>CANTUQ010000092.1:8090000-8677500 GCA_947683425.1 Excoecaria cochinchinensis
GATGGATAATGATCATGATCATGCATAGTGAAATCATCAGAAACATCACCCAAGTAAGCAAAACCATTCAATTTATTAATAAGATTGAAATTGTCATTGACATCATTGAAAAGTTCTGGAGCAAAAAGAAAATCTAAACTATCTTCCTCTTCCTCCTCTGCTAATGTATCTACCGCAGTCGACGTTTCCGCATCACATCGGCCCTTTGGAGTCTCCTCATCCATTTTCCGCACAGCTTCCTCTATCTTGGCCTTTCCTTTCAGCTGGGTGGTTATCATCTTTTCAGTAATTATTTCTTTCGGCGTCTCGCGGTCCCAAATTGTCCTACTGGTCATGATTTCTTCATCCCAAAAACCCTCTGCTGGCTTGATTAATCCAATGTCCCAGTCATAGACATCATTAAAAACCTCGAACCCTGGCACGATTCTTCCATCCAGCCATCTTCCTTGTACCACTAGCAGAACTTGTTGGTCTGCCGGCCCCTTGACTCCCACTACCTCTCTTAGGATAGTTCTCATTTCCTGCTTTCCTAACAAGGTACTCTCCCTCGGCCTCAATGGCGATGTCCTTCAGGGACTCCCAATCTTTTAGTCCTTTCATCCTTAATCCATTCCTCAAATACGGGCTCGCATTTTTAATGAATAATCGTATTTGATCCTGGGTATCTGGTTTCCTCTTCATTTCCATCACCCGATTCCTCCAACGGGTTAGATACTCATGGAAGGACTCTCCTTCTCTCTGCTGTAACAGTTCCAGGTCCTTCAGGGTTACCTCCATTCTTGTACTGCAATCATATTGCCTCAAAAATTATTCTGTCAATAAATCCCAGTCTTCCTTAGTTCGGCGATCGAGCCCGTGTCAAGCTCAAGCAAAAGTACTCAATCTTCTGCTTCCTCGTCAAAGTGGTGCCTTTCATCACTAATGAGTACTGCTTTATATGTGCTAGGGGATCAGAAGTACCGTCAAACTTTGGCACGTCCGGCATCTTAAAGTTCATTGGGACTAGATCTTCTCCTTCTAACTCTTTGTCCTCAGGATTCACTCCTTGGCCTTTTGTCAACATCCTTGTCATAGCTTCAAATCTCTCTTCCACTTTCCTCCAGATGGCTTCTTCAATTTGAGGGGCTTTCCCTTTCTCAGACATACATTCCTCATATTCCTCGTCTTCCCAATCATCATCCAGCCTCGGGACAGGTCTTCCCCTATGTGCCCCCGAAGTAGTAGCTCTTAGGTTCATGAGTGGCGGGCGAGTTTCATCTTGTGGGTCCTCTCTGACCTCTTCCCTTTCATTATTCCTCACAGGAGGAGGCTGCGGGTTTTGCGGGGCTGCTTGTTGACCCATTGCGGCTATCATTGCCAACACCCGGTTCTCAAACTCTTCCAACCTTCGGCCCACTTCCTCTGCTATCATTTCCCGGGTGGCCTCTGCCCCTCTCAGTGAGTTTGCCATTTCTTCGGGTACAGAAAACTGATCTGAAGTGGCGTAACTGGTCTCAGAAGAACTGTCCGGATACTCTATCCTTTCTGGTAACTCAAAAAATGGATTCCTGCGCAGCCGTCCCCGGGACCCTCTTGTCCACCTAGGCGAATCTATGATGGCTGAAAAACACAAGGGTCAGGATGATGCATGATTGCGCAAAAAATAATGCATGATCGTGCTATGCAGCACTCACAAGCCACATGCAAGCACATAGGTCCTTCCAACCTTATTACTCCCGCACACGAGGTAATAGTCTCTTTCCTAGGTGGGATTGGCCCATGGGTCAATCTGGGGACCCGATGAACGCGTATGGTGCACGGTGGAAATTCGGCAGCATAACCTCTCCTAACTAATGCACAGGCGGATGGGTTATGATCATCATGTATTTAGGCAATCCGAATAAGGCGTCCTGGGCCTATCGGGGCATGAAAGCCTTTGATTCGGTGACCAGTCGAACTATCCGGGTTTGTCCAATACCTAATGATCCATACAGCAAACATCGTATTAAGGTTCATGCCACTTGGGGGAAGTAACTATTTCCATTTACATGAGCTTTAGTCAAAGGGTGGTGTTACTTTAGGGCTACCCAAGCATGGTCCCTGCCAATGGATCTAGCTCGTCATGAGCGTAACGACCGATCGGGTCACCATTTAATATACCATGATGGTACGAGGCTTGGGCTGGTGATTATCCTTAACACTTCCCTAACTTGAGTGAAAATAGGGTCGTGCTTCAGGAACGCAACGGGGCTAAAAGAGGGACCAAACTAGCATAGATCTAAGGCTCTAATGTGATGCAATGCAGATTTTGAAAGATGGTGAAATTTTTAAGCTAAAATCTAATTGTAAATTTTTAATCAAAGTACTTTCGAATTGAAGTCTCGAGTATGTTCCCCAGCGGAGTCGCCACTGTGACGCGCGCCGAACCTCGCGGCCTCCCGAAAGCCCGCTTCAGGGCGATCAGGAGAGGTTTATAAAACTTGTAAGGTATTTACAAGTGCGTCTATTTTGGGCAACAATGAGGTTTCTTGGAGTCGCCACCCAATAGAACATTAGGAAGGGTCATCTAGCCTTATCGAGCCTAAGATGGCGCATACATATCCATCTTGAGCTAGCCAGAGGGATCTTGGAGGCCTTATCCTCTACTCCCCTAGAGCCTAGGATTGTATATTTAAGCCTTTTGGTGGGACTCAAGAGGTGTCTCGGAAGTCCTAGACCTCTCGCCTCTTTGAATCCCAAAGACTAGAGTGAGTTCGGGACTTCTCATTTATTCGTACTTTGATTAATTTTACAATTATGTTTTGAATTTATTATTTCACCAACTTTCCACACGATGCATTTTATTAAAGTGCAAATCATTCACATCCAAAGCGGTAAATAGAAGCAAGAATCAAGATAAAGTGTTCGAAATAAATTACAATAACACTAGGAGCGGAATATAACTCCCATTTATAAAAGTGCGATACATGCATAAAACGGGATATTCATTGGAATGAGGACTTTGGTCCTACCATGCATATTCATTACAAAAACGGTTTTTTATGAAGTGTCAATTTTATTGGCTGAAATGGGATATTGGTCCACCATTTTCGGGAAAATCTACAGGTTTAATTGTTAAAAAAACCGTTGGTCCTTTTTACATTAACGATATTAAAACCATTTCAATAACAACATAAATACAAGGTAAGGGTAGAAAAATGAACCCGAATCGAGATCCGCAGGATGGCGCAACCAACATCTCTCACAACTCCAACTTCCAATGGTCAGAAAAGAACTCACTAGGATAAACACGTTAGCAAAAACGTGAATAAAAATAAAAATGAGAAAATTCTAACAGCAATAAGTTAAGAGATAGGATTTTATGAGACAAAAAAATGAGAATTTTGCCTAAGGACGGCTACCTGGATCGTGCCAGTAGCCGTCCCTAGTGAGGGGAAAACAAATAAAAAAAAAACCTCTTAAATCTTTTGTAAAAAAAATAATGAAGTATATATAGAAATCAATGTAAATCAAATTAAATTATACAAATGTTAATCCAGAATGTTTACCCTCGGATTTTACCTTTTAGGGTGGATGTCGAATGATTTTGTCCCCGTGTGCCTCGTAAGGATCAAAAGAAGAATCAGATCAAAGAAAGAAAATTTATGTTATTCTTTCCTTGAAAATTTGATAGCAATCGTGTGTTCGAATTAGTTATATTGATGGAAACGACTGAATTTCATCACCTCAATTTGACTTAATTCGTAAGAAAAATTTGAAGAAATCAATTAATTAAAAGAAGTTTAATCAAAATAAAACTCTACAGATGAATAGAGATTTATGAACTTTTTGCATAATCTGCTCATAGAAAAGCCTTTTTCTAAAAAGCAATTTTTTTCAAAAAATATTTGATAGCCTCTTTTTCTAAATAAAATTTCTCTAAAATTTCTCTCTCCTTTTCCAGATTTTCTCCAAATTTTCTAACCCCTAAAACTGAAAATTGATCCTTTATTTATAGGGTTTTATGAGATAATTAAGATAAGCCTCTATCTAAAGTTTGAATTTTAAAAGGGCTTTAAAATTCAACTTTTAGATAAATTCTATCCCCCTTTTGAAAAGAAAAGAGATCAAATTTTATCCAATCTCGAGTGATCCGGTCAGTTACCGTACCGACGGGCTTCCCTGCGCCTACCGACGGCCGTCTCTACTAGGGGCAAATGCGGGAGACTGACTAGGGACGGGGCGCGATCCTAGGGACAGGTGTCCCTAGGTTGCCACGGGTCCGTCCCTACTACGCCTAGGGACAGGTATCTCTACAAGTAGGGACGGGCGTCCCTACACAGACGGAATGCCCGTCTGTGAAGCAAAACTCCCATTTTTACCCAAATTCTGTAAAATTTATCCAACTCTTTCAAAACTCCATGCAATAGAAAAAGATTTTAATCCTTGCAAGACTAAAGATGAAAACCTTCGAATTCCATCCCCTTACTCGCAAATCGACATTGATCTCTTCATCGGGTAACTCTGATCTGGACTGTCTCGAGACCCGGTGTCTACAGATACCCCCATGACTCTATAATGGATTTAGTTCCAATCCAGATTGAAATGGGTAATTCAATCTAAATAGAATTACCAAATCCTATCTCAGAAAGGATTCTGAGTTAGACTAGGGATAAGTCTCTAGCCTTCTTGATCTCTATAAATATATGAGAGATCTCATTTTTTGGTAACGAGAAAATGTATACGCCGTAAGGCTGCTCGTTCCCACTCACAAGTTTTCTATCTTAATCTTTCAGGGGCTTTTAGATTGTGATCTAGTTGCTCTCATCTAGAGTGGGTAAAAGCCAGACCGGTGACCAAATAAAAGGGGATCCTTGTGTCGCTTCCGCAACGAGATTTACGCGCTATAAGAGGTCGGTATCAATTCTATTGTTACCTCCATTTTTTCTATTATTTCCCATCAATTATTAATGTAACAATCCGATTTGGCCCTAGTAGAATTTTGGAATTTTTTTTCAGGAATTTAAGAGTTTGTGTATATAAGAGAGTGTATTTGAGTGAGTGGCTTGGTGTGGGTTCTGTCGCGAGCGCGACAGTGTCGCGGGTGCGACAGAATGCTCCACGGGAAGCCTAGAGGACATTGGATTATTTGATGTGTATCGGACACGTGGCATCGTAGGAGAGTGACACATGGCAGTGTAGGAGTGAGACAAGTGGCAAGAGATATACATATATTTGATTAAGAGATATACATGTATTTATGAGGTAAGTGGCATTTATTGGGCATTTAATTTGTTAGATGAGGGAGTGAAAATCACAGCTGTACTTTTGGATTTACACAGCTGTGTTTTTGGCATATTAATTGGTATGGATGAGGATTGACCAAAAGGGACTAGCTGCCTTGCTTTTTTTTTTTTCCCACGTTGGTTTTGCCTTTAGCTTTGGTCTTTCCTTTCTTCTGGGTTGATTTCACCCATGGTCACTTAACTTATCACTTATCGCGCAAAAGTAACCGACTTTTTTTTTCTTACTTAAATGTCACTGAACTTTTAACATTATTGCACAAAAGTCATGTTGACCGAAATCCGGCGACGACTCTTGCCGGATTGATAAGTTCAACAAATACTACATTTAAATTAATTTCACTCACGGTCACTAGACTTATCATTTATCTCGCAAAAATAATTAACTTTTTTTTTTCAATTTAAATGTTACTGAACTTTTAACATTTTTGTAAAAAAGTCATCAATCCAGCAAGGGTCGTCGCCGGATTCCGGTCAACATGACTTTTGTGCAATAATGTTAAAAGTTCAGTGACATTTAAGTAAGAAAAAAAAAGTCGGTTACTTTTGCGCGATAAGTGATAAGTTGAGTGACCATGAGTGAAATTGACCCCTTTCTTCTTCATTTGAGCTGTTCTTAAGAGAATTACTTGAAGTGGCTTAAAGAGAGTATAGTAGGGCTTGATTAGATCCCTTCAAAAGGTAAGCTTGATTAGTTTTCCGATCTGAACTCCTTTTTCTTTTTGTTTTTGATTTAAAGTGAGAAGAAGTTTAACTCAAATGTTTTCTATGTGATTTGTGGGAGCTATGAACAAGAGATTGAATAAAGGCAAGGAGAAGGTTGGAGTGGAGTAGAGAGTGGAGTTCGAGCTTCCTAGAGGTAGGGATCGAGTGTGATTTTATTATTCTCGCATGTGTATATATGTTTATAAGTATGTAACTTGATCATTTGAGTTTGTGTTGATGTTGTTAGACGGTTTACCATGTAGATGTGATGAAAAAGCTTGGTTTTGGCAAATTCTGTTCATTTTGCATCTGACCTTTATGAAGTGTTTTTGTCATAAGTAGAGTTATAGGGCTCCAATTGTATTGAGTCAAATTGCATCTGAAATCTAAGATCCATAGATATAAATGTCTAAGAGGGAACTGGATAATTCTAGCTCTGTGATCCTCTAAAATTTAAAAACCGGAGTGTCTCTAGTTGGGTCGGGTTACTAGGACAGTATAGCTTGTTTAGCTCATATCTGGAGTTGTAGATGTGCAATTGACCTGAAATTTATTCCATTTAAAATTTAACATCCTAGGGAACAATTTTTAAGAGAATTTTTGCCTAAAAATGACATTTAGAGGTCGGTTTAGACGATACAAGTTAGAGGTGAGAAGCAGTCTCCTGAAGGTTCCTAATGGAACATTCTGTCGCGAGCGCAACAGTGGTCGCGATCGCGATCGCGATAAAGACACATTCTTCAGCAAGTGGGGTGTTATCCTAGTCATGTTGTGTAGTGTGACTCGGAGAGAAAAAGAAGCGAGAGCACGAGTCGTGCTCAAGAGCACGAGTCGTACTCACAGAGAGAGCAAAGTGAGAGCACGTAATGTGCTCCAGGGAAAAGGAGAAGTGAGCACAAGTCATGCTCAAGGAGCACGAGTTGTGCTCACCAAGAGAAAAAAGTGGGAGCATGAACATGCTCCAGTTGAGTGAGAGAGAGTGAGCACGAGTCGTGCTCATGCTCTCTCTTCTCTGTTGATTCTGTTTTGAATTATTGCCCCTGTTTTGAGTGGTTATATGTTCATATGAGTGTTGCATATCACCATTTGGTCCATGTTTGGTTTAAAATGATCTTTTAAACCTCTTGTATGATTAGTAATATTAAATGTACATGATTAACAAAAGTTATAGATGAATTAAATGCCTCTGAATTTGATAAATGCACTTGAATTACAGTTGATGAGTTGGTATCTGTGTATAGTAATTGAGTGGTTTCTGAGCCTGATTACCGTTATAGTGGATAGGTAAGCATGCTTATAAAGGGATTATCGAGTGCAGCTGCCCATGTTCCGCCCCGTTTGGGCGAAGAGGGTCGACCTCCGAGAATGGTCATTAATAGAGATAGATGAAAATGTTTTGTGACTTCAGTCTATCGAAAATGTTTTTTTTAGAGCATCCCGTATCCACCATGAAAGGAATTCAGGCTTGTTAATGTTATGTAGTGAATTTGAGATGTTTAAAGAGTATTGTTCTGAATAGATGCTATAGTACATGAGAGTCATGTTTAAGTACATTATAGTTCTGTATACAAGTGTATGATTACATGAGTGTGTTTACATGTATGTGGACACATGAGTGTGTTTACATGTATGTGGACACATGATAGAGTATATTTGAATAAATGAGATGTACAAGTTATAGTGTGCATGAATTAGTGAAAGAGTAGATGTTACTTATATGTGAGCTCAGAGTATTTGATATTTGAGCATGCAACCTATATACGTATAAGAGCTATATGCATGAGCTATTTGATTTTGTCAAATGAAATGTGTGATTTATTTGTGACTTCGAATAGAAGTGCTTTGCATTATTTTCATCCCCACTAAGCGTTATCGCTTAGCACGGATGTTTATCTCCGTGTAGGTTTACAGGCCACTAGGAAGTATTGTTATCTTTTTGTATAAGTTAAACATAGAGTTGGTGATGTTTTGAGTAACATCATTATGTAATAAGAGAAGAAGAATCACATGTAAATATATGTAAAGCTAAATGGAAACAGATTGTAATATGGACATGTATAAAGACATATGTATATATGTAATTAATACGAATTGCATGTTGGGCCCTAATGTAGTAGTAATTTATTTTATTATTCTTAAATGGATGTGTATTATGCTATCGCTTCCTCTTGAATATGTATATGTATACGTATATGTCCGCGTGGCACCCCGATATCCTTCCAGGGGAGGTTCTGGTCTATAAGATGTAGAGCATAGGTTAAATGTCAGAGTTTGTCTAGAGTTGTGGCCTAATGCAGATGTCGCTTGTGTAAAGTATAGATGGAGTCCGACTCGCGTGAGAGCGTAGAAGAGACAGTGGCAGATGTGAATTGGTAAGAGTTCGAGGTGACACTCTATATTCCTGTCAGCTATCTCCTTGAATCGTGTGAACATAAGCATAGTGTCACACCCCGTTTGCCCCCTAGTAGAATGAGCCATGTGTGTGTATGTATTTGTATGTGTTTTGGCATGATCATAAGGGCATTTTGGAAATATTGTACGATTTGGGGTTTTTCTGGTGCGTGTGTGCATGTGTTGCACCATGGTGTGAATTAGTTGGGATAGGTTTGTATATGCATGAGTGCACAATTGTAGTGTGTGTGCATGGGAGTCGCATTATGTGTGGTTGATCATACCATAGTAGGATATGCACTAGTGGGTTATTGTGGTGTGTGGGCATGCATACATTTGTAGGGTGTGTCCTTGAGAGATCTTTGTGTGTGTTGCTCATACATGTGTAGGGTGCATTATTAGGGTGTTTCATTGTGTGTATGTGATACACTTAGTTAGGGTGTGAGTAAGTAATCTCCTCCACTAGATGGTTGACATGTGTAAAGGGGAAAGAAAGAGGGGAAAGAGAAAATGAAAAAGGGAAAAATCAGATTTTTGAATCCCATTTCCCGTTTTCTCTCGTTCTTCTTCTTCCTTCTTCTTCTTTCTTCCTCCTTTGCACTCTCCTAAGTATTTTACTTAGATTCAAGCTCAAGTGGTGGAATTAATTACTCCCTTACGTCTTCCTTGGTAAGTTCTTGTTTTTCTTTTTTTTTTCCTTGTGTTATTCATGCATTTTCTTCTTCTTCTTCTTGGGTTGGATCTAAGTTAGGGTTTGTGTTTTTGGTGTATGGGTCCTTGTTTGTGCTTAGTTGAGCCTCTTCGCGAGCCAAAGGGCAAAGAGAAGGCTAGAACTAGTGGATCCAAGCAATAGGAGCTAAGGATTTTGAGGTTTGGGAATTTCTTGGTTTTCATGTATATATATATATATATGTTTATGTATGAGATTTGATGGTTTCTTAGAATAAGGTTGTTACTGTTCTTTATTTTGATGTATATGCTATGGGTTTTTGTTTTGGAATGTGAATCTTGCAAGAGCATGAGTTAATTGTGATAATGTTGGAGTTGATGTGGTTTTGTGCATAAATTGGGGTTTTGGATGATTATTGGAATTGGAGGTTTAAATTAATGAATTGTGTGAAATTTCTTGTTGATTAATGTTATATTATGGTTATTGATGCTAATGGATGGCTGGGTTTGAGGTAAGAGGTTCTTGGATGAGTTTTGTGTGTTTGTGGTTGATTGTGGGAGGAAGAAAATCTGCAGAATTCTGCAGATTTTGCAAAACCCGATGTTGTCGCGAGCGCGACAGAGATCGGCGTTTTAGAGCTTCGCTGTCGCGAGCCGCGATAGCTGAAGTGTTGAGCACCCTCTGTTGCGAGCGCGACATACATCGCGATCGCGACAGAGCGCGATGCTGGCTAAGTGCTATCGCTAGCACGCGATTCGTCGCGAGCCCGCGATAGCAATATTTGTTCTCTGTCGCGATCGCGACAACCGTCGCGAGCACGACAGAGCATGGCCCCTCCGTCCTCCTCGTGGTCGCGAGATCCGTCGCGTACGCGCAGCAAAGAGACTTTGGTCTCTGTCATGAACGCGACAGACGTCGTGAGTGCGACAGCTCCCTGTATGCTGAATGAGTTTTCTTTTGATGTGTGTGGTTTTTGAACTCCAGTTTCCTTTAATGCCTATAAGATTTATGCTTGATAACTTATGAATTATATGAATGTGGATCCATGATACGACTATATACATGTATGATGATGATTTTGGAATATTATGAAATGTATTGAATGGTTTATGCATAACCTGCTAGAGTCTAGAAAGTGGATAGTTAGGCATGCCTAATAGAGTCTTATAGCTGCAGCCCTTTGATAAGTTTGGACCCCGATCAGGTCCCCGTTTGGTTCCTTGCAAACCTCTATGTGTTCGGATCTTGTTTAAGATCCCTTTTGAAAATGTTTTGTGAAAGTAAAAGTATCTTGATTTTTCGATTAGTACCCGTAAGGTACTATTTGTGATCGGCTCGTACCCGTAAAGTAATGTCCGTACACTCGTTATCCACTCCCTCGAATCAGCAGGTGCCTGGTATGAATTGTGCTATGAGGAAATGTATGTGATACATGTGTGAACTCATAAATGAAAAGTATAATTTGTTATGGGAATATGAATATTGTTATGAGTTTCTGAATGTATGGCTTTAGTATATATGCATGCTTACGCAATTGATATGCTATGAGTATGGTATCTTTGATGTACGCTTGTGTTTTACTTTGACGACCGTTGTGAATGGTTGTCCTTATGCTATATGTGTGTTTCCCCACTAAGCGTTTATCGCTTAGCACGGTGTGTTTACCCGTGCAGGTGCGGAAGGAGTTGCTTTGGGAGAGTCGCAGCCAACGAAGCCAACATAGCTGGGTCTTTAGTATAGGGCCTAATTTTTGTATCTTGATGATTCTTTTTGTATAGAACTCTCATACTTCAGTTTGTAATAGCTTCCGCATTTGTATCTATATATTTTGGTTATGTAGTTATCATTTGTATTTTAGGTTTATCAAACAGTAATGTAATGATTTCCATTATATTAATGCATGATCAGCTTATTTCATGAATGGTTTTGTAAAGTTTTGAATTACCCTGTATTTCGGTATGTATGTTTATGTATGAATGTATGTATATTCTGTATCTGTGTGGTGGCACCTCTACTCATACGGCATCTCACTCCTTATCGGATGGGATCGCCTAAGTACAGGTAAGGGGTGTTACACATAGTGAAACATGGGGATGGGAAAAGTGCATTACAGTAGCGACATTGCATTTTTGCATCATCTTGCATACATAAATCATTACATAGCCATTCCATCTGCATCCTTCATTTGTATGTGAAAAAGTATCATTGCATGCATTTCATTGAGAAAAGCTGACAGGATATACATCCAGTGCTTAATGCTTAGAAGAAGTATATGTGTGACGTGCGCCGAACCTAACAAAGGCCCTCATTGAACCCGCTTTTAGGATTCGAGGGATTGGTTCGCGTCTTTTCCGATCTTAGGTGTTATGAGATATTTTCGGCACCTCCTTTCACAATAGAACATTGAAAAGGACCATCCATCGCCATAACACCTTTAGGCACTTTTGAGGTATTTTGGGAGTCGCCACCCAATTTACAAGAAATTGGGAAAGTTTAACCTCTTATCGGTCTAAACCAGAGATGGTGTCCGGAACTTCACACTTATTGGTGCCTTGGTTAATTATAAATGGGTTTTTGAATTATAAAATTTCGTTCCTCATCTCACGCGATTAATGCATTGAATTTAAAGCGCACATCATTCACATATAAAACAATAAAAATGAAAATAAAGACAAAAATAAATTACAATAAAACTAGGGGCGGAATACAACCCCCATTGTAAATAAAACATAAATCATACATAAAACGGGGTATTCATTAATGTTGAGGACATTGGTCCTTTCATGCATAATATAAGAAAAAATCATTTTTGAAGTGGCAATTTATTTTGGATGGAAAGCTAGGACATTGGTCCAATTTTATTAGAAAACCCAATTTTATTTGTAAAAATATTTTTGGTGTGATTTTTGATTAAGCGTACACCAAATAAATGGTTTATTAATAATTACGTGCCAAATAACTCAATAAAACAAATAAAGGAAAAATAGCAAATACAACAAAAAATAACAACTCCTCGAATCTCCTCCTTCATTCGCACGGGTGCTCAAATGGGGGAGCACGACATTTTAGCCACGGTAAAAAAAAAAAACAATAACAAAAATTAGTAACAATTCCAAAATCAAACAAACAAAGGAAATTTGGTATAAACTAATACATCAATAAAACATAGAATGCATTAAACACATTATTTTAATATATTATCATCACACATCAAATAAAAAAATCATGAAAGGTACGCTAATAACAGCCATAGTTAAATCATGAGATAACACATGCAAAATATAAAGACGATGATAAAAAATAATAATAATAATACCAATAACAACAACAATAAAAATAATAATAACAATAATAATGATAATGGCAATAATAAAGATAATAGATAATGATAATAACAACAAATAATAATAATAACTATAACAACATATTAATAACATATATATAATAATAATAATAATAATAATAATAATAATAATAATAATAATAATAATAATAATAATAATAATAATAATAATAATAATAATAATCAAACCAATGAAATTAAATGAGTAACTAAAAGGGAAGGTAATTAAACATGTAGTATACTATGGTAACACTTTAAGCATAAAAAAAATTGTAAAGGGTGATAATAAAAAGTAAATCATGCAAATCTTATTTTTCCTCTCTTAACATTATGTAGATCTATCCATTTTTATGCCAATGACAAGATAAAGAGTGAGTACTCATGCTAAAAAATAGATCTCAAACCAAAAAAAAAAAAAATACATACATGCATTAGTTCAAAAGATAGCAAAATAACATAACATAAAAATAAATTAACATGAATTAAATGACGCAAAAATAAATTAAAGAATTGGATTCAAGAATCTTTACCCTCAGAATTAAATGATATAGAAGCAAGATGTCCCGATCTAATCTCTTGTCAAGATCCAAAAATAAACTCAAAAAAATAGTTCAAGTAAATCTTGAGTTTATGTCTAAAAACTCAAGAACACTAATGCTTTAAAATGATTTGATTTTTTTTTTTTGTGTTTGATATACGATCAGAAAACTCAAATTAAGGAATTGATTTTCCTTATTCAAATGTTTTCAAGATCAATGAAAAATTTTTAGAGATAAGAAAAAAATAGAATCGAATTTTAAGAAGAAAATTTGTAGATTTAAAAGAGGGAATTAAGAAGATTGAGAAAAATGATTTCTATTTTTGAGAATAATAAAAGATGAACTCCAAGAACATTGAACTCTTTGTTTTTCTAGCAAAATCCACTAACTCCCCTCAAGAATATCTCCCTCCAAATGACTTAGAAAAATGTCTTTTCTAGAGAAAATTTTCTTACTCTCTCCAAATCCAATTTTTTCCTCTCTTCCCTAAAAATGAAATCTAACTCCCGTAAAAACTCCAATCTCTCCCACTTCCAGCTCCTATACAGATTTTTCCAAGATCCCATCTCCCTAATTTCAACAAAAGACACTCAAAAATTCAAAGTAAAAACCCTAAAGTCAATAATTTACAATTAACATTTTTGTTTACTTTTAATTATTTTTCGTTGTTTTTTGACTTTTAATACCCACTCAATTTGACCAATATTTATTAAATTTTAATGAAATCTGAAAAACTCACAAGAAAAAATTATTTTTGGCCTAAAAAAGTAAAAAATCCGATTTTTGGGTTTTAGGGGGGCTGTCGGCGAGAAATCTCGCCGATGGGGTGAGATGCTGCTGCACGCGGCGCGCGCAATAGCGACGCGCCACCGCGTGCTTTAGCGACGCGAGCTGCGCGTCGCCCTTGCGCGTGCAGCGCATGCTGCGCAGCCCGCGGTGCACAGGACACCGAGCATTGGGCGCAGCGCGCAGGCTCGCCGCCGCGCCCGATGCTCGCAAATTTTTTATTTTAGAAAATATAATAAAATGAAATACAAAAATATGGATAAAAATAAAAATACAAATAAAAATAAAATAAAAATAAAAATAAAAATAAGAATAAACACTTTAAAAAGATTTTGAGGAAAATAAGAGAATTTGACAAAGAGATGATCGATTCCTATTTTCTTGCTCGTGAATTAGTCTTTATTTTCATCATCGGGTAATCCTGATCTTGGACCGACTCGGGACCCGGTGTCTACAGTTGCCCCCAATTTTGGGGAAACTAGAATATAGGTGCCTAGTTGAGCCAAAATTCAGGAAAGAGGAAAGAAGCGCATACCTGAGGCGACGTCCTTCCCGTTGCTATGAGGATCTCCCGAACTGCAAACCTATTCTGAACTTGCAAGATGCGGGTTCCGTCTTTGAATGGTGATGCGCCGAGTCCGCTCTAAACTTACAAAATGCAAAAAGTGCTCTCTTGAGCTACACCGAGTCGCTGACAAGGCTACAAAGTGCGGGTGTCTCTAGACATGACTGAGCCGCCATCTAGACTACAGTGGTTGCACCGAATCGCTACCATGATTACAAAGTGTTTGCACCGAATCGCTACCAAGATTGAAGGTGAAGTTTTAAAATTACACTGAATCGCTACCAAGATTCAAAGTGTTTGCACCGAACCGCTATCAAGATTCAAGGTGCGGAAGTTTGAAATTACACTGAATCGCTACCAAGATTCGAAGTGTTTGTACCGAATCGCTACCAAGATTCCAAAATTACACTGAATCGCTACCAAGATTCAAAGTGTTTGCACCGAATCGCTACCAAGATTCAAGGTGCGAAAATTTTAAACTTACACTGAATCGCTACCAAGATTCAAGGCTCTTGCACCGAATCGCTACCAAGATTCAAGGTGCGGAAGTTTTGAAATTACACTGAATCGCTACCAAGATTCAAAGTGTTTGCACCGAATCGCTACCAAGATTCAAGGTGCGGAAGTTTTAAAATTACACTGAATCGCTACCAAGATTCAAAGTGTTTGCACCGAATCGCTACCAAGATTCAAGGTGCGGAAGTTATGAAATTACACTGAATCGCTACCAAGATTCAAAGTGTTTGCACCGAATCGCTACCAAGATTTAAGGTGCGGAAGTTCTAAAATTACACTGAATCGCTACCAAGATTCAAAGTGTTTGCACTGAATCGCTACCAAGATTCAAAGTGCAGAAGTTCTAAAATTACATCGAATTGCTACCACAATTCAAGGTGTTTGCACCGAATTGCTACCAAGATTCAGGGTGCGGAAATTTGAAATTACACTGAATCGCTACCACGATTCAAGGTGTTTGCACCGAATCGCTACCAAGATTCAGGGTGCGGAAATTTTGGGATATCACCGAGCTATTAACTAAGCTACAAAGTGATTGCACTGAATCGCTACCAAGATTCAAAGTGCAGAAGTGTTCCGAGTCTACTCCAGGCTTACAAAACGCGAGGGTTGCTCTCCTGAGCTGCACCGAGTCTGCTCCAGACTTACAAAGTGAGGATGGTGATGCGCCGAGTCTGCTCCAGACTTACAAAACGCGAGGGTTGTTCTTCTGAGCATAACTTCTATTGCTTCTTGAAGAAAATGAACTTTGATTAGATCGATTTATCATTGTGATCACTTCAATTATTTAACTTCTGTGAAGGTTTAATTGTTATGATTTTACCAGTTCGTGGTTTATCATATGATTCCCATTTTTGTCATTTTATTATCCATAGCTCACAAATAATTTTTTTTAAAGGGTATCCAAACATGCGAAGCACAACAAAAGTTCATCCATACAGATATTATTTTCTTATACAAATTACATCAAAAATCATAAATCTCCCTGAACATCGATCAAAAAAAGTCATGTTTGGCGTGCATCACTTGATCCTTCGTGGCTCATAGGTGTGTAGGAGGCTCTTGTGGGCTCCTCGGGTCTGTCTGGGTGCTGTCGCGTCTCCTTCATGAACTGCCCCATGCATTGTAATCTCTTGCCTATGGTTTGTAGTCTTCCATCCATGCGCTGATCCATACGCTGTTCTATAGCTATCAGCCTCTCATTCATGCGCTGCTCTACATCCATAAGTCTCTCACCCATGCGCTGCTCCATAGCCATCAGTCTCTCGCCCATTCGTTGTTCCATAGCCATCAGCCTTTCATCAAAGCGCTGGGATCTAGACTCCAATGTTGCTATAATATCCCTCTGCATGGTTTGGATGAGGATCTCCATACCTGTCTGGCTCTGCTCCATCCCGAGCCTAGGTGGTGGTGGAGGAGCTGCTGAAGTAAATGCCCCCGAAGAATCTGGACGATCATAGGGGTGATACCTCCTATATGTCTGAGGACCCATCTCCGAAGCATGCATGTAAGGAGGAGGGGGTATCTGACCTCCTGGAGGAACTGGCTATGATAATGAAGCGTGAAAAAGATCACTCAGGTCAATGTCAAAGTCATCCAAATTGATGTCCATATTCATATAGTCTGGCGGCGAGTGAGGCCTTTCTTCTTCTGGATGTGGACGATAGTATTCCCTGTCTGTCTGAGGGTGTGAAGGTTCTCCTTCCACTGGTTGCGAATGATAGCATTCCTCATCTATCTGAGGCTGTGGGAGCTCCTCCTCCACTGGTTGCGAATGATAGCATTCCTCATCTATCTGAGGCTGTGGGAGCTCTTCCTCCACTGGTCGTGGATGACCATTCTCCTCACCTGTCTGCGGTTGTGGAGACTCTTCTTCCACTGGTTGTGGGCGATAGTACTCCTCATTTGTTTGAAGTTGTGGAAGCTCTCCCTTACCCTGGAACTGATCTTCGAATGGTGTAGCAGCCGTGAGTGGAGGCAAAAGGTACATCTGTTGAGTTTCCACCATAGTAAGAAGTCTATATCCTCCTGCCTGTCCAAGCAATTGTTCCTCCATGCCCATATATTTGGCAAGGGCCCAATCGACATAAATGTCTCTGTCCACAGGCTGGCCAAATGTATCGGGGTTGTGTCCTAAATGCAGTAGCAACCTGGTGACTACCCCGCTTACACATATCTGCGCTGTAGCTCTCCAACTTTGTCTAACCATGCTGGCTATAATCTCGTGACTAATGTTGAGCGGGGTCCCTGTTGCCATAGCCCATAGACTCCAAACCTCTGCTGTGCTGATGGCACTAGGACTACCAGTTCTACCCAAGTAGCTGCTGGCTAAAACTCTCTGAACATACTTGTATACCTGTGAGGCCAGTAGGGTGCTCTTTGCTGTATTGCGAACATAATGAGCCCCTGGCATCGTAATCATTTCCCATTGGTGTGCAAGAACTACTATGCCTGGTGCCTGTACCTGATTCCCCGTCGGAAGACCCATGATCTGTGCAAAATCCTGGCGACTCATCGTATGCTCCGTATTTTGGACCCGAAAGTATTAGCCCCAGGGTCTGTGTTTGATCTTGAAAGCCCCCCGTATTTAAGTGTAGCCAGAAACTCCCTAGTAACCCCTGGGTAAGTGAGGAAAGCTGGTGTGAGGAAATTCATCCAACCTATAGCCTCTAACAACCTGCTAACTTCTTCCCACATGCCCATCTGCTCTAAGAATGTTTGGGACAGGAATTTACTAGACAGGAATTGCGAACCACGTAATGCTCTAAACTTTTGCCTTTGTGCAGCATCCATTCGTGTTGGAGGTGGAGCATCTGCTGGTTCTCTAGATGGAGCATGCCGTGGAGGCATCCTGAAAGGAGAAAAATTTACACAATTATTCATTTATATACAATCTTTTGTGCATAGTCCCTGAATTCTTGAGGTGTTCTTCCAGATAAGCTTCGCTACCTAATGCCTCCTGCAAAATTAAAATCAATACCCAAAGGCAAATTATGCGGGTGAATGTGCGCATGCTTATGCAAAATGCAAGTGATAAATCCATCCGGGTGGTCTGGGTATCGAAGCACAATTTCATTCTCGAGGATTGGGATGCTCCTTGGCTTAGGGATTTTGACTTATAACCTTCTCAGAGTGAATCATCGGGTGCGCATTTTTGCCCCTCGGTTAATGTCCTGAATCAAGCCTTGTCTTGTCCTAAGCGAAATCATCAGAGTTTATGCCGCCTTATCCCCCCATGCATCGAAAGTCATTATTTTGAAGGTAGTGCGCCTCTTGTAGGTTTTCACACTAACTTTTCTTTGTGGGAAATGCGTCCCATCGGGGATTTTCACACAATCCTGTGCTTATTTTTGCCTAGGATGGACCCAACCCATCCTAATGGCTTTTATTCATTTAATTTTTTTTTGTAGGACAGACTGCCCATATCCAGGTTTTCACCCTGCCCTTTGGCCTAACTTTTGCTTAGAGAGCCAGTTACGGTTTTCATCTCTAACGGCCTCTTTTTTTTTTTTTAAGCTAAACCCTTTTGCCGGTAAAACAATTGTGGACAATCGTACGCATCCAAAAATAATGTATTACTTCTCCAGAAGGGAACATAATGGCATTAATTACGTAAAATGAGCATACATTCGCGTACATGTAAATGTTTCCACGTGATTTCATTATACATGACCATTATTTAACATTAGGCTCAAAATACAAAATCGCATCTAATCTCGAGATAGATCCTGAAAGCATCAAACTCCTGTTATCAATCAGCCCTCTCGGGTTTTCATGATTGACCATTTTCTCTCAGCCCTTAATTTTTGTCCAGGATGCCTTTTTTCGGTTTTCACCCTGACAGGGCGCCCAATTTTAGTAAGGCCGCCTTTTTTTCCGGTTTTCGACTTGCGGGGCATTTATTCTCTTCTTTTTATTTTAGTCTTTAGCCATGGAACCTCTTTAATCTATCGACGTTGACTAGTTCCTTGAACTCATTTCCGTCATTGTCTGTCAAGATTGCAGCCCCTCTAGATAATATCTTCTTCAGAACAAAAGGTCCTTCCCAAGTCGGTCTGAATTTACCACGAAAGTCCGGAACCCCTGGCCTCATTTACTTGAAGACCAAATCTCCTTCTCTTAAGGGGTGCTTTTTGACTTTCTTCCCAAAAGACCGAGCTAATCTCTTCTGGTAAACCTGATTGTGATAATAGGCCCGCATCCTATCCTCATCCAGCAAGTTCAGTTGTAGCAATCGCTGCTGCGTCCATTCTGTTTCTGGCAGCTGGGCCTCTGATATTACTCTCAACGATTTGAGCTCAATTTCTACTGGTAAAACTGCCTCTATCCCATAAACCAAGGAGAAGGGGGTAGCTCCTGTCGAAGTCCTGATACTGGTTCTGTAGCCCCAGAGTGCGAAAGTTAACTTTTCTGCCCAATTCTTATAAGTCTGTACCATCTTGGCCAATATTCTTTTGACATTCTTATTCACCGCCTCAACTGCTCCATTAGCCTGCGGTCGGTATGGAGAGGACTTATGATGTTGGATTCCATACTTTTGGAGCATCTGCTTGGTTTCTGCTAAGAATTGTACCCCGTTATCCGACACGACGTGCTGTGGGAGGCCATATCTGCATATCAAATTCCGCTCGATGAACTTGGCCATGTCCCTAGTGTCCACCTTTCTAAAAGATTTAGCTTCGACCCACTTAGAGAAATAATCAATAGCGACCACAATAAACCTGTGCCCATTGGATGCTGTAGGATGTATCTCCCCTATTATATCTATTCCTCAAGCTACAAACAGCCACGGAGACGTCAAATTGTGTAGTTCTGAAACCGGCACGTGCCTCATGTCCGCGTATTGCTAGCATAACTGGCATCACTTCACATACTTTGAGCAATCAGCGTCTATTGTAATCCAATAAAATCCTTGGCGCATGATCTTCTTTGCCAAGGCTAAACCGTTCATATGGGCCCCGCATACACTGGCATGAATTTCTTCCACAATCCTTTCAGCTTCCTTCTCTGCCAAACATCTTAATTGAATACCATCCACTTGCCTCTTGTACAATGTCCCATCAACACTAATGAATTGAGAGGATAGCTTTCTAATCATTCTTTTATCCTTCTCAGTGGCTTCTTCTGGGAAAACTGACCTCTCTAAGTAATTCCGGATATCGTAATACCAGGGTTTTCCATCGTCGACCTCAATATCCATCACTTGCTCAGCTTCAAAGCATGGCTTATCCGAACTAAAGACCAGCACAGGCTTCATAACTACTCCCTCTGGGTTATCCCATATAGATACAAGGGTGGCTAGGGCATCTGCTAATTGGGTCTCATCTCTGGGCACATAGCTAAAAGTGCAGACTTCAAATTGGCTACTTAATCCCGTCAAACACTCCACATATGGTAACAATCGTTCCTCCTTAATGGACCATTCACCCCTGACCTGATGGATCACTAAGGATGAGTCTACGAAGACCTCTGCTACTCTTGCCCCCACGGCTGAGAGTGCTTCCAACCCAAAGATGCAGGCTTCATACTCGGCTTCATTATTGGTGGCTCCATATCTTAACTTCTTAGCTAAGGGGAGTTTTTCACCTTCTAGGATTACCAAGATTACTCCTGCCCCTGCTCTCTTGCTATACACTGCTCCATCGAAGTACATCTGCCACTTCTGCACTGTGATGGCCGACACATCCTCATCAGGAAACTTATATTCCAATTGGTTACCTTCGATCGGGTGGTTGGCTAAGAACTCCGCAACTGCTCGGCCCTTAATGGTCTTTCTGGTGATATACTCCACATCAAACTCTTGCAGCAATAACAACCATCTTCCCATTTTTCCTAGCAAAGAGGGCGCTTCTTGAAGGTATCGGAGAGGGTTTTATTTTGCGACCGCATGTACCTTGTAAGAATGGAAATAGTGTCTTAGTTTCTTCAAAGCCCAGATCACTGCTAAATAGATCTTTTCCACTTTGACGTACTTGGCTTCATAAGGAAGAAATTTCTTACTGAGGTAATAAACCGCGAACGCAACCCCAAACTCATCTTCTTGGGCCATCATGGCACCCACGGAGTTTTCCTCTATGGCTAGGTAAAGGATCAATGGTTTAAACGGCTGTGGTGGCCGCTGGACTGGGGGTTGCAGCAGGTATTCCTTGATAATATCAAAAGCTTTTTAATAGTCATCGTTCCACCTAACTGGCTGATTCTTCCTAAGGAGCTTAAAAATTGGTTCACATACCAAAGCGAGCTTGGAAATTAACCTACTGATTTATTGCAATTTGCCCAAGAAGCTCCTAACTTCTTTTTCCTTCTGCGGCGTTGGCATTTCTCTAATTGCTTTAACCTTATTTGGGTCTACTTCGATTCCCCTTTGACTTACCACGTGACCTAACAGTTTACCTGAGGTTACTCCAAAGATGCACTTCTTGGGGTTAAGGCGAAGGTTATACTTGTCAATCCTTTGAAAGAACTTCTCCAAGGCCTCAAAATGCCCCTCTCGAGTGACCGACTTGATCATCATGTCATCGATATACACTTCTACTTCCTTGTGGATCAAGTCATCCAGGATCTTGGTGGCCATTCTTTGGTATGTTACTCCCGCATTCTTTAGCCCGAAAGGCATAACTCGGTAGGCAAATGTTCTCCATTTAGTGATGAAGGCTATCTTAATCCGATCCATGATCTTATTAAGGATTTGGTTGTACCCCGCGTATCCATCCATGAAACTGTACATCGTGCAAGCTGCTGCACTATCAACTAACACATAAATGTGGAGCAAAGGAAAGTCATCTTTTGGACATGCTTTGTTCAAATCTCGGTAGTCCACACATACCCGAACCTTTCCATCCTTTTTGGCTACAGGGACGACATTAGCCAACCAAGTTGGGTATTGGACTTCTATTAGGAATTTTGCTTCAATCTGCTTGTGCACCACCTCTTTTACCTTTTCTGCCCATTCTGGTCTGAGCCTCCTAAGCTTCTGCTTCACTGGCTTACATTCTGGATAGGTCGGAATAGCATGTGCAACAACTTCTTGATCAATTCCCGGCATATCTTCATAGGTCCAGGCAAAGACTTTTTCATATTTTTTTAACATTCTCTCAAAATTTTTCCTCTCTTTAGGAGTTACGTCAGATGCTATCAGGATTTCCTTTGGGTTTTCCAAAGTTCCGAGATTAAATGAGGTGGTATTAGTTGAGTTAATGTCAAATATGAATGATTCATGTTCGTGATCATGCTCAATAAAATCATGAGAAACATCACATAAGTAAGCAAAGTCATTCATCTTATTAAAATACTCGAAATTACAAGCATGATTGTCAAACAGTTCAGGAATAAAAAGTACATCAGAAAAGTTATCATTGCCATCTTCTGCTGACGCCGCTGCCAAAGTTGATGGTCCAATGCCTTGGTTATCTGCGATTTCTAGGTTCTCTAATTCTGGCATTACCTCCTTAGCTTCCACTTTCTCCTTGCCTTTCACCCGTGTGGCCAATAGGCTATCAGTGACGACCTCTTCAGGGACTTCTCGGTCCCACGCTAAGCTTTGATTGAGAATTTCCTCATCCCAAAAACCTTCCACAGATTTGACTACCCCATCGGACCAGTCGAAAACATCATTAAAGATCTCAAAACCTTGGGTGATCTTGCCTCCAACCCACTGTGGCTCAGCCTCCTCACAATAGGCACATGTTGATGTAGCTGGCATGAAACTCTCTAAAATATGCGGGATCTCTGCAGGCTCCTTCACAAGCTTATTCCTTTCAATTTTAGCAGTATAACCCAAACCTCTTTTATCCTTTTGCCCCCTTGTAGTGATAGGCGTCTGGGGCCCTTGTGAACTCTTGCCCAAACCGGCCCCTGGGAGGAAGTTCATCGTCTTCATCATGTTGACAACCTGAGGGGTCCCCTCTAGGCTATCCTCTTCATCCACCACGGCCAAATGGAATCCACTAAAGGGTTGATTGGAAATCTCGAGGACTGATAACTGATTATTGTTGGCCGCCTTAACTGTCATGACCTGGCCCTCATAGGGGATTTTTATCATTTGGTGGAGGGTGGACGGGACCCCTCCTAGCTTCTGAAACCAAGGCCTCCCTAGTAGCACTACGAAGTTGGCTTGGATAGGCAGGACGACAAATTCAGTTTCTGTCTCCACTGGCCCAGTTTTTACTTGTGCCTTGAAGGTCCCAGCAGCTTGTCTTCTTGAATTGTCATAGGCAGTAATGGTTAGGTCAGATTTACTCAACAGGCTCTCATTCATCCCAAAAGCAGGCAATGCCACGAGCGGACATACATTGATGGAAGAGCATTCATCCACCATGACGCAAGCTGTATGCTTTCCATTAATTTGGGCTCTGATGTATAGGGGGCGGTTGTGTTTGCGACCTTCAACTGGTAGGTCGGCATCAGTGTAGACTACACTCTCTCCAGACCCCCCTTTTACCATGTCTAGCAACTCAGTAGGTGAAATGGTGGTAGCAACTGTTGACTTGCACAGGGCTTCCACTAGCTTTTGTCTGTGATTCGGAGATTGTCTCAATAGGTCCCACACCTATATCTGAGCCGGTGTCTTCTTCAGCTGTCTCATTATCCCATCCTCCTCGGGTTCCCTTTCTGTGGGTGCAGGCATTAGATCTTGAGGCCTCTCCACCTCTGGAATCACTCTACCACTTCGGGTCACAGCTTGTACCTTCTGTACCTTCTCTTCATCCTCGGAATTCCACACGTCCTCTAGCTCGTCAACTTTTCCATCCTAGCCTTCGCTGGTCAAGTCCCAACATTCTATCATGCCAACCTGAGGCTTCTTTTTACTAACCCCCTGGTCGGGACGAACAATAGTCACATAATCGTTACCATAAAGGTCTCTTAACACGTACCCTTCTAGCAGGCTTGAACCTATCATAAAAATAGGTGGAGGAATAGCATTATACCCGGCCATCTTTTCTTTTTCCCTCTTCTCAGGATCGAAAATCTGTTTACTGTCAATCAAATCTTGAATATGGTGCCTCAGCCTTGCACAGTTGTCTGTCAGATGCCCAGTATGCTGGTGGAATTCACAATATTCATTGTCTCTGTGCCCCAGCTGTCCTTGGGTTCTAGCTGGCCTAGGTGGCAGTGGTTGCAGCTTTCCCACTTTCATCAATCGCTTCAATACCTAGGATAAAGGTCAACCCAAGTTTGAGATGTATCTCTGACTGACCCCTGTTGCTGATACCTCTGCCATTTTCCCACTTCTAATACCACTGCTGGAGCCCGTTGACTTGTTTACCCCCTGGTTAGCATAACCTCTCTTGGCATAGGCCTCACCGCTTGCCTTCCTCGCAAGGTACTCTCCCTCAGCCTCTATCGCAATGTCTTTCAAAGACTCCCAGTCTCTTAACCCCTTCATTTTTAGTCCCTCTCTCAGATAAGGGCTAGCATTCCGAATAAATAGTCGAATTTGGTCTGGGGTGTCAGGTTTGCGTTTCATTTCCATGACTCTGTTCCTCCATCGAGTGAGGTATTCATGAAAAGACTCTTCAACCTTTTGTTGCAGTAGCTCCAGGTCCTTCAGAGTTATCTCAATCCTTGTACTACAGTTGTACTGCCTGAGAAATTCTTCCGTCAATAAATCCCAATCTTCTTTCATTCTTCGGTCCAACCCATGATTCCAATCCACTGCTGGACCAATTAAGCTCAAACAAAAGTATTCGACCTTCTGCCTCTTTGTCAAGGTGGTACCCTTCATCACTAGTGAGTACTGCTTTATGTGCGAAATGGGATCGGAGGTGCCGTTGAACTTGGGAACGTCAGGCATTTTGAAATTCTGAGGGACCAAATCATCACTGTCTAGCTCCCTATCCTCAGGGTTCATTCCTCCCCCTACCCTCAGCATCTTTGACATGGCTTCGAATCTTTCTTCCATCTTCCTCCACATTGCATCCTCTAGCTTTGGCGACTTCCCTTTTACCACCAGTAACTCCTCTGGCTCCTCCCACACCTCAACTTCAGACTTAGGGCCTTCCCTGCGTTCGACAGGTGCTGGTACCCTTGGCTCAACTGCAGGCGAATCAGCTGCAGCCGGGAGATCCTCTCTAGCAACCCTTGTACATCTTATTCTCTAGTTGGAGCAGCAGCCTGTTGCCCCGCAAGTGGGGCTAAAGTAGTGGCAAGGTTACCGATTATCGCCATCATCCTAGCCTCAAACTCTTCCAT
The DNA here is from genome assembly GCA_947683425.1 of Excoecaria cochinchinensis. Taxonomy (NCBI): domain Eukaryota; kingdom Viridiplantae; phylum Streptophyta; class Magnoliopsida; order Malpighiales; family Euphorbiaceae; genus Excoecaria; species Excoecaria cochinchinensis. The sequence goes on from CANTUQ010000092.1 coordinate 8,114,968, forward strand.
TTGTTTCCCTACGTCTTCGGCAATCATTGTCCTAGTTGCATCAAAACCACTTGCTGGATTAGACATACTTATTTCAACTGATGATTCTGAAGACAATATCTCGCTGCCTTTTGAAAAGGAATCTGACCCTTGATCAAGCGAAATCTTTCTTAACCGACCGTCTGGACCTCTAAACCACCTGGATGAATCTATCATGGCTGCAAAGCACATTTCTGTTAGGATGATGCATGATTTGAAGTGCAATGCATGGTCGTGCTGGTGTAGTATAGACAAACACATGCAAGCAGATAGATCCTTCCAACCTTATTTCACCCACACACGTGGTAATATAGTCTCTTCCCTAGGTGGGCTTTATCCAAGAGTTAACAGGGAACCCATTGGACACGTATAGTGCACGGTGGAAAATCGACAGCATAACACCTCTTGTCTAATGTACATACGCATGGGTGTTTGGCCATTATGTATTTAAACAATTCAACTAAATCAAGATAGGCCCACCGGGACATGAAATCATTTGATGAAGACCATGTTAATTTGATTAATTTTGTTCAATATATGATGACCCAAATAGCAAGCACGGTATTATGGTACATTTCACCTAGTGGAAGTGTCTATTGTCATTACATGAGCTTTGGTCAAAGGTGGTGATAATTTAGGGCTACCCAAGCATGGTCCGTGCTAACGGGTCTAGCTCATCACGAGCATAACGACCGATCGGGTGTCCATTTAATATACCATGGTGGTACGAGGCTTGGGCTGGTGATTATCCTTAACACTTCCCTAAATTGAGTGAAAATAGGGTCGTGCTTCGGGAACGCACCGAGGTTAAGAAAGGTACCAAACTAGCATAATTCTAAAGCTCTAGTATGGATGCAATGCAATTTAGATGAGAGATGGAATTTTAGTTTTAAAAACCCAATTATACATTTTAACCAAGACATTTTCAGAGTAAAGTCACAAACAGTCCCCAGCGGAGTCGCCACTGTGACGCACGCCGAACCTAGCAAAGACCCTCATTGAACCCGCTTTTATGATTCGAGGGATTGGTTCACTTCTTTTCCGATCTTAGGTGTTATGAGATATTTTCGGCACCTCCTTTCACAATAGAACATTGAAAAGGACCATCCATCGCCATAACACCTTTAGGCACTTTTGAGGTATTTTGGGAGTCGCCACCCAATTTACAAGAAATTGGGAAAGTTTAACCTATTATCGGTCTAAACCAGAGATGGTGTCCGGAACTTCACACTTATCGGTGCCTTGGTTAATTATAAATGGGTTTTTGAATTATAAAATTTCATTCCTCATCTCACGCGATTAATGCATTGAATTTAAAGTGCACATCATTCACATATAAAATGATAAAAATGAAAATAAAGACAAAAATAAATTACAATAAAACTAAGGGCGGAATACAACCCCCATTGTAAATAAAACATAAATCACACATAAAATGGGGTATTCATTAATGTTAAGGACATTGGTCCTTTCATGCATAATATAAGAAAAAATCATTTTTGAAGTGGCAATTTATTTTGGATGGAAAGCTAGGACATTGGTCCCATTTTATTAGAAAACCCAATTGTATTTGTAAAAGTATTTTTGGTGTGATTTTTGATTAAGCGTACACAAAATAAATGGTTTATTAATAATTACGTGCCAAATAACTCAATAAAATAAATAAAGGAAAAATAGCAAATACAACAAAAAATAACAACTCCTCGGATCTCCTCCTTCATTCGCACGGGAGCTCAAACGGGGGAGCATGACATTTTAGCCACGGTAAAAAAAAAACAATAGCAAAAATTAGTAACAATTCCAAAATCAAATAAACAAAGGAAATTTGGTATAAACTAATACATAAATAAAACATAGAATGCATTAAACACATTATTTTAATATATTATCATCACACATCAAATTAAAAAATCATGCAAGGTACGTTAATAACAGCCATAGTTAAATCATGAGATAACACATGCAAAACATAAAGACGATGATAAAAAATAATAATAATAATACCAATAACAACAACAATAAAAATAATAATAACAATGATAATGGTAATGGCAATAATAAAGATAATAGATAATGATAATAACAACAAATAATAATAACAACTATAACAACAACAACAACAACAACAACAACAACAACATAATAATAATAATAATAATAATAATAATAATAATAATAATAACAACAACAACAACAACAACAACAACAACAATAATCAAACCAATGAAATTAAATGAGTAACTAAAAGGGAAGGTAATTAAACATGTAGTATACTATGGTAACACTTTAAGCATAAAAAAAATTGTAAAGGGTGATAATAAAGAGTAAATCATGCAAATCTTATTTTTCCTCTCTTAACATTATGTAGATCTATCCATTTTTAAGCCAATGACAAGATAAAGAGTGAGTACTCATGCTAAAAAATAGATCTCAAACCAAAAAAAAAAAAATACATACATGCATTAGTTCAAAAGATAGCAAAATAACATAACATAAAAATAAATTAACATGAATAAAATGACGCAAAAATAAATTAAAGAATTGGATCCAAGAATCTTTACCCTCAAAATTAAATGATATGGAAGCAAGATGTCCCGATCTAATCTATTGTCAAGATCAAAAAATAAACTCAAAAGAAATGTTCAAGTAAATCTTGAGTTTATGTCTAAAAACTCAAGAACACTAATGCTTTAAAATGATATGATTTTTTTTTGTGTTAGATATACGATCAGAAAACTCAAATTAAGGAATTGATTTTCCTTATTCAAATGTTTTCAAGATCAATGAAAAATTTTTAGAGATAAGAAAAAACTAGAATCAAATTTAAGAAGAAAATTTGTAGATTTAAAAGAGGGAATTAAGAAGATTGAGAAAAATGATTTCTATTTTTGAGAATAATAAAAGATGAACTCCAAGAACATTGAACTCTTTGTTTTTTCAGCAAAATCCACTAACTCCCCTCAAGAATATCTCCCTCCAAATGACTTAGAAAAATGTCTTTTCTAGAGAAAATTTTCTTACTCTCGCCAAATCCAATTTTTTCCTCTCTTCCCTAAAAATGAAATCTAACTCCCGTAAAAACTCCAATCTCTCCCACTTCCAGCTCCTTTACAGATTTTTCCAAGATCCCATCTCCCTAATTTCAACAAAAAACACTCAAAAATTCAAAGTAATAACCCTAAAGTCAATAATTTACAATTAACATTTTTATTTACTTTTAATTATTTTTTTTTTGTTTTTTGACTTTTAATACCCACTCAATTTGACCAATATTTATTAAATTTTAATGAAATCTTAAAAAGTCACAAGAAAAAATTAATTTTTGGCCTAAAAAAGTAAAAAATCCAATTTTTGTGGTTTCGGGGGGCTGTCGACGAGAAATCTCGCCGATGGGTGAGAAATCTTGCCCATGGGGCGAGATGCCGCCGCGCGCTTTAGCGACGCGAGCTGCGCGTCGCCCTTGTGCATGCAGCGCCTGCGCGCTGCCGCACCCGACGCTCGCAAAATTTTAATTTTTTTTTTAATTTTTAATTTTAGAAAATATAATAAAATGAAATACAAAAATATGGATAAAAATAAAAATACAAATACAAATACAAATAAAAATAAAAATAAGAATAAACACTGTAAAAAGATTTTGAGGAAAATAAGAGAATTTGACAAAGAGATGATCGATTCCTATTTTCTTGCTCGTGAATTAGTCTTTATTTTCATCATTGGGTAATCCTGATCTTGGACCGACTCGAGACCCGGTGTCTACAATATGGATTAGAGTGAAGTGCGTTAAGGAAAGTGTGGAGTGTACACGATTTGATAGCTGTATGATCTGAATGATAGCGATTTGGAGATTTGTTTAAGGATGTACCTGTGTAAGTGATTAGCGGGAAAATTTTGAGGACGAAATTTCTTAAGGGGGAGAGATTTGTAACAACCCGATTTGGCCCTAGTAGAATTTCAGAATTTTTGTTCGGGAATTCAAGAGTTTGTGTGTATAAGAGAGTGTATTTGAGTGAGTGGCATGGTGTGGGTTCTGTCGCGAGCACGATAGTGTCATGGGCGCGACAGAATGCTCCACGGGAAGCCTAGAGCAAGTTGGATTATTTGATGTGTATCGGACACGTGGCATCGTAGGAGAGTGACACATGGCAGCGTAGGAGTGAGACAAGTGGCAAGAGATATACATGTATTTGATTAAGAGATATACATGTATTTATGAGGTAAGTGGCATTTATTGGGCAATTAATTTGTTAGATGAGGGAGTGGAAAGCACAGCTGTGCTTGTGGATTTACACAGTTGTGTTTTTGGCACATTAATTGGTATGGATGAGGATTGACCAAAAGGGACTAGCTGCCTTGCTTCTTTTTTTTTTTCCCACGTTGGTTTTGCCTTTAGCTTTGGTCTTTCCTTTCTTTTTCATTTGAGCTGTTCTTAAGAGAATTACTTGAAGTGGCTTAAAGAGAGTATAGTAGGGCTTGATTAGATCCCTTCAAAAGGTAAGCTTGATTAGTTTTCCAATCTGACCTCATTTTTCTTTCTGTTTTTGATTTAAAGTGAGAAGAATTTTAACTCAAATGTTTTCTATGTGATTTGTGGGAGCTATGAACAAGAGATTGAATAAAGGCGAGGAGAAGGTTGGATTAGAGTAGAGAGTGGAGTTCGAACTTGCTAGAGGTAGGGATCGAGTGTGATTTTATTATTCTTGCATGTGTATATATGTTTATAAGTATGTAACTTGATCATTTGAGTTTGTGTTGATGTTGTTAGACGGTTTACCATGTAGATGTGATGAAAATGCTTGGTTTTGGCAAATTCTGTTCATTTTGCATCTGACCTCTGTGAAGTGTTTTTAACATTAGTAGAGTTATAGGACTCCAATTGTGTTGAGTCAAATTGCATCTGAAATCTAAGATCCATAGCTATAAATGTCTAAGAGGGAGCTGGAGCTAATTCTGGCTCTATGATCCTCGAAAATTTAAAAACCGGAGTGTCTCTAGTTGGGTCGGGTTACTAGGACAGTATAGCTTGTTTAGCTCATATTTGGAGTTGTAGATGTCCAATTGACCTGAAATTTGTTCCATTTAAAATTTAACATCCTAGGGAACAATTTTTAATATAATTTTTTGCCTAAAAATGACATTTAGAGGTCGTTTTAGACGATAGAAGTTAGAGGTGAGAAGCAATCTCCTGAAGGTTCCTGATGGAACCTTCTGTCGCGAGCACGACAGTGGTTGCGATCGCGATAGAGACACATTCTTTAGCAAGTGGGTGTTGTCCTAGTCATGTTGTGTAGTGTGACTTGGAGAGAAAAAGAAGCGAGAGCACGAGTCGTGCTCAAGAGCACGAGTCGTGCTCACAGAGAGAGCAAAGTGAGAGCACGTAATGTGCTCCAGGGAAAAGGAGAAGTGAGCACGAGTCGTGCTCAAGGAGCACGAGTCGTGCTCACCAAGAGAGAAAAGTGGGAGCATGAACATGCTCCAGTTGAGTGAGAGAGAGTGAGCACGAGTCGTGCTCATGCTCTCTCTTCTCTGTTGATTCTGTTTTGAATTATTGCCACTGTTTCGAGTGGTTATATGTTCATATGAGTGTTGCATATCACCATTTGGTCCGTGTTTGGTTTAAAATGATATTTTAAACCTCTTGTATGATTAGTAATATTAAATGTACATGATTAACAAAAGTTATAGATGAATTAAATGCCTCTGAATTTGATAAATGCACTTGAATTACAGTTAATGAGTTGGTATCTATGTATAATAATTGAGTGGTTTCTGAGCCTAATTACCATTATAGTGGATAGATAAGCATGCTTATAAAGGGATTATCGAGTGCAGCTGCCCATGTTCTGCCCCGTTTGGGCGAAGTGGGTCGGCCTCCGAGAATGGTCATTAATAGAGATAGATGAAAATGTTTTGTGACTTCGGTCTATCGAAAATGTTTTTTTTAGAGTGTACCGTATCCACTATGAAAGGAATTCAGGCTTGTTAATGTTATGTAGTGAATTTGAGATGTTTAAAGAGTATTGTTCTGAATAGATGCTATAGTACATGAGAGTCATGTTTAAGTACATTATAGTTCTGTATACAAGTGTATGATTACATGAGTGTGTTTACATGTATGTGGACACATGATAGCGTATATTTGAATAAATGAGATGTACAAGTTATAGTGTGCATGAATTAGTGAAAGAGTAGATGTTACTTATATGTGAGCTCAGAGTATTTGATATTTGAGCATGCAACCTATATACGTATAAGAGCTATATGCATGAGCTATTTGATTTTGTCAAATGAAATGTGTGATTTATTTGCGACTTCGAATAGAAGTCCTTCGCATTATTTTCATCCTCACTAAGCGTTATCGCTTAGCACGGATGTTTATCTCCGTGTAGGTTTAAAGGTTCGGATCAGTGAGCGGGCATCTGCAGGTCAAGGCCACTAGGAAGTATTGTTATCTTTTTGTATAAGTTAAACATAGAGTTGGTGATGTTTTGAGTAACATCATTATGTAATAAGAGAAGAAGAATCACATGTAAATGTATATGTAAAGGTAAATGAAAACAGATTGTAATATGGACATGTATAAAGACATATGTATATATGTAATTAATACGAATTGCATGTTGGGCCCTAATATAATAGTAATTTATTTTATTATTCTTAAATGGATGTGTATTATGCTATCGCTTCCACTTGAATATGTATATGTAAATGTATATGTCCGCGTGGCGCCCCGATATCCTTCTAGGGGGTATGGGGGTGTTACAATTAACATATATTTTCCTTAATTTTCTTCCTTAATTTCATTATTATGCATAATCTTGTCAAAATTACCTTTTAGTCCCTAATTTCTCCTCTAATTCCTAATTTACCCTTTTAATAACTCAAATTTACCATTTTGCCACTAAACTTTATTTTTATCCATAAACTACTCTTTTTACATATAAATTACCTTTTTAGTCCTTATAAGCCATTTCTATGCATAATTAACTTTTAGTCCTTATTTTAACACTTTTATTTCATATCAACTAATTAATTGTCTGATTTACCCTTTCTACTCTTTTTTACCCTATTTCATGCATAATTATCATTTACTCCTTATAAATCCTAATTATTTACGTAATTGCCATTTCATTTCATTTACCTTACATTTATTCCATATTTACTCATTTAATCTTGTTTTTCCATTTTGTCCCTAGCAATATCCGATAGAAATCTTCGAACATGATACATGGGATATGGACCTCAATGGTCCAGATCCATGAGAGAAAGTGAGCTCGAAGAATCACTTACTTTAAGCCATGAAAAAAGCCATGAGTTCGTGAAAAAGCCATGATGGCATATAGCCTTGTATAGTAGACCTCCATTGGCCTACCCAAGCAAGTTGCTATGACTCAAACCGCGGTATAGATAGCCCTATGGCTGGCCAATTATATCCTGATTTAGTGATTTACTACCAGTATACTAAGGACAATGTTCAATTTCCTTCCATTTTCCTTGCTCATATAATTACATATCATGCCTTGAAAATAATTCTTATTTCTTATCCATGCATGTAACATGATAATCATACATACATCACATATTATCCATTGCCATGCTTACAAAACCATAAATATCACATAAATATTATTTTCCATACACATATCCATTCAGCCATGACTTAATTTTTACCTTCAATTTTTTTTCTTTCACTTAACATAGTTCCATGATATTCTCCATTTATTCCATTATCTAATTATACCATAATCTCACTTCACAATCTATAATATATTCAAATAATTCTTAAAAATTTCCATCAAATTTCTACTAACATTATTTTAATTCCATTTTCATTTTCTCACTTGAAATTTATTAAAACTTCATTAATCCACATTATTTCACCATGATGTCCTATTCGGCCATGTATAAATTAATTCTTTATGTTACAGAATGTATATATTATATTCCTAATTAGTTGATTTACTTACCTTGTATAGTATTTCTTAATTAGACTAGTTGATTTAGTTTCCATAGTTATTATGTGACACCCATAAATCACTATATTGTATGTTCAGCAATCGGTTTCCTCGGATGTCATATCAGTACTACTGTCACAAGTTACATTGCACTATACAGAACGGTGGGTAATTTTTTTTTAAAACATCCATAAAAACCATGCAAAGTATCAATTTAATATTCTATATATAGTTCCTTTTAAATAATTATCCATTCATATCTCTATACAAAATCTACACCTAGACATACACATATAACATAAACCTAATCATACACATCATTACTTACATCCAACATAAACATGTACATGCCAAGACCAATGAGCCTTCAACTTGCTTTCCTTCACTTTCTCGACCATCAGCAGTATCTTTGCCGCTTTAAACCTTGCTAATTTCCATAACCTACACATAGTAACAACACTACGTGCTAATCAACTAATGCTCAGTGGTGGATACGCATCTAATATTTTCCATCTAACAATGCACACACTTCTACATACAAGCATACATTCATGTACGTTCAAATCTATACTTTTATTACATTAACTTTCCTTTATTTCTTTTCATTACCTTCCGTCTTATTCTTTTGTTTTCTTATATTTCATTTCCATAGACAATTAATAATTATCTTGAATCTTTTTTATAGTTTATCGTATTATCATTCTATTATCTTTCATGTGTATAGTTTAAAATGACTTATTCCAATTTCTATTCTTATTAATAATTATACTTCACTATTTCTTTTAATAATTACTAACAACATTGTTCTTGTTACTATCTCTATTAGTTTTCAATTTTCCTTGTAATTTAACCTTTATCAATTCTATTCCATACATTTTCTCTAATACATATAATTCTTAAATGCCTTATATAAATTGTTATGTATTGATTATCATACTTAATAGTATTTTCCTTTTTATGAACATTGTCACTACTATAAATGCTAGTATTACTATTGTCATTAATATAATTATAGCTCTTCTTTTCAACTTATATTCTTAAATCCTCTTTAATAGTCTACTATTTTGTTCATTTATTTTTTCCATCTTTACTTTACTTGTGAATCAACATTTATATACTTGTTATATAACATTTTATTTAAATCTTACATTAGTTCCGTATTCACTAGCTATTACTCTTAATTCCTCTATTCCCTTCTTTATACCTTTACCATTACATACATTTATTATACATTCATTCTTTACTATTTGCATATACCATTTATCAATTTATCTTTACTTTCCTTTCACAAGTATTTCTTTAATCACTATTCGTTTATTTTCTTATGACATTATTTTACTACTTTAGTTATCATTTATTTTCTTAGTTTACCCTTTAGTTCTTCAACTCTTGTTTTACATTTAATTACATAATAGACTTTCATATTTATGCTTTGATTACATTGTCACTTTTTCCCACTACATTGTCACTTTTGCCCACTTACACTTTTAACTTGACTCTAATTATTTATTTCTCTTTACTTTTTAATCACTAATTAACTTTTAATTTTATACTTTCTTATACTTTTACTATTCACATTACTCATTTTGTTTTTGCATTTCATTAATACTTAATTTCCAACTTGTAATTTCTTGTACATTTATCAATTTTCAGATTCTTATTTCATTCACTTATTCATACCTAATCTCTTTTATATTATATTCTGATTTCATATCTATTCATTATTAGCTATTATCTTTTTTACATTCATTTCCTTATGTATTTACAGTTTACTCCTTTTTTTCTTAATACTTTATAATATCATCACATGAATTTTACATTTGTTATGCATTTACCTTTTTATCATTTACATTTATCATTTACCATCTTATTTTAATTTCCTTGAATAATTATTAATTTGATTACAAATTTAAATCATTGTCTAATATCAACAGTTATGCCCCTAGTAACATCCGGTAGAAATCTCTAAATCGAATAGTGGAACATAATACTGAGGAGTGACCTCGAAGGATTAACCGTATCACTATCATTGTCACTATCACTAAAGCACTGAAATCATTGAGCACTGTAACACCTCCTACCTATACGTAAGGGAGTCCACCCACAAGAGAGGATGAGACCCAGCATAGATAAGGGTGTCACCATAATGAATCACAAACATGCATGCAAATAACGGAATAAATTAAAACATTCACAACTGAAAGAACAAGGCTCAAGCTACTAAAAGAAATCCAAACCATTCATTGATAAAACTGAGTATTCATTACAAAAGATGCATTTACAAAAGGAGTGCAAAAATCTGGTTACAATTTTACAGAAAAGGGATACAAAATTATACAAAAAGCTACAATTTACAAAACATAAATCTTCAAAAAGCTTCCTTACTTTGTTGGCCTAGACTGCTGCTGATCTTCCAAAAACTCCACAGCTTTCACACCTGCACAGATAAAACACCCGTGCTAAGCGATAATACTTAGTGGGGAAACAAAAGATAAACGACCATTCACAATGGCCGTTAAGGCAAATCACATGCGTATGTCACAAGCATATCAAAATTTCCATAAAAGTAAAATAATTTTATATCAAGCATTGCATTCACCAGAGTTCCATAACATATATTCATTAATAGAAAAAAAACACGTTCACAATAAAATCACACATGCGCCTGCAAACTCATAGTAGCGGATAGCGAGTGAACACATTAGTACCCGTGGGTACGATCAAAAGCAATTTCTTTATTTTCATCCAAAAATGTTTTCACACTGAGGATCTTAAAAAAGATCCGAACACATTAAGGATCACGAGGACCCAAACGGGGACCTGATCAGGGTCCAAAACACATTAGGCTGCAGCTAACAGAACTAATTAGCTATGCCTAACTATCCACTAATTTGACTCTTGAAAGATATGCACAATACATTTCATAAAAGGAATCCATTGGAGCACATAATAGTTCGTACACAAAAGTATTTACATCCCAAAAGAAATCATTCAAGTTAATTATTGTAAAAGAAATTTCAAAAGCAAACAGGGCATGTGACACCCTTTAACCATACGTAGGGAACTTTATCCCTTGAGGAGGAAGAAGGACCCCGATGGATGAGGGTTGTCATGCAAAACCTCAAGCAAAGCAGAAACAATTACAAATCATCCATTCAAAATGGGTAAAATAAAAGACGGAGGCTGAAGAACAAAAGTACAGTATTTATTAATTTATAATAAAGTCTGTACATATCAAAATACAAAAGTAGAATTACATCAAGAGTCATCATTACAAAATGCTAAACTAATACATATACAAAAGGTACAATCTTGAACCACAAAATCTCTCTCCCCTAGTTGTGTTGGCCCAGCTGAAACGGATCACCCTGCCCAAAATCTCCAACAACTTCCACACCTGCACGGATGAAACACCCGTCCTAAGTGAATACACTTTGTGGGGAAAAACACAATGAAAAAACCACCACTCACAGCGGACGTCAGAAACAATTCACATACACATGGCACATACTGTAAATCAATTCTTAATAAACAATTCATCATACTCAAGATGTCAACATTATTAATCACACTATCATTCATGCTGAACTGAATTATAACACATGAATTCAATAAACCCTTCTTATTCAAAAAAGTGGATAGCGAGTAACGTATATTCATTCAAAACGCATGGATACCCAAGGGTATCAAAATTATTCTTTTGTTTTCGGTTCCAAACATTTTCGCATGGAATCTTAAACAAGATTCAAGTTTAAAAGGGATCGCGAGGATCCATATAGGGACCTGATCAGGGTCCAGAATGCATATGCATGGCTGCAGCTAACTGAACTCTATAGGCATGCCTATTTATCCACTTATTGACTTTCGCAGGTCATGCATAAATCATCAAATCACATTCCTATAATTCATAAAATTGTCCATGTATAATTCTAAAAGCATCACAAGCTTGAAAATTAAACATCGAAAGTATAAAAGAAAAACTCAATTTGAACCCAGGAGGTGTCGCGCTCGCGACAGACGCAAAATTTGCCCCAGGTCGCGATCGCGGCAGTCCTTGCGCTTGCAAGAAGACAGAAGCATATCTCAATGTCGTGCTCGCGATAGTGAGCAGCCAGCAATTGCTATCACACTCGCGTATAGGCGCGCGCTCGCAATAGGAGACTGTCCAAATCCGTCCGGCAGTTGAGTGCTCTATCGCGCTTGGGACACTCGTCGCGCTGGCGACAAAGAGCTCTCGCTGTGGTTGCTCGGCACGCACGAAGGCTGGACTCATTGAGCTCTATCCCAACCTCGCGACAGTGTCGTACTCGCGATAGAGTCGGAATTTCCAGCTCTCACGGGAAAAAATCTGCAGAATTCACTTCCAAAAATACCCAAACCTCCAATTGACTTCCAAACTCAACCCCACCCAAATTGGTCATTCACAACATCTTAATCAACCTAAAATCCAGCTCAAAATCCAATTATCACCATCAAATCACACAATTTACAAGATCAAATTCCAGAATTTGCTAAACCAGCATTTTCTCTTAGAAATACACACAAAATCATGCTCTAGTTCAATTCTTCATAAATTAAGCATCTTAACTCACAACAACCAATACCCATATTATTTAGATACAAATACCCACAATAAATCTCACCAATTTCAACAATTTCCATGAAAGCACAAAAATCACATAAAAAGCACAATAATGACAAACGTTCCCAAACCTCGAATTCTTGAACTCTAATCACAAGCTCTGCCTCCACTTGCTATTTCCTTGCCCTTAGGCTCTTTAGGAGGGATCTCTGAGCAAAACACCTCACAAAACAAACTTATAACTCTAACCCCAAAATACCAAATTAACCAAATTAAAAAGAGGATAAGAGGTTAAGGAAGAACAATTAGCTATCACTTACCCAAATCAACGTAGGATTACCCAAACCTCACCCAAAATTGCAGCTAGAAAGCAAGAATCACAAGAAAGCAAAGAAGGAAGAAGAAGAAGATGAAGAATGGGGAAGAAAGGAAGAAACGGGAAAAGCAAAATGGAAAAGCTATTTCTCTCTCCTCTCTCCACTATATAAATATCCTCCCCACTTGCCACATGGCAGCCTCCTATTGGAAGACTACCCCAAGACACACCCATTAACCATCCTCTCTCATACACTTAAAACTAACCTCATCCCAACACATCCTACTCCCATATAATCACTCACACCCAAGCAAACTCCAAAATACACAATACTATAATTTGAACCATACACATACACAAAAATAATGCATACCAAAATTGAACATAAACAATCACACTTTCATAAGGCTTAAACTACTAGGGTGGGAACGGGGCGTTACAATACTCCCCTCCTTAACAGAATTTCATCCTCGAAATTCTCACCTGATCCAAATAAATGAGGATGCTGAGCTCGTACAACTTTTTCCGGTTCCCAAGTTGCCTCTTCGATTCCATGATGCTTCCAAAGTACTTTAACCAAAGGGATTTGCTTGTTACGGAGCTGTCTGATCTCCCTAGCCAAAATTTTGTTTGGTTCTTCATCAAATGAAAAATCTAGCTGAACCCGAATATCTTACACTTATAACACATGAGACGAATCGGATCGGTAGCGACGGAGCATAGACACGTGAAAAACATCATGTAATTTAGCTAACTCCACTAGCAACGCTAACCGATAAGCTACTAGGCCAATCTTATCCAAGATCTCATAAGCTCCAATAAACCGAGGACTCAATTTCCCTTTCTTACCAAACCGAAGAACTTTTTGCCAAGGCGATACTTTCAAGAACACCTTATCGTCAATCTCATATCGAATATCCCTTTGTTTCAAATCGGCATAAGACCGCTGTTTGTCTTTAGCTGCTTTTAAATTCTGTTGCACCACTTTAATCTTCTCTTCCGTATCTCTAACCAATTTCGAACCCATAACAGACCTCTTCGAAAACTCAGTCCAACACACTTGGGTTCTGCATTTTCGTCCATAAAGAGCTTCATAGGGAGCCATTCCAATACTCACCTGATAACTATTATTGTATGCAAACTCCATCAAAGGTACATACTTATCCAAGCTACCGGAGAACTTCAAAGCACATCCCCAAAGCATATCTTCAAGAACCTGGATAACCCTTTCTGACTGACCATCAGTCTGAGGGTGAAATGCAGTGCTAAAATTTAATCGAGTACCCAATGCTGACTGTAATTCTTTCCAAAGCTTTGACGTAAACCTCGGATCCCGATAAGACATAATAGAGAGTGGGACTTCATGAAGTCTTACTATCTCATGCACATAGATCTCTACCAACTTATCCATGGAATAGTCTAACCGAACTGGCAAGAAGTGTGTTGACTTCGACAACCGGTCGACGATCACCCACACAGAATCGTGCTTACTCTGTGTCAAGGGTAAACCAACTACAAAGTCCATCGTAACCTCATCCCACTTCCATTAAGGGATGGGTAAGGGATGTAATAATCCTGTTGGAACTTGATGCTCAGCTTTCACTTGCTGACACACTAGACATTTCAAAATAAACTTTACTATGTCCTTTTTCATACTCGGCCACCAGTAAAACTGCTTAAGGTCTCTGTACATCTTATTTCCTCTTGGATGCATTGTGAAAACCGACAAATGAGCTTCTTGCAAATGCTTTCTCTTCACATCACCCACATTAGGTACACAAAATCGATTCCCAAATCTGAGCACTCCCTCACAATCTATAGAAAGTTCAGTCTGCTTACTGCCTCTTACCATATGGAAAGCACGCTGCAATACAGGGTCACTCAACTATGCATCCACTATCAATTATCTCAAACTCGGTTTAACCTTCAACCGAGCAATCAGTGCTCCTCTTGAATCAAATCTCCACCTTCCTCTACTCAAAGATAGAGTCGAGACTGATTTCCTACTTAGAGCATCTGCCACTACATTTTCCTTGCCCGGATGGTAATCAATAATGCAGTCATAGTCTTTGAATAACTCCAACCATCTTCGCTGTCTCAAGTTTAATTCTTTCTGGGTGAGCAGGTATTTTAGACTCTTATGATTTGTGAAGATCCTATAAGTTTCCCCATACAAATGATGTCTCTAAACCTTAACAGGAAATACTACCGCTGTTAACTCCAAGTCATGCGTCGGATAGTGCTGCTCATGGGGTTTCAACTGCCTGGAAGCATAGGCGATCACCTTGCCATCCTGTATCAGAACACAGCCCAATCCTATACTTGAGGCATCACTATTTATAGTATACTCTTTACTCGAAATGGTTTGAGTAAGTACAGGAGCCTTAATCAACATATCCTTCAACTGCTCAAAACTTGCTTGGCACCTATCAGACCAATTGAACTTAACTTCCTTTTGGAGAAGCCGAGTCAAAGGCGAAGCTATCACTGAAAATCCCTTAACAAACCGCCTATAATACCCAGCTAAACCAAGAAAACTCCTCACTTCAGGCACAGACTTAGGTGGCAACCAATTCACAATGGCTTCAACCTTGGATAGATGTACCTGAATACCTTCGGCCGAAACAACATGCCCAAGGAATGTTACCTCTTTCAACCAAAATTCACACTTACTAAGCTTAGCATAGAGCTGATGGTCCCTCAACACTTTTAATACATACCTCAGATGTCCTCATGTTCCCTCTCATTCTTGGAGTAAACCAGGATGTTGTCGATGAACACTACAACAAAATGATCCAAATACTGTCTGAATACTCTGTTCATTAAGTCCATGAAAGTTGCGGGCACGTTAGTCAATCCAAATGGCATCACTAGAAATTCGTAGTGACCGTAACGCGTCCCAAAAGCCGTCTTCGCAACATCTGCATCCTTAACTCTCAACTGATAGTAACCAGACCTCAAGTCCATCTTAGAAAACACTCCTGCTCCTCTTAAAAGATCCTCAAGCCGTGTCAATGGATACTTGTTCTTTACCGTAACTTTATTAATTTTTCGGTAGTCAATAAACATTCTCAAGGTATCGTCCTTTTTCTTGACAAATAGAACCGGAGCACCCCAAGGTAACACACTCAGTTGAATGAAACCCTTATCCAAAAGCTCTTGTAACTGACTTTTCAACTCTTTCAATTCCACCGGAGCCATCCTATATGGAGCCTTAGAAATCGGAGCTGCCCCCGGCACAATATCCACAGACAGTTCTACTTCTCTCTCTGGTGGTAAACCAGGTAATTCCTCTGGAAACACATCTACAAATTCTCTTACTACTGGAATATCTTGTATCTTTACTTGCCCTCATCGAGAATCCAAAATCAAAGCTAAATACGCTTCACATCCCTTCCTCATAAACCGTCTTGCCTTCATAGCCGAAATCACAATATGCAATGAGTTACTTCCCAAACCTTTCACAACCACAGGTAACTGATCGTTGTCTTTGAGCACAACCATTTTCCTCTGACAGTCAACTATGGCTCGGTGCTTAAACAACCAATCTATCCCCAGAATTAGGTCAAACTTATGAAATGGTAAACTAATCAGATCAACCGGAAATTCTTTACCTTACACCATCAAAGGACAATCCTGAGATACTCGATTCACTTTAACACACCACCCTAACAGACTAGTCACGCATATCTCACAATCCAATTTATCCTCATTAGCCAATTCATCACATAACTTATCAGAACACGGATAAGAATGAGTAGAACCCGGATCTATCAAAGCATACATTTCAATGCTGAAAAGTAAAAACTTACCGGCTATTACTTCCAGAGCATCCTGGTCATCATGGGCTCTAATTGCATATGCTCTTGCAGCCGCCGGCACTGGACGATCAGCTGTCCCAAAGGGTTCTCTATCCCGAGGCTGTCCACCACGACCCCATCCTCTACCTCTAGCACAACTACCCTGAGGAACATTCGATCCTACTCAACTAGCCTCTTATTGACTCTGAGTGTTCTCCTACAAGTTCGAGCAATTGGCTAGAAAGTGATCGGTGCTACCACATCTGAAACATCCTCCCGTCAACCACCGACATTTGCCCCAATAGCGCTTAATACAATGGGAGCACTGAGCCACTCCATCACCTCTACCACCTGAAGCTCCTCTACCTGTGCTAGACCCTCTAAAGGATTCCTATCTCCTCCCTCTAGTAGCCAGACTAGTAGGCAACTCACCAGAAGGATTTCCTTGAGACTCGTGCGACCTCTTTCCTGAAGAAGAACCTCCTCCTCTAGAGGACTTTTTTCTCTGAGCCTTTTTTCTTAAAATATTCTCAGAGCATTCCGCTCTCAAAGCTGCTTGCACTATTTGATAATAACTGATGTCCGATGCAGACATCAAAGCAACCAACATCACCTTAAGTGACTCATTAAGACCCAACTCAAACTGCTGACATCAAAACTCCTCAGTGAGAGCTCCTGGCGGTGCATACTTACTGAGTCGATTGAACTCCTTCTCATATTCAGCCACAGATAACACTCTCTATCGAAGACTCAAAAATTATGCCCATCTAGCCTCCTTAAATGCCTTAGTCACATACTTACTCCGAAATTCTCTTTCGAAGAACTCCCATATCATAGGCTCGGGAAGCTGAGGATACCAATCATAGGCTGAGCCCTGCAATCAAGATACTACACATTCCACCTCTCTCCGGAGGGCACCGAATTTCCCTTAATACCCGACTAACCTTCTCAATCCACCTCTCAGCTTTATCCAACTCATCTAAACTGGTTCCAAAGAAATCCTCAGCTCCAAACTTCCTCATATTCTCAATTGGAGCTCTAGGGGCAATAACTCTTTCCAAAACCCTAGCCATATCCTGAGATATCTTGAGCATGGCCTCAAAGGGGACCGCAGGGGCTTTAAGTTGCACCATAGGTGGTTGAGCCAGACTAAAAGTAGACGGATCTTACTCTTGGGGATTTACATTCTCGGCTGACCCCTAAAGTGAACCACGAGCAGACTCCATCTAACTACAAAACATATAATATAATCTGCATCAGGCTAACACAACACTAAATGTGCACTCTATCTTACACTGGCCCAGAGATGTCTAAACCTAATGCTCTGATACCACAAAATGTGACACCACTTACCCATACGTAGGTGTGATGCGCGCCGAACCCCGTGGGCGCCCCTTGACCGCCCGCTTGAGGGCGTTCGGGCACATGAGGTTCGTTGACAACTTGTAAGGTATTTACAAGTGCGTCTATTTTGGGCAACAAGGAGGTTTCTTTGAGTTGCCACCCAATAAAACATTGGAAAAGTTCGTCTCGCCTCAGTGAGCCTAAGGCGGTGCATAATATCCATTTTGGGCAAGCCAAAGGGATCTTGGAGGCATTCACCCCAATAGAACAATGGAATGACCCTCTAACCCTATGGAGCCTAGGATTGTAATTTGTGTCTTTTGGTGGGACATAAGAGGTGTCTTGGAGATCCCATTCCAATGAAACACCGGAATGGTCCTCTCGCAAGCCCAAAGACCAGAGATGGTTCGGGACTTCTCATTTATTCATACCTTGGTTATTTTATGATTAAGTTTTGAATTTAAGTTTTCATCCCTTTTCTCATACATTTCGATGTAATAAATTAAAGCGCACAACATACATTTAAGAAAAGCGGTAAAAGCATAAGTAAAATAAGAACACATGTAAAAAAATTACAATAAAACTAGGGGCAGAATACAACCCCCATTATAAATAAAATACAAAACATGCATAAAACAGGATATTCATTAAGGATGAGGACATTGGTCCTCGCATGCATATTTTAAGAAAAGCATTTGGTGATGATGGTTATGAAAAACTAGGACATTGCTCCCATTTTATTAGAAAAATATACCAATTTAATTAATAAAAATGCTTTGGTGATTTTCTTTCTAGCGGCCCCAAAATAAACAATTTTACACAAAAATATATATGACAAAAATAAATAAAAAGACAAATAAAGAAAATATTACAAATAAAGAAAATGAATAAGTAACCAAAACGAGCCTTCTGGATCTCCTCGGGTGCTCACAAAAATGCCCAAGTAAAATAATGAGTTTAGACATAAAAAACAAAATACAAATAAAATAATGTTAGTAATCAAACAATTAAATCAAATAAATATGTAAAATAATGAATGACAAGTTAAAATAAAATAACATGATATGAAAAGAATGATAATGCGATTAAAATGTTAACAAACCAAAATAAATGGAAAAAATGCATTATAGATGACAAATTAATTAAATGATGTGAATAAAATAAAACATGACATGGTAATAAAATTAATACATGAAAATATACACATGAGGAAAATAATAAAGAAAATAAACAAATAATAGGATAAACAAAAAATATGACATGAAATAAAGATAAAAGAATGGTAAAAAATAGCAAATAAAAGAATAATGAAAATAATTAAAACTATGACATGATTAATTGATGTGTTCATAATTAAAACAAACTATTTACATGGCAAAAAGATTAATTTAAGTTAATTAATTATTTACATGTTAAAAATAATAGGAATTAAAATAAAATAAATTATTTACATGTTAGGAATTAAAAGAAAACAATATTCACATGAATAAAAATAAAATCATATATAAACAATTAAATAGAACAAATATAAAATCAATACAACAAATGAAAAAATGAAAACAATAAATAAATCAATAAAAACAATAAAATATACATGAATAAATTAAATATAAATAAGATAAAAGAAAATAGAAATTAAGCCTAGAATATTTACCCTCAGAGTATTGGATTTGATGAAGGAAAAGTGATGATTTTCCGGAAAATTGCTTGAAAAAATTAATTTAGCAATGAAATTAATTATCTTTGGTTATGAATGAAACAAAGAAATTAATTTGGATGCTTGAAATTGAAAAGAAATCAATTTGGAGATGAATGATTAATTTTTGGGAGCCAAAACAATGAGATTAATGGAAGAATAATGAAATTTTTGGAGAAAAATCCAAGAAAGAAAAATCTGGAATTTTGGTGTAAAAACAATGGTGGCTCCTCCTTTAGGTTTTCATTCTAAAGTATTTAAAAGATAAAAACAATTTGCCCTAATTTAATTAAGGAAAAGAATTTTATTTTAACACAAATTCCTTTATTTTTGGGGATAAAATCAAGTTTTATTAATTAATTATCTAAGAAGATATTTTAGAATTTAATTTGGACTCAAAAACCCCAAAAAAATGGGATAAAAAACGGATTTTTGGGTGAAAAAATCGGAAAAAGGGTGAAAAATCGGAAAAAAGGGAATCAGGTCTTTTAGCGACGGCCAGGAGGAAGGGACGCCCATCGCTATAGAGCGATGGGCGTCGCACGCTGCGACGATTCGCGCACGGAGGTGCGAAATCGCGCGTGCCAGAGCGCACTTATTAGCGACGCGCAGCATTCGCGACGCTGCGCATCGCCTTTTATGCCCAGCGCGCCTGCGAGCTGCCGCGCTCGACACTCGAGTTCCATTTGTTTTTATTTTAAAGTTTAAATTGGCTAAAAATACTATAATTTTAAGCCCCCATTCTTCAAAATTAATTTTTAAAATATTTTTTTATATTTTTTCAATTTATCACTCTAAAATGCAAATTTTACGAGGAAATCATCACTTTTAACCTTTTTAGCCTGTGATGGCAATTATCATCATCGGGTTCCGTCGATCTAGGCTGACTCAGGACCCGGTGTCTACAGTTGCCCCCAGTTTAGGGGAATCTAGTACACTAGTGTCTAGGTGAGCCTAAACTCAAAGAAGAAAAGGAAAGAGACACATACCTGAGGCAGCTCTTACCTTTCCGGCACTGGGAAACTTGTGGTGGTGGTTGTAGCTATGTTGTAGGCGTGTTATTGTTTGTTAAAGCGGTAGTACCGTGATCGTGCTAACCCTCCGTGGAGTGGTAGTGCCGTCATCGTGCTAACCCTTCTGTGATGGTTGCCCCCTGAGAGGTCTTGGGTTGAGATATGCCCCCTGAGAGGTCTTTGGATGGTTGATCGTCTGCTCCCTGAGAGGTCTTTAGATTGCTGCTCCCTGAGAAGTCTTTGGTTGATTGCCCCCTGAGAGGTCTTCGAGTTGCTGCTCCCTGAGAAGTCTTTGGTTGATTTGCCCCCTGAGAGGTCTTCTGTTTGCTGCTCCTTGAAAAGTCTTTGGTTGATCGCCCCCTGACAAATCTTCGATTTGCTGCTCCCTGAGAAGTCTTCGGTTGATTGCCCCCTGAGAGGTCTTCTGTTAGCTGCTCCCTGAGAAGTCTTTAGTTGATCGCCCCCTGAGAGGTCTTCGGTTTGCTACTGCCTGAGAAGTCTTTGGTTGATCGCCTCTTGAGAGGTCTTCTGTTTGCTGCTCCCTGATAAGTCTTTGGTTGATCGCCCCCTGAGAGGTCTTCTGTTTGCTGCTTCCTGAGAAGTCTTTGATTGATTGCCCCCTGAGAGGTCTTCGATTTGCTGCTCCCTGAGAAGTTTTTGGTTGATCGCCCCCTGAGAGGTCTTCTGTTTGCTGCTCCTTGAGAAGTCTTTGGTTGATCGCTCCCTGAGAAGTCTTCTATTTGCTGCTCCCTGAGAAGTCTTTGGTTGATTTGCCCCCTGAGAGGTCTTCTGTTTGCTGCTCCCTGAGAAGTCTTTGGTTGATCGCCCCCTAAGAGATCTTCGATTTGCTGCTCCCTGAAAAGTCTTCAGTTGATTGCCCCCTGAGAGGTCTTCTGTTGGC
Organism: Excoecaria cochinchinensis; assembly: GCA_947683425.1. NCBI lineage: Eukaryota > Viridiplantae > Streptophyta > Magnoliopsida > Malpighiales > Euphorbiaceae > Excoecaria > Excoecaria cochinchinensis. The sequence continues at coordinate 8,136,593 of CANTUQ010000092.1, forward strand.
TGCTCCCCGAGAAGTCTTTGGTTGATCGCCCCCAGAGAGGTCTTCGGTTTGCTAGTTCCTGAAAAGTCTTTGGTTGATCGCCCCCTAAGAGGTCTTCTGTTTGCTGCTCCCTGAGAAGTCTTTGGTTGATCGACCCCTGAGAGGCCTTCTGTTTGCTGCTTCCTGAGAAGTCTTTGATTGATTGCCCCCTGAGAGGTCTTCGAATTGCTGCTCCCTGAGAAGTTTTTGGTTGATCGCCCCCTGAGAGGTCTTATGTTTGCTGCTCCCTGAGAAGTCTTTGGTTGATCGATCCCTGAGAGGTCTTCTATTTGCTGCTCCCTGAGAAGTCTTCGGTTGATTGCCCCCTGAGAGGTCTTCGATTTGCCGCTCCCTGAGAAGTCTTTGGTTGATTTGCTCCCTGAGAGATCTTCTGTTTGCTGCTCCCTGAGAAGTCTTCGATTGATCACCCCCTGAGAGGTCTTCGATTTGCTTCTCTCTGAGAAGTCTTCGGTTCATTGCCCCCTGAGAGGTCTTCGATTTGCTTCTCCCTAAGAAGTCTTCGATTGATTGCCCCCTGAGAGGTCTTCTGTTTGCTGCTCCCTGAGAAGTCTCCGGTTGATTGCCCCCTGAGAGGTCTTCGATTTGCTGCTCCCTGAGAAGTCTTCAGTTGATTGCCCCCTGAGAGGTCTTCGATTTGCTGCTCCCTGAGAAGTCTTCGGTTGATTGCCCCCTGAGAGGTCTTCGATTTGCTGCTCCGTGAGAAGTCTCTGGTTGATTGCCCCCTGAGAGGTCTTCGATTTGCTGCTCCCTGAGAAGTCTTCGGTTGATTGCCCCCTGAGAGGTCTTCGATTGATGTTTGGATTGATACTTGGAATTTTTTTTTTTTTGTTGGTTTCCCCCTGAGAGGTCTTTGGTCGGTGTCCGCATCAAATCTCCCCTTCTGCAAAATAGGGAAACTAAAATATGCAGGAAAAATATTGAGCATGCAAGTGAAATGCATGAGTCATGCAGGAATGCAGGGTAAGAATTCATCTATGTGGACTTGGAGATGATAGCCGGGCTAGCTGCAATTTGTGATGTGATTGATGCCTTTTGAGCTGCTTTTGAATTTCATGCCCTTTAGGATTGCGAGATTCTCCCTTGTTACCTGTAGTCATTATTTTAAAGGTAGTGCATCCCTTGTGGATTTTCACACTAGCTTTTCTTAGCGGGAGATGCGTCCTTTGCGGATTTTCACATAACCCTGTGCCTTATTTTTTGCCTGGAATGGACCGAATCCAATCCAGCGGCTTTTTTCTTTTTTTCTGCTTTTGTTTTTAAGGACAGACTGCCTATTTCCAGGTTTTCACCCTATCCTTTTGCCTAATTTTTTCTTAGAGCACCAGTTACGGTTTTCACTCTAACGGCCTTTTTTTTTTTTTTGAAGATTACTGAAGTTGTTGGCAAGAATCTTTTAGAAGTCTTAGGACGTGGTTGCATGAGCTTGATTCTTCATATTTGATAGCAGGATGAATCAGCTGAAGCGCTTGAGTGGTGGACAATAGGCGACTTTGGTCACACAAAGTGAACTGCTCGGATCACATCATTGCAAAAATGCATGTGTTTCAATTTGATTTCATTAAGTATGATCATTATTTGTCATTAGTTTCAAAAAATACAAGACCTCAGCTAACCTCGGGATAGATCTTGAAAGCATCAAACTCTTGTTATCAATCGGCCCTCTTGGATTTTCATGATTAAAAATTCTCTCGTTGCCCTAATTTTTCTGAAACAGCTTCTAGATGCAATGTTGGGGATGAGACTCAACTCTAATGCATAAATGCATTCGTGGCTCCCCACTTGGAACTCAAGAAACACCATATGCCTCTTCCTACGTACCAAACCTTATTGAGAGGTCATCTCCACTAATTGGATAAGACTAAACCAAGAATCAAAAGGTCTTACTTCGGTTGTAATGTTAGGCTTAGGTAGATGGCTATCAAAGAAGGATCAGGTTGCTAGAGAAAAATGGCCGCACCACAAAGGTATTCTTGAATTTGGATACTTTTAGCTCAAAATAACATTAAGTTGAAGTGATTGCATTAGAAACTCATCAAGAGGATACTCTGCTTATATTTCTCTCTCTTTTTTTTTTCTTCATGAGCTCATGTCTTTTGTGCCTGACTAAACCCTCTTCTCAAAACGCAAACTCATCCTTATCCAAGCAATTTTTTTTTTTATCCCAAAGAATTGTCACAATGTACACCCATCCTTTTTAGAGCGGCCATTCTTCTAAGGGGAGGCAAAATTCATTTTAGGTTTAGGGATAGTTTTGACATGTGTAACAACAAAAAATCGGCACGCATTTAGCATACCCACATAAAGGCTCAATGGGCTAGCAAGCGATTGTGAAATAAGGGTAGGAAATGGTCATTTAGAGAGTTATACAAAGAAAAGGTTGCCTAAATCATTTCCTAGGTTCCGTCTTATCCAGGGATCACTTTGACGGGTAATCAGAAAGGTTCTAGTGCTTTTAGTGAGTCTTCATCCAATCCCCTAATTACAACTAGCCTTTTTTCTCTTTCGGCTCTCAGATTTTTTTTTCTCTTGTCAGGAGTTATAATAGATGCTTATCAAGATTTTCTTTGAATTGTCCAAAGTTCCGAGATTAAATGCAGCCATATTATTTGAATTAATGTCAAAATAAATGTGTTATGATCATGCGAAATGAAATCAATAGAAATATCATACAAATAAGCAAAAATTGTTCTCTTTATTACAAACCGAATATTGTAACATAAAAAGTTCTAGAAATAAAAAGATTCCAGCATCTAAAAGTAATATCACTTGTGGACCACAAGACACGATCATGTTCGCGGTGGAGGGACTGCATTATAACCTGATTTTTTCTTTTTCTCTCTCTTCTCAGGATCTGTGATCTGATTGGTGTCAATGAGATCCTGGATCTTGTTTCTCAGAATACGGCAATGGTCAGTCAAATGGCCGGTGTATTGGTGGTAAGCGCAGTACTGATCACCTCTATGTCCCAGCTGTCCCTAACTCAAGGCTGGTCTGGGTGGCAATGGCTGCAACTTGCCTTCTTTCATTAGTCTCTCCAGCACCCAGGATAGAGAGCGGCCTAAGTTAGAGTAGTATCTCTGACCCTGCCCAACTCCAGTAGCTGAGACATCTACCGTCTTACTGTTTCTGTTGTTGTTACCCCCGATACCTCCTGGCTTGAATCCCGACTGGTTCTCATAGCCTTTCCCAGCAAAGTTATTTTGGCTTGCTTTCTTTGCTAGGTAAGCCGCCTCAGCCTCCACAGCAATATCCTTGAGCGGCTCCCAGTCCCGGAGCCCCTTAAAACTGAGCAAATCCCTTAAGTAAGGGCAGGAGTTCTTGATGAATAGCCTGATTTAGTCTGCGGTGTCAGGCTTCTGTTTTATCTCCATGACCCTATTCCTCCATCTGGTGAGGTACTCATGGAATGATTCATCGCTCTTTTGCTGTAAGAGCTCAAGATCTTTCAGGGTGACCTCCATCCTTGTGCTGCAGTCGTACTGCTTCATAAACTCTTCTGTTAAAAGGTCCCAGTCCTCCTTGGACCTCCTGTCCAGCCCATGGTACCAGTCAATTACCGGGCCCACCAGACTAAGGCAGAAATATTCCACCTTCTATTTGTTGCTCAGCCCTGTGCCTTTCATGACTAGGGTGTACTGCTTGATGTGGGTGGATGGGTCAGAGGTGCCATCAAATTTCGGTAGCTCGGGCATCTTAAATCTTTAGGGCAGCAGCTCTTCATCCCCTAGATCTCTGTCTTCAGGGTTGACCCCCCTTTTGTTTGATAGCATGCGGGTGATGGCTTCGATCTGTTGCCTCATTCCCCTTAAGGCTTTATCCTCTACCCTGGGCGCCCTTGGCCTAACAATGTGGTGGACTATTGGCTCTTTACATTCTTCCTCCATCAGGAAATCATCATTGGGATTATCCTTTCCCCTCTTGGCTCGACTGGTGCAGCAGCTCTGTGCTCATTATTGGGTTGACGAGCAGCAACTCCAACGAAGGGAGCCTCCCCACCGGTAGGTGGTTCGGCTTGCCCCCGAGGAGGGGCTACCTGCGGTTGTAGAGCAGCAGGTGGCTGTGGGGCAGCAGGTGGATGGGCAATCCTTTCAGATATAGTACCCATCATGTCTAGCACTCTCCGTTCGAAGTCCTCTAGCCTCCTAGCTAGGTCTTGAGTGGTCAAAGCTCCAGGTTCTTCTGCCATTGATGATTTAAGAGAGGATTCACTGATTGATGAGAATGACTCAGAATCCCAGTCAAACACTAGTTCCGGTAACTCAAAGAGCATATTTGACTTTACTAGTCGACCGTCGGAACCTCTAGTCCACTTAGATGAATCTATGATGGCTGAAAAATTTTAAATTGTTAGAATGATGCATGAATGACATATACAATGCATGATAGTGTGCTATGCAATATTTACAATCACATGTAAGCAAGTAGATCCTTCCAACCTTATTACTCTCACACACGAGGTAATGTGGTCTCTTTCCTAGGTGGGATTGATCCATGGGTTAGCGAGGAACCCAATGGATGCATATGGTGCTCGGTGGAAAATCGGCATCATAACATCTCTTATCTAATGCGCATACATATGGATTTTGGCCTTTATGTATTTAAACATTTCAACATAATTAAGATGGGCCCACCGGGGCATGAAAGCCTTTGATAAAAGCCCATTTAATTGGGTTAAATTTGTTCAATATATAATGGCCCACATAGCAAGCATTGTATTAAGGTACATGTCACCTAGGGGAAGTATCTATTGCCATTACATGAGCTTTGGTCATGGGTGATGATATTTTGGGGTTACCCAAGCATGGTCCCTGCCGACGGGTCTAGCTCATCACGGGCGTAACGATCGATCGGGTCACCGTTTGATATACCTTGATGGTACGAGGCTTGGGCTGGTGATTATCCTTAACCCTTCCGTACATTGAGTGAACGTAGGGTTGTGCTTCGGGAACGCACCGAGGCTAATAAAGGGACCAAACTAGCATAATTCTAAGGCTCTAATGATATGATGTGCAATTTTTGAAAAGGGATAAAAATTTTAAATTAAAACTCAATTATAAATTTTAACCAAGGTACTTTCGAATCGAAGCCATTTAGAAGTCCCCAGCGGAGTCGCCACTGTGACGCGCGCCGAACCCCGTGGGCGCCCCTTGACCGCCCGCTTGAGGGCGATCGGGCAAGTGAGGTTCGTTGACAACTTGTAAGGTATTTACAAGTGCGTCTATTTTGGGCAACAAGGAGGTTTCTTGGAGTCGCCACCCAATAAAATATTCGGAAAGTTCGTATCGCCTCAGTGAGCCTAAGACGGCGCATAATATCCATTTTGGGCAAGCCAAAGGGATCTTGGAGGCATTCACCCGAATAGAACATTGGAATGACCCTCTAACCCTATGGAGCCTAGGATTGTAATTTGAGTCTTTTGGTGGGACACAAGAGGTGTCTTGGAGATCCCATTCCAATGAAACACCGGAATGGTCCTCTCGCCTCGTTGAGCCTAAAGACCAGAGATGGTTCGGGACTTCTCATTTATTCCTACCTTGGTTATTTTATGATTAAGGTTTGAATTTAAGTTTTCATCCCTTTTCTCATACATTTCGATGCAATAAATTAAAGCGCATAACATACATTTAAGAAAAGCGGTAAAAGTATAAGTAAAATAAAAACACATGTAAAAATATTATAATAAAACTAGGGGCGGAATACAACCCCCATTGTAAATAAAATACAAAACATGCATAAAGCAGGATATTCATTAAGGATGAGGACATTGGTCCTCGCATGCATGTTTTAAGAAAAGCATTTGGTGATGATTGTTATGAAAAACTAGGACATTGGTCCCATTTTATTAGAAAAAAATACCAATTTAATTTATAAAAATGCTTTAGTGATTTTCTTTCCAGCGGCCCTAAAATAAACAATTTTACACAAAAATATATATGACAAAAATAAATAAAAAGACAAATAAACAAAATATTACAAATAAAGAAAATGAATAAGTAACCAAAACGAGCCTTCTGGATCTCCCCGAGTGCTCACAAAAATGCCCAAGTAAAATAATGAGTTTAGACATAAAAAACAAAATACAAATAAAATAATGTTAGTAATCAAATAATTAAATCAAATAAATATGTAAAATAATGAATGACAAATTAAAATAAAATAACATGACATGAAAAGAATGATAATGGGATTAAAATGTTAACAAACCAAAATAAATGGAAAAAATGCATTATGGATGACAAATTAATTAAATGATGTGAATAAAATAAAAGATGACATGGTAATAAAATTAATACATGAAAATATACACATGAGGAAAATAATAAAGAAAATAAACAAATAATAGGATAAACAAAAAATATGACATGAAATAAAGATAAAAGAATGGTAAAAAATAGCAAATAAAAGAATAATGAAAATAATTAAAACTATGACATGATTAATTGATGTGTTCATAATTAAAACAAACTATTTACATGGCTGATAAGTAAAATTATATTGATATTTTAGATTAATTCTTGGCATAATTATGTGTTTTATTTATTTAATTTTAATAGCAATTAATTAGTTTTTGTCATTTTATTAGTTTAGCATGTTTTTATAATTTTTAATAAGTTTTGGGATGTTTTCAGGCGTTTTATTTTAATCTGGAGCTAAATTGGAGGTTCGGGTTGAATTTAGGAGCAAATGGTGAAGGAATAGCCAAACTGCCAGAAAAGCACAGCTGTGTTTCTAAGAACGCATATGTGTTTTAGCTTAGTCCCGTGGTAGCGTGGAGCAACGAAGACACAGCTGTGCTATCGCGCAAGGCACAGCTGTGCTACGCAGCAAGGCGCGCGCACTCTCTCACCAAGAAGCACAGCTGTGCTTATGCAAGAAGCACAGCTGTGCTGCGCCTTTTTTCGCCAGCTCGCGCGCACACGATGCAAACCTAGTGCCCAATGTGTTCAAAAACACAGCTGTGCTTTACAAAGCACAGCTGTGCTTTTCGTCAGGTTAAAAGGAAAACGCTGTTTCATCTTCAAAGGGGGGAGCTGGTTAGATTTAGGATTTTTTCTTTTAGTTTCCAGCAGTCTTTTATTTTATTTTAGGTTTTAATTTTCATTTTAAAATTCTGTTTTTGATAGATTTAATTTTATTGCAATTTTGTTCTTAATTAATTTAGATTATTTTTAGTTTAAATTTATATTTTTTGGGATTCAAGTTGATTCCAAGGTTGAAGAGCAAGAGCTTCAAGATCTATTTTCTCTCTCATCAAGGGTGTATTCTAAACTTTAATTTTCCATATTTCATGTTTATATTTTTGATGTTAGAGTAATTATTCATGCGTAGGAGTTCTTGAATCATATTTGTATTTTGGATATTAGGATTTAATGAATATTTTCATGATTTCTTTTATTTCTCTCATTATATTTTCTGCATTTGTGATGATTATGATTTAGTCCGGAATGATGATTAATTTCAAATCTGATTTTTGTTGTAATTTGTTTTTGCTCTGTTCTTATATCTCTATATCTATCGATTTTGCTTGCTCCGGAATGGGACGCTTGATTTATAGATGTTAGTTTTATAATTTTCAGATATGTGAGGAATAGATGGGTTTTGGGTTGTTTGGCTCCGGAATGGGAAAGCAAACCGAATCTAGGACTTTAGACCCTCGCTTAGGCTAGTTGTATGGCTCGCTCCGGAATAGGACGTTATGCAATTAGAGTAGCTTGCTCCGAAATGGGACGCTTGGGTTTAGTTGGGTTGTCCAGAATTTCATGTTTATATTGTTTTACCAATTTCCAATTACATTTATGAGGATAGAATTTCCTAAGGATTTAATTTCATCCTTGAGTAATTTCTTGATGAACACTTTTATTTTTAATTGTTAATTAATTTTCTTGCTTAGCTTAGTTTTCTCCACCAAACAAACCGAGGATATCTCATATTCACTCATCTATAGATATTTAACGTGACAATCCTTTTTCCCTTGGGTACGATAACTCGGGGTCCTAACTATACCCCACTTTATTACTTGTCGATTCGGTACACTTGCCGAACACCGATCAAGTTTTTGGCGCTGTTGCCGGGGACAAACGGTGTTGTTTGTTTCATATCTTTAGTTGAGTTAGTTTGAGATTTTTTTTTATTTTATTCTTCGTTGTTTTAATTTGGTGTTTATTTTTTGCAGGAAAATTTTGAGATATTTTCAAAATGATGCAAGATAGCAATCAAGACTATGAGTTGGTCCTTTTGCGATGCCAAGTGAATGATATGATGAGGGAGATGCAAGAGTTACGACAAATGTATTCAACTTCACCAGTCACCTATTCACCATCTTTTGAAGATCCCTACTCTCAATGGGTATCACAAGAGTCTCACTGTGCCCACATCGAACGTCTTTTAGACCACATATATTGTAAAGAGAAATAATACCAAGCGGAAAGGGGAGAGTTGCAGGCTACAATCAACTATCAAGAGGAGAGGATCAAGGCTCATGGGGATCTATTAAAGAGTCAAGCATTGGAGATCCAAAATTTGGAATCCAATTTGGAGATTTTAATTGTCTCTTCGAGTGATCAAAAAGATGGTGGTGAATTGAGTCATACACCTATAGAGATTAACGAGAATATTGAAATTTTTGAGGATGGGTTGCATGAAGAAGAAAAGGAGCCAATTATTGTTGAAGACAAATCTTGTGTTTCTTTGGAAACTAATTTCAGTTTTTCTGTGCAGGATAGTGCACCAAAGGAGCAAGAATTGTGCGATTCTCAAATGGAAGCACTGAATTCAGTCCTTTTGAAGGATTTATTTAGGCTTGAAGAGCCGGTAGAGTTCGTTTGTAGTGAACCCAAGGTGGAGTCATACTTCATTGTAGACATGGAATTTCCCACCTTGGTAGCTTTCGATGATTTTCTCTTACTGATGGGGGAAAATGAGGAGCAAAAACCGGAAAGACCATTATTTGGTTCACAAGCTCGTCCACCTGAGAGTAACCTGAGTCGAGCTGGGACTCATTAAACCAAAACTTTTCGTCTTAACCCTTTCTATTTAATTATATGTCATTTATATGTGTTTTTGTGTTTTATGTTTTTAATTTTTAATTGTTTATTTTTGAGTCTTTATAATTTTCCTTAAATTTTTGGTGTGTTAGAAAGTTAATTTGTTGTTTTTAATGTTTAATTTGTTGATTTTTAATTTTTGGTTTTAATTGGTTTTGGTTTGGTTTCTTGTTTTGGAATTTAACAGGGAGAACAACATGAAAATTCAAAAATTTTGCAGCCACAATTGTGCACTGAAGAAGTGGGGCAGTAGCATTTAACAGTTATCTCACGGTGACAATTAAAATTGTTGTCACCGTGAGATGTGGTACATCAGGGCAGTAGCATCAGGTAAAGTGCGAAAACACAGCTGTGCTTTCGTTTAAGAAACACGCCGAAACATAGTGCTGTGTAAAACCCAAGCTAATCTCAGGTAATTTTAATTTTATGCAATTGTATAGAGCTTAAATGGAATTCTTTTCATTTTCTTTCTTCATTTTCCTCTTTTATGCCGATTCTAATCCTCTCGAATTTTTCTGCAAGAAATTCTAGATTTTTGGGTTAAAAGAATTAAGAGTTCTCCCTCTCTTTCCCGTTATTTATCTTCCAATTTTCTTAAGTCAGTAGCTAAATTCGACATTTCCAGGTATGTAATTTCTTCACTCTTCTCATTTTATTTTCTCATTTTAATTGACTGTGCTTGATCCTCAAATGACAATTTTGTTGTGTTAGTTGTGAATTTTGATGTGTTTTGCTTCTTCGGGCCAACGTGAACAGAAACGGGCAATTAGGATTGAAAAGATTGTGTTTAAAAATCTAGTTATAATCATGCTCACCAGCTGTTTGATGAAATGCCTGAATTAGAAATGCATGTCAATTAATGGACTTATAACGTGACTAATTCAGTAATTTGTTAATTTGTTCTTCCCAAACCTGTTAATATGATCTGTTGAGGATATTTTCAAATTCATTTTGCATAAATCAGGTTGTTTATTCACTGCTGATTTGGAGCTTTCAACTGTTGGAATTTATCTTACATTTTGTATATTGAGCAATTATTTTGAGCCTAATTTCATATTTGCGTCTTTGCTAAATTGCTTTTATAGCAATGTTGAGTTGATGGGTGCCACTAGAATTGAATTTGAGCTTAATAATCATTGTGCTAGATGGGATGGTTTCTTGTGTTTTGTCGTGAAATGTAGCTGCTGAAAATTGGGATTTTGGGAGCTTGAACTGAATTGCTTTGAGATAAATGGGGCATTATGCATTGTATAAATATGGAAAGAAAATTTTGCAAGTTAAATTTAATTGCTTGAGATTGTGTTTGGTATTTATTTTGTTTTAGAAGTATTTGCTGCTGCTTTTAGCTTTGTGGTTTAAGTGCATGATATTGTGCTTGATTGAATTGAGACAAATGCATGTTTGCTAGTTCCAAACTTGATGGGATTAGGATAAGTTGTAATGGATGCCAATTTTTCAAATTCTTATTTACATACAACTTTGAATTTTTCCTACATATTTTTGCTATGAATAGAGCATTGATTAAGCAAACTGTGCATTGTTCTCTATTATTCTCCATTAAATTGCATTTATTTTATTCTTGGCAATTGCATTTCAATGATGAATTACTTGTGCGTATTTTATTCTCCACCTTCTGCTTTTCATCTTTAATTTCTTTAAATTCTACTTTGTGCAATCTTCCAATTTTTACTATTTTGTGCATAGATTTTGTACTTCAATATGTTTATACAATTTCCTTATGCTTAATGTTTCAATTTTTGGCATCATCATTAGCTAGAAAGTATATTTATTTTGCAAATTTCTGTTGTGAAGTTTTGGTGAGTTTTGATATTATTCTTCCAATTTAGTTATAGATGTGGTATGCGCTTAATGAAACCAAGAATGTTTTGAACAAAGTTTATACTTTCTTTTTCAGGAACCATGGTTCGCAACAGAGATGAGCAACCTTCAGAGCCTATTCAGCCTCCTAATTGGTTGACTCCAGCACAACGCACATTGTTCAACAAGCTGGCTGCAAAGATCATTATCTCTAGTAGGTTTATGAGTATGAAGACACTCATTGACCTGGGCATTCAAGAGAGGGTATTAACTTTGTTGAGGAATATTGGATGGGAGGAGTTCTTTTCTCTGAATGGCCCGACTCATCCTGAGATAACATTGGAGTTTCTTAGTACTTTTCAGTACTCTCCAAGGTTATCTAAGGATGATAGGAATACCATTCAGTTTAGAGTGCGCAATATTCCATATTATCTTTCGATTTCAGACTTAGCTATATATTTGAGACTGCAAGTGGATGGAGAGGTGCAAATAGTTGGTGAATCAGCTGCGCATTGGGCTATTATTGGGAAGGCCAACATGGACTTTCATGCAAGAAACACCAAGTCAACAAAACTCCGCTCTCCAGTCTATCAGTACCTGCACAGAGTAATGACTTCCTCAGTGTTTATGCGACCAGGGTGTCCCGGTAATGTGACTACACCAGATTTGTTTTTCCTTTATGCTATGGAGGCTGGGATCCGAGTCAATGCCGTACCCTGGTTGTGTAAGCAGCTGAAGAGAGCTACAGCCACCTCAGGGAAGAGGATCGGGATTGGTGGGTTGATCACCATAATCATGAGAGCCTTACATCTGCCTACTGCTGATATGGGACGACACTTGACATCATCTTATTTGATTAATGAGGAGGTAGTACTCAGATGTAGGATAGCTATAGAGGATCCATCTTCCGAGAGTGGATATAGACTGAGGAGAGCGGAGGAGTTGGAGGCCCATGACTTGGGTGATGATGGAGAGGGTGATTCTGATGATGCCCACCCACCAGCTGATCATGATTTTGATAGTCCACCACCACCTCCGCCACAGAGAGTGACAGCTAGTACGTCCAGTAAGAGGGTGAGGCAGCGGAGTGACATACCATTCTCCCCTCCATATATGAGTCGCTATGCTCAGGGGCATGATGAGCCATCTTCTTCCATAGCCCCTCCACCCTCAGCTCCGTATTTAGATGCTTCGATGGTCCAGACTTTGATTTCAGAGATGCGGTCTATGACTGCTATGATGACACGGTTTGAGACTACAGTCGGCATGCTTCATGATTCGCTTAGTGAGTCGAGGAGGGAGCAGGCAGCCTTCCAGGAGAGGGTGTGGGAGAGATTGGATGTGTTGAGCAGAGACTTGGCGGAGGTTAGGGCAGCTACCTCTCAGAGTGACCAGTTGATCTCTGGCATGGACCTGTCAGTGCAGAGAGCTTGGGAGCGTTTGTCTTCCATTGAGGCATAGATGAAGCAGGTGCGCAGAGACATGGTCCTCGGAGCTGAGCAGAGAGACGCATTCTTGGGAGGGTTTTAGTACTAGATTATGACGCAGTTAGACAGGTTGAGTAGTGAGATTCGCAGATTTTTTACACCTGTTTCCACTGTATTTCCTCCACATTTGAGACGACCACCACTATGATATATTGTATATCTTTCAGGAAGTGATTCTTTCATAACAGATTTTGTAATCTATTTATTTTGTAGTTAATGAAATTGATGTAGTCAGGCAATGTATGATTTTATTTATTTTGTTTTATTTTTGAAATTGTGTGGCTGAGCCAATGTCGTGTGATAGGATAAATATACTATTTGTGTTGGCTATGCATTTCACATAATTCAGAATATTTCATTTTGCACAGTGATTATTGGATTTTTGCACAGATTTTGAGTTTTCTTTATTTTTGCACAGGTAGCATGTAGGAATTTTGGATTGTTTTTAGTTTTGCACAGTAATTGTTTTATGTTTGCCATTTTGAGATGATTGCAATAATTTTTAAATTGCAATGAGCTTTTTGCACAGTAAGGGAAAATTTTTGAGAAATTTATTTGGGTACTTCATTTTTTTTGCACTAAGGACAGTGCAACATTTTGAGTTTGGGGTGGAGTACCATTTCATAATTTTCAAACCAAAACCAGTTTTGTTTTGTATGTGTCTTTTTAGTTTGTTGTGTTTGATTGGTTTTTAGTTAGTTTTTCTTTGCTTGTGGTTTGTTTGTGCCAAGTTTGTATCTGAATATTTTTATGGTTGTTTCTTTTTGATTTTCCTTCGATTTAAATTTTTATTTCGTCCTAATAGTTCTCAATTGTGAATGATTTTGATCCCAAGTTTAGAAATTTGTGTTTCATTCAATATTAAGTTGAGTGAGAAATAGTCATGTTTATATCTTTGTTTGTTAGACTGCATGTAAACCTTGATTATACTTTGCAATTTCTAAATTTTGAGCACTTTGGGCCTGTTTCTAAAAATTGAGAAAAATCTAGTTGTAATTAGGTGATGAGATGAAAACTCACTAAGAGCACTAGAACTTTTCTGATTACCCATCAAAGCGACCCTCGGATGAGACACAACTTAGAAAATGATTTAGGCAAACCTTCTTTGTATAGCTACTTTAAATGACTTTTCCTAGCTTAATTTCATTGTCTCTTGTTAGCCCGTTGAGCCTATTATTTTAGTATGCTAAATGCGTGCTTGTTTTATTGTTACACATATTAAAACTACCTTTAGCCTTAAATAATTTTTGCCTCCCCTTTGAAGAGTGGCCACTCTAGTAAGGTTGGGTTTATATTTTGGGTAAAAAGGAGTTTAGTTTTTGTTATTTTTTGATGTAAATTTCTGTTTGAGGATTGATTGGTGTGTGTAATGGAGAGTTGAGTCCATTTAAAGATATGAGTTTGGGGTTGACAAAGAGGATTGTGATTTAAGTGATTTATTGGTATTTTGAAAATTAGAGCTCAATTTTAGTTCTTGTTGAGATTTTTGGATTTATTAAGTGCTTCATTAATTGTTAGTGGCTAGTTGATTTTTTATGCTTCTTTTAGAATAAAAAATAAAAAATAAAAAAAAAGAAAAAAAAATTGAAAAAGAAGAAGAAGCATTGCAAGTTTTTCTTAGCTAATTGAGCAAAATGTGAGTTTGGGTTACAAAAGTTAATAACACTTGAACTAGTGCCTTGTGAAGATCAGTGTTGAATATTATGTGGCATTTGTTATTATGAGCTGAGTTTGATGATGCTAAAGTGTCTTTAAGGCCAATTTTATTTTGATTATATGTAATTGAGTTGGGAATATTTATTAGTACAGTTGGGGAATTGTGGTTTTGTTTAGGTAGTGGCCATTTTTCTCTAGTAACTTGATCTTCCTTTGTTAGCCAATCTACCTAAGTCTAATGTTACAACCAAAATGTAAGACCTCTTGATTCTTTGTTTTGTCTTGTCCTATTTAGTGGAGATGACCTTCTAGTAAGGTTTGGTATGTAAGAAGAGGCATATGGTGTTTCTTGAGCTTTGAGTGAAAAGCCATGAGTGCATTCATGCATTCGAGTTGATTCCTTTTTCCAACATTGTATCTAGAAGTTTTGTTTTTAAATGATAAAAATTCTGTTTTGGCCTTTTGCATACACACACTGAAATTGCTTGGTATGTTCTTGTGTTTATTTGTTATTTAGTAAGCATTGGTATTTACAAGCCAATTTTCTTGTTCCTTAATTGAGAATGACTCCTTATTTTCTTTTACTGAGATTGAAGTGATTGAGAATGTGGTTCATTCAGTTTACTCGAGGACGAGTAAAGGTTTAAGTTTGGGGTAGTTGATAAGTACAATTATATTGATATTTTAGATTAATTCTTTGCATAATTATGTGTTTTATTTATTTAATTTTAATAGTAATTAATTAGTTTTTGTCATTTTATTAGTTTAGCATGTTTTTATAATTTTTAATAAGTTTTGGGATGTTTTTAGGCGTTTTATTTCAATCTGGAGCTAAATTAGAGGTTCGGGTTGAATTTAGGAGCAAATGGTGAAGGAACAGCCAAACTGCCAGAAAAGTATAGCTGTGTATCTAAGAACACAGCTGTGTTTGAGCTCAGTCCCGTGGTAGCGTGGAGCAACGAAGACACAGCTGTGCTATCGCGTAAGGCACAGCTGTGCTACGCAGTAAGGAGCACGCACGGAGGACAGCGTCGCGCACTCTCTCGCCCAGAAGCACAGCTGTGCTGCGCCTTTTTCCGCCAGCTCGCGCGCACACGATGCAAACCTAGCACCCAATGTGTTCAAAAACACAGCTGTGCTTTACAAAGCACAGCTGTGCTTTTCGTCAGGTTAAAAGGAAAGCGCCATTTCATCTTCAAAGGGGGGAGCTGGTTAGATTTAGGATTTTTTCTTTTAGTTTCCAGCAGTCTTTTATTTTATTTTAGGTTTTAATTTTCATTTTAAAATTCTGTTTTAGATAGATTTAATTTTAAATTGCAATTTTGTTCTTAATTAATTTAGATTATTTTTAGTTTAAATTTATATTTTTGGGGATTCAAGTTGATTCCAAGGTCGAAGAGCAAGAGCTTCAAGATCTATTTTCTCTCTCATCAAGGGTGTATTCTAAACTTTAATTTTCCATATTTCATGTTTATATTTTTGATGTTAGAGTAATTATTCATGCTTAGGAGTTCTTAAATCGTATTTGTATTTTGGATATTTGGATTTAATGAATATTTTCAAGATTTCTTTTATTTCTCTCATTACATTTTTTGCATTTATGTTGATTATTAGATTTGATTATGATTTAGTCCGGAATGATGATTAATTTCAAATCTGATTTTTGTTGTAATTTGTTTTTGCTCTGTTCTTATATCTCTACATCTATCGATTTTTCTTGCTCCGGAATGGGACGCTTGATTTATAGATGTTAGTTTTATAATTTTCAGATATGTGAGGAATAGATGGGTTTTGGGTTGTTTGGCTCCGGAATGGGAAAGCAAACTGAATCTAGGACTTTAGACCCGCGCTTAGGCTAGTTGTATGGCTTGCTCCGTAATGGGACGTTATGCAATTAGAGTAGCTTGCTCCAGAATGGGACGCTTGGGTTTAGTTGGGTTGTCTAGAATTTCATGTTTATATTATTTTACCAATTTCCAATTACATTTATGAGGATAGAATTTCCTAAGCATTTAATTTCATCCTTGACTAATTTCTTGATTAACACTTTTATTTTTAATTGTTAATTAATTTTCTTGCTTAGCTTAGTTTTCTCCACCAAACAAACCGAGGATATCTCATATTCACTCATCTATAGATATTTAACGTGACAATCCTTTTTCCCTTGGGTACGATAACTCGAGGTCCTAACTATACCCCACTTTATTACTTGTCGATTCGGTACACTTGCCGAACACCGATCAATGGCAAAAAGATTAATTTAAGTTAATTAATTATTTACATGTTAAAAATAATGAGGAATCAAAATAAAATAAATTATTTACATGTTAGGAATTAAAAGAAAACAATATTCACATGAATAAAAATAAAATCATATATAAACAATTAAATAGAACAAATATAAAATCAATACAACAAATGAATAAATGAAAACAAAAAATAAATCAATAAAAACAATAAAATATACATGAATAAATTAAATATAAATAAGATAAAAGAAAATAGAAATTAAGCCTAGAATATTTACCCTCAGAGTATTGGATTTGATGAAGGAAAAGTGATGATTTTCCGGAAAATTGCTTGAAAAAATTAATTTAGCAATGAAATTAATTATCTTTGTTTATGAATGAAACAAAGAAATTAATTTGGATCCTTGAAATTGAAAAGAAATCAATTTGGAGATGAATGATTAATTTTTGGGAGCCAAAACAATGAGATTAATGGAAGAATAATTGGAAGAATAATGAAATTTTTGGAGAAAAATCCAAGAAAGAAAAATCTGGAATTTTGGTGTAAAAACAATGGTGGCTCCTCCTTTAGGTTTTAATCCTAAAGTATTTAAAAGAAAAAAAAATTGCCCTAATTTAATTAAGGAAAAGAATTTTATTTTAACACAAATTCCTTTATTTTTCGGGATAAAATCAAGTTTTATTAATTAATTATCTAAGAAGATATTTTAGAATTTAATTTGGACTCAAAAACCCCAAAAAAATGGGATAAAAAACGGATTTTTGGGTGAAAAAATCGGAAAAATGGTGAAAAATTGAAAAAAAGGGAATCAGGTCTTTTAGCGACGGCCAGGAGGAAGGGACGCCCTTCACTATAGAGCGACGGGCGTCGCACGCGGATCCGCGCATGGAGGCGCGAAATCGCGCGTGCCAGCGCGTTGCTGCGCGCGCTATTAGCGACGCGCAGCATTCGCGACGCTGCACGTCGCCTCTGGGCGCTGGGCATTTGGGCGCCAGCACGCCTGCGCGCTGCCGCGCCCGACACTCGCGTTTCGAATTTTTTTTTTTATTTTAAAGTTTAAATTGACTAAAAATATTATAATTTTAAGCCCCCTTTCTTCAAAATTAATTTTTAAAATATTTTTTATATTTTTTCAATTTTTCACTCTAAAATGCAAATTTTACGAGGAAATCATCACTTTTAACCCTTTTAGCCTGTGAAGGCAATTATCATCATCGAGTAACTTCGATTTAGGCTGACTCAGGATCCGGTGTCTACAGTAGGGAGCTTCATCCCTCGAGGAGGAAGAAGGACCCTGATGGGTGAAGGTTGTCACGCAGGACCTCAAGCAAAGCAGAAACAGTTACAAATCATCCATTCAAAACGGGTAAAATAAAATTTAAAACAAAAGATGGAGGCTGAAGAACAAAAGTACAGTATTTATTAATTTACAATAAAGTCTTTACATATCAAAATACAAAAGTAGAATTACATCAAGAGTCATCATTACAAAATGCTAAACCAATACATATACAAAAAGGTACAATCTTGAACCACAAAATCTCTCTCCCCTAGTTGTGTTGGCCCAGCTGAAACGAATCACCCTACCCAAAATCTCCAACAACTTCCACACTTGCATGGATGAAATACTCATGCTAATCGAATACACTTAGTGGGGAAAAACACAATGAAAAATGACCACTCACAGTGGACGTCAGAAACAATTCAGATACACATGGCATATACTGTAAATCAATTCTAGATAAACAATTCATCATACTCAAGATGTCAACATCATTAATCACACTATCATTCATGCTGAATTGAATTATAACACATGAATTCAATAAACCCTGCTTATTCAAAAGAGTGGATAGCGAGTAACGCATATTCATTCAAAACAAGGGTATCAAAATTATTCTTTTGTTTTCGGTTCCAAACATTTTCGCATGGAATCTTAAACAAGATTCAAGTTTAAAAGGGATCACGAGGATCCATACAGGGACCCGATCAGGGTCCAGAATGCATACGCATGGCTGCAGCTAACTGAACTCTATAGGCATGCCTATTTATCCACTTATTGACTTTCGCAGGTCATGCATAAATAATCAAATCACATTCCTATAATTCATAAAATTGTCCATGTATAATTCTAAAAGCATCACAAGCTTGAAAATTAAACATCGAAAGCATAAAAGAAAAACTCAATTTGAAGCCAGGAGGTGTCGCGCTCGCGATAGAGGCAAAATTTGCCCTAGGTCGGGATCGCGGCAGTCCTCGCGCTCGTACGGAGACAGAAGCATATCTCACTATCGCGCTCACGCGCTCGCGTACAGGCGCTCGCTCGCGACAGGAGATTGTCCAAATTTGCCCGGCAGCTGAGCGCTCCGTCGCGCTCGAGACACTCGTCGCGCTCGCGATAGAGAGCTCTCGCTGCGGATGCTTGGTAGCCCAACGCTTGGCATGCACGAAGGCTGGACTCACCGAGCTCTGTTGCGACCTCACGACAGTGTCGCGCTCACGACAGAGTCGGGATTTCCAGCTCTCACGGGGAAAAAATTGTAGAATTCACATCCAAAAATCACCCAAACCTCCAATTGACTTCCAAACTCAACCCCACACAAATTGGTCATTCACAACATCTTAATCAACCTAAAATCCAATTATCATCATAAAATCACACAATTTACAAGATCAAATTCCAAAATTTGCTAAACCAGCATTTTCTCCTAGAAATACACGCAAAATCATGCTATAGTTCCATTCTTCATAAATTAAGCATCTTAAGTCACAACAACCAATACCCATATCATTTAGATACAAATACCCAGAATAAATCTCATCAATTTCAACAATTTCCATGAAAGCACAAAAATCACATAAAAAGCACAAAAATGACAAACTTTTCCAAACCTCCAATTCTTGAACTCTAATCACGGACTCTGCTTCCACTTGCTATTTCCTTACCCTTAGGCTCTCTAGGAGGGATCTCTAAGCAAAACACCCAACAAAACAAACTTAAAACTCTAACCCCAAAATACCAAATTAACCAAATTAAAAAGAGGAAAAGAGGATGAGGAAGAACAATTAGCTATCACTTACCCAAATCAACTTAGGATTACCCAAAACTCACCCAAAATTGCAGCTAGAAAGGAAGAATCACAAGAAAGCAAAGAAGGAAGAAGAAGAAGATGAAGAACGGGGCAGAAAGGAAGAAACGAGAAAAGTAAAAAGGAAAAGTTGTTTCTCTCTCCTGTCTCCACTATATAAATATCCTCCCCACTTGCCACATGGCAGCCTCCTATTAGAAGACTACCCCAAGACACACCCATTAACTATCCTCTCTCATACACTTAAAACTAACCTCATCCCAACACATCCTACTCCCATATAAACACTCACACCCAAGCAATCTCTAAAATACACAATACTATAATTTAAACCATACGCATATACAAAAATAATGCATACCAAAATTGAACATACATAATCACATGCACACAAGGCTCAAACTACGAGGGTGGGAACGGGGCATTATAGGGCAGCTGTCGTACTCATGACAGAGGTGAAGCTCACTTACTGCTGCGCTCGCGACATCCATCGTGCTTGCCCAAGAAGGAGCAGATCGGCCTCTATCGCACTGGTGATAGAGGGCGAGGAGGTTGATATTGCGTTTGCATGCCTGGGCATGCTCGCAATGATAATCGGCCCAACTAAGCTGGGCTCACTATCACGCTCGTGACGGGTGTCATGCTCGCGATAGAGAGTCACCTTTGTAGGAGGTCGGAACATCGGGCTCTATTGCACTCACAGTAGAGTCGATTCCAGTTTCCCTTCCGAAAATGTGCAGAAAACTCATGCCCAAAATCCACCCAACATACAACATACTCATCAAATGTCAACACTATCCAAATCAAGCATTCACTACATATTAAACAACATAAAACCCATGTTTAATACCAGTTATCAAAATTAAAACATACAAATTAAGGGTTCGTCAAACCCAAAATTTTGCTCTAAAACTCATACAATTTCACATTTTGATTCAAATCACCACAACCATAGCATCTCTATTCCAATCAATCAAAAACCCACAATATTTATATAGACATAAACAAGTTTAACCTCATAAATTTCCAGAAAAACATGTAAAAATACACAAAATCACAAATTCCAAAAGCTTCAATCCTAAGCCCAAGATCAAGGGGCTGAACTTCCACCAATTACTTCCTTGACTTTAGGATCTCTAAGAGGAGCCTTTGAATCAAGATCTAAAGCACACAACACAACCATCAATAAAAAATCCAAACACAACCATACACACCTCATCCACATAAACCCAAAGGAAAAAGAGAAGAAGAACAAGAAGAGCAAGAAGAGCACAAACTTACCAAATTAGCTCTAGGGTTATTAAATACCACCAAAGAAGCACTTGAGAAAGATTAGGGCAAAAGAGAGAAGAAGAAGGAGAGGAGAATGGGGAGAGGAAACGGGAAAAAGGGCAACTACTCTTTCTCATTTTCTCTTTCCTGGGTTTTATACCCCCACTTCTTTCCCTTGCCACATGTCACCTATTCATTGGTGGGTTTTGGCAAAAATCCTTCTAATCCTTGTTAACTCTTCAAATCCCAAAACTAACTCCACAAATACAAAGATACAAATCAAATATGCCCTAATTAAAACAAATCATGCAATTAAATCCAAAAACACACATAAATATATGCTCAAACTACTAGGGTGGAAATTGAGGTGTTACAACACTACCCTCCTTAAAAGAATTTCGTCCTCGAAATTCTCACATGAACTGAACAACTGAGGGTGCTGAGACCTCATTGCTGCCTTTGGTTCTCAAGTAGCCTCTTCCACTCCATAATGTTGCCATAAGACTTTAACTAAAGGTACTTGCTTATTCCTGAGCTATCTTACTTCCTATGCCAAGATAGCTTTCGGTTCCTCGTCATATGAATATTCCGACTGAACTTGCATTTCTTGAACCGATAGCACATGCAACTCATCTAACCTATGCCGGTGGAGCATCGACACATGAAACACATCATGCAACTTCGATAACTCCGAAGGCAAAGCCAACATATAGGCAACTGGACCAATCTTATCCAAAATTTCAAACGGTCCAATAAACCTAGAGCTTAATTTTCCTTTCTTCCCAAATCAAAGAATCTTATGCCATGGTGAAACTTTCAAAAACACCTTATCTCCGATATCAAACTGAATGTCTTTCCACTTAAAGTCACCATATAATTTCTATTAATCCTTGGCTGCTTTCATATTCTGATGGACTGCTCGAATCTTCTCCTCGGTATCTTTAACTAAATCTGGACCCACATACGAGCGTTCAGTTAACTCGGCCCAACAAACTGGGGTTCTACATTTTCTTCCGTATAGAGCCTCATATGGTGACATTCCAATGCTCACCTGATGACTATTATTATAGGAAAACTCCATCAGTGACACATATTTGTCCCAACTGCATGAAAAGTCTAAAACATAACCCCAAATCATATCCTCTAGAATCTAAATAACTCTATCTGACTGCCCGTCTATCTGAGGATGGAAAGCAGTACTAAAATTCAGTCGAATGCCCAAAGATTCTTGCAATTCTTTCCACAATTTTAAAGTAAACCTCAGATCCCGATCTGATACAATTGATAATCGAATTCCATCCAATTTGACTACCTCATTCACATAAATATATGCCAATCTATCCATCTAATAATCCAGCCGAATTGGTTGAAAGTGAGCCAACTTGGTAAGTCGATCAACTATAACCCAAACTGAATTATGCTTCCTCTGAGTCATTGGTAAACTCATCACAAAATCCATCGTGATATCATCCCACTTCCATTGCAGAATAAGTAAAGGGTTGAGCAACCCAGATGGAACTTGATGCTCAGCCTTTACCTACTGACAGGTCAGGCACTTGGAAAGAAAATCCATTATATCCCTCTTCATACCAGGCCACTAGTAGAATTGCTTCAGATCCCAATACATCTTTTTCTATTGAGATGCACAGTAAAAACAGTAGTGTGTGCCTCACACAAAAGTTTTCGCTTCAATTCATCATCATCAAGCATCCACAAACGATCCCTACAACTTAGCACCCCATCCTTTACAGAAAAGTCAATCTGACTTCCACTCTGAGCTACTTATATCATTTGATGCAATTTTGGATCATTTCTCTGAGCATCCACAATCGACTGTTTTAGAGAAGGCCTAGCTCTCAACTGGGCAATCAAAGCTCCTTTCGCATCAAACCTCCATTTACAATGTCATAATGCTAGAGCCGAAACCGACTTCCGACTCAATGCATTAGCGACCACCTTAGCTTTTCTTGGGTGACAGTCCAAAATACAATCATAATCTTTGAAAGTTCCAACCACCGACGCGGTCTCAAATTCAACTCTTTCTGCGTAAGGAGATACTTAAAACTCTTATGGTCCATAAAAATCCTACATGTCTCCCCGTACAGATAATGACGCAAAATCTTAAGAGCAAAAACCACAGCAGCTAATTCCAAATCGCGCATCGGATAATTTCGCTCATGCGACTTCAATTGTCGAGATGCATAAGCTACCACTTCTCCTTCTTGCATCAAAACACAATCAAGTCCAACACCCGAAGCATCACTATACATAACATACTCTTTACTCGGAATGGGTTGAGTAAGTATAGGAGCTTCGACCAATAAACTCTTCAGCTAATCAAAACTTGCTCGACACTGGTCGGACCAAATAAATTTCACCCCTTTCCAAAGCAGTCTTATCATCGGTGCAGCAATAACTAAAAACCCTTTTATGAACAACCTATAATATTTCGATAAACCCAAAAAACTCCTTACCTTTGTCACATTCTTCGATGGTTGCCAATTCACAATAGCCTCTATCTTTAATGGATCCACTCGAATAGCTTCAAAAGACACAATGTGGCCTAAAAAGGACACCTCCTTATGTAACAACCCGGATTACACGCTAGTAGGATTTGTGGTATTTTGATGAGTATTGGGGTATTAGGGATTTGTATGTTAGTTGGTTGAGTGAAGAATTTGTGCTGAGAGTGAGGGAGAGAGTTCTGTCAAGAGCACGATAGGCATCGCAAGTGCGAAATAACACTCATGCAGAAATCTAACTTAAGCGGGATCTAAGTGGATTTTTGATTTTTATTTTGTACAAGTGGCGACATGCAAGGAGTTTGGAAGGGTGAGTGGGACACATCTCTTAAGGTAGACATGTGGCATTGAGAGAAAGAGCCATATGGACTATTGCATGCAATATAAGGCAGGTGAGTGGAAATCTGTCCCCATTCTTGCTTTATATGCAATTTTCCCTCTTTCCTTTCAATGTCCCTCGGTTTCCCTTTCCTCTTCTTCATCTTTTGTGTGGTTTTGATTGTATTTAGATTTCTACATTGGATGGTTTGAAGAGGTTATTAAAGGATTAAGAAGGTAAGTGTGATTTAGCTTTGTGTTGGGTCTTCTTCTACTCTATTTCTGTTTTAGTTTGAGCTAGTTATGTAATTGATTAAGAGATTTGTGTCAGTTTTCTTGGCTGTGTATGAAGTTCCGGATAGGAGGATTGAAAAGGGCAAGTACAAGATCTGAAATTGGGGCTTTTCGGCTGCACTTTAAGAGGTAGGGATTGTGTGCTCTTGAACTTGTGCATGTGTTTTGATTCTTGAGTCAGTTGATGCATGTTGTGATTGAGATGGAATTATGGAATTGCATGTGTTAATAATTTGTTTATGAACTATCTTAGACCCTTTTTAAATGCATATTGTTGTAAGTATGCCTTGAATGGAACTGAATAACATGTGTTTATGATTTTGGGATATGCATGTTCATGGCTTTATTTTGATATTCGAAGATGTTGTGGAGTGATTTAGAGTTTTGTAATTGTATATAGTAAATTGTGTGATTAAGTTTAAAATCATGTGTGAGAGTGTGATCGAATGATAGGTAAGTTATGTGTGCAAGTTTGTGTGTTGTGAAGTTGGTATTCTTATTTCTATTCTGTCGTGAGCGCAACAGGCATCTCGAGCGCTACAGTTGCGAGTGCGATAGTGTGCTGCTCTGCTTGCCTAGTTCTTTGAAGTATCCTTTATGATGGTCATTGCTTTGGTATATGTTTGTACGTGTTTAAAGTATATTATATGCATGATATTAATAAAGACTGTACACTTGATGATTTGTTTAGTTGTACATGAGTTAGTAAGACATGAATGTGAATTGATCTTTAGAATGGTTAGTTTACTTGTGACTTAGTGTGTCAAGCCTGGTCGGTCAAGACAGTGGATAAATAGGCATGCTTATAAAGGGTTTTGCACAGCTGCTCAGCAGAACATTATGGTCTTTTGTCTCGAGACTCTAGTTTACTTGTTACCTTCGGGTATTTGAATGTTTTGAGACTTATATCTTCAGTATATTTAGATACTGAGTTTTACCAGTATCTTTAGTACGAGTATCCACAGTTTGTGAGAGTTTAGGCTTTCTGTTTGGTTTTGTTATGTTTAAGCTTATGCTTTAGTGGTTGAATGATTGTTTGAGCATTTCATGCTAATGCTTTTGGCTCAGTTATGTTTGTCAAGTGGACATGAAAATGTTAAGCTTTAGATATGTGACCTATAAGTAAGAATGTTATAGTGCTTTGAGTATGCTAGGTTTGATAAGGGTTAAATTGTACATGTTATATTTTTGTATTGATATTGAGAATAATGTCTTGATATGATGTTTATATGTTATTATGCTTGCTTGAGTGGTACTGTGTTTTGGTTCATCCCTACTAAGCATTAGCACTTAGCACGGATGTTTGCTTTTGTGTAGGTTTGCAGGGTTGGTTCAGTTTTGGAGTCGCGCATCTGCTGGGCATTAGGAATTGAGGTCTTCTTTTTGTAATAGTATAGGGAGATTTTTGTATAGCTATGCTTTTGTCCAGTACACTTTTGTATCCGTATAGAAAGGCATGTTTTTGATAGTTATCATGTAAAGATTTTGTTCAAGTAATTTTATAAGTTTAGCAATGTAAGTAAATGTTTCGAATTCGATTTGTTCTTGTATTGCTTTCGCTTCAGCTTAGATTATTTTCCATGAGTTTTTGCGTCTGCGTGTGTTTTGTCTTGCTTTAGTGTGTGTAGCGCTCCGATATCCTTTCAACGGGGGTATTCGGGGTGTTACGTTTAGTAGTATTAGAGCTTAGGTTGATGGTTCTAGTCTATAAGGTGATTAGATGTGTAAGTGTTTGTCTAGAGTCGTGGCCTAATGCAGATGTTGCTTTGTGTAGAGAGTTGTGATGGAGTCCGATCCTAGTGAGGAGATAGGTGAGATAGTGGGTAGTGTGTGTAGACACCGGGTCCTGAGACAGCCCAGATCAGAGTTACCCAATGATGATAAGATGCCTTGTCACGAGCAAAAGGGTTAAAAGTGATGATTTCCTTGAAAATTTGCATTTTAGAGTGAAAAATTAAAAAATATTAAAAAATATTTTAAAAATTAATTTTGAAAAATGGGGGCTTAAAAATGAAAAAAAAAAAAAAATTCGAACGTCGGCCGCGGCGGCGCCTTGCGGCAGCGAGCTGCGAGCCGCCATCGCGCGGTACTTCGTGCGCGAGCATCGGGCGCACACTGGGCGAGCGCTCTCATCCAGCATGCGCTACGGACGCCCGTCGGGCGCTCCGACGGGAGTCCGTAGGCCCTGTTCTGCTGCAAAATGGGCATTTTGCCCCAAAATTGATTTTTTCCGATTTTTTTCCACAAAATTCGATTTTTTATGACTTTTTAAAGGGATTTTCAGGTTTTTTTCAATTTTTAAAATTTAAAATTATTAATATCTGATTTTATTAAGTTTTATCCCTTTAATGAACATTTTTTTCCTATTTTCTTCATATAAAAAGAATAAGAAGAAAACCTAAAAGGGGGAATTTTTCTTAGGGTTTTTTTTTTTCATCTTTTTCTCTTCTTCTTCCTTTCAAACTCTCTCTAAAATTCCAGATTTTCCCCACCAAAAAGAAAAAAGAATTCAGTTCATCTTTTTCATCTTTTTTTCAATAGAATTTCTTCTAAACATATATTTGGAAGGAGTTTTGTTGTTTGATTGAATTTTGAGACAAATACAACAATTATTTGCTCTCAAAATTCCTTCTTTTCTTTTATATTTGTGTTCAATTAAAGTTTTTCATTGATTTTCTTTTGAATCTCTTTTTGATGGAAAATTAATTTTGATACAAACGAAATAAGTGTTTGTTATCAAAATCTAATTTTTCCATTTTGATTTTCTAAAAATATTTTATTTTGATCAATAAAAATATTTTTTTTATCAATATTTCTTTAGGCAAAGAAATCGATTCTTTGTTCTTAAAGAATTTTTGATCATTTTTCAAGCCTATTTTTCTTGGAATAAAATTCCAACGTTTACCATTCAAATCTAATCTTGCAAATCAAGAATAAGGAAATCAATCATCATTTTTTACCTTCATCGAATCCGAAACTCTGAGGGTAAACATTCCTAGCTTGTTCTTCTTATTCTTTTTGTTCATATTTAATTTATTCATGTTCGTTTTTATTATTTTCAGTTATTTATTTATTTTATGTATTTTGTTTATATATGATTTTATTCTTATTCATGTTTATTTTATTGTTTTCATTAATTTATTTATTGTTCTCATTTATTTATTTATTCTATTATTGTTATATTTGTTTTGTTTTGTAGGGGTGTACACGGTTCTGGATCTTCCTGTACCGAACCGAAATACCGAAGAAAAAGATCCAGAACCGAATTGTACCGTTGACTTTTTTTACTAGAACTGAACCGAATTGTACTGTTGACTTTTTTATTAGAACCGAACCGAATTGTACTGGAACCGAATCGAGAACCGTATTGAACCGTTGACTTTTCAGTATTTGGAGCAACTTAAACGGGCCAATCGTTATTAATTATTGTTTTTGTTATAACTTTTGCTATAAGTGTCCGTTTGCTTATTATTATATATTTCCGGAAAGCTCATTTCAAGCCGGTTGACTTTTACAAATTGTAGTCTCCCGTAACAGTCCATTTCGTGCCTCAAAAATAAAGTTTGAGCTTTCGTTTTTCAATTTGAAGTTTTAGGGGTATTATTGTAATTTTTTTTATTTTTTTCATATAAATTGTTTGTTATCTTAGTTTGGAGGGGACTTTTCAACTTCGAATAAAATTCTTTCATTTTTAGTTATTTTTGCTGCTTCAGAATCCGACCGGTTTTATATTTTATTATATATATATACATATATATATATATATATATATATATATAAGAAAATAAATTAAAAAAAATCTTAATCGTGCATGTCTCGAAATCATGTCAAGCCCCACAATTTTTTCTATCTTTTCCGTTGGTTTTAACTTATACTTGCATTCCCTTCTTCTCATCGCTGCCACTGTCATTTCCGCGGCTACATCTAAAAGTAACGATAAGTCACAAACAACTTTTGATTTTGTGGTATTCGTTAATAGTATGTTATTAGTTAGTTAAAAATTTGATCAATAGCATTGTACATAAGCTTTAATTAGTATGATCATTAGAGATGAATTACCAATTAATTTTATTAAATATTATGATTTTACGAAATTTATTGAATTAATTTATCTCGAATTTAAAATTTCATTTAAAGTGACTATTGTTAAAATATGTTTTTCTTTTTTCATAAAGGAGAGGGATAAATTGAAATATTTTCTTAAAATTGAATGCAAAATTATATGTACTTGTTGAGATATTTTAATTATATTTGTATTTATTATTGTGTATAATTATATTGTAAATTTTTAAAAATATTGAATTATTCGAAATACCGTATTGTATTGTCTTGTTTTGTTTTGTACCGAAAGAACCGAATAACCGAACTGAACTGTACTGAAAATTATAAGAACCGTACTGAACTGTACCGAAATTAATAAGAACCGAACTGTACCGAAATTTATAAGAACCGAAATTTCAATACAATACGGAGATTTGTAAAGGACCGAACTGGACCGAACTGTGTACACCCCTAATGTTTTGTATATATATTATTACATTTTTATTCATGTGAATATTTATCTCTTTTAATTCCTAATATGTAAATAATTCATTTTTCTTTGATTTCTCATTATTTTTAACATGCAATTAATAAATTCACTTTAATCGATATTTTTCACCGTGTAAAGGTTTTATATTAATTGCGATACATCAATTAATCATGTCATTTATTTAATCATTTTTTATTCTTTTCCATTGTCATTATCTTATATTTAATATTTTGTTTACTTATTTCTTTTCATTATTATCATGTTCATATTTTTACATATTAATTAATTAACATGTTGTGTTTTATTCCAATTACATCTTTTAATCCATTTGTTATTCATAACACATTTTTCTCATTTATTTTAAATTGTAAACATGTTAATTCATTTGTTATTTTGATATCATTTCATTTTATCTCATTTTATTTTATTTTAATTCGTCATTTATTTTATATTTAATTGATTTTAATTGATTCAATTACTAACATTATTTTATTTGTGTTTTATTATTATTTCACATCTCATTTTCCATCTTGGACAATTTTTGCGAGCACACGGGGAGATCTAGAAGGCTCGTTTGGGATTAAATATTTATTTGTTTTATTTGTAATATTTTATTTATTTGGCTTTTCCATTTATTTTGCCATGTAATTTTCTTATAAAACTGTTTACTTTAGGCACGCTAGAAAGAAAATCACAAAGCATTTTTATTAATTAATTTGGAATTTTTCGTAAATAAAAATTGGACCAATATCTCAATTTTCTCTATCCAAAATAAAATCATCACATCAAAATTGTTTTATAATAAGTATGCATGCGAGGACCAATGTCCTCATCATTAATGAATATCCCGATTTATGCATGATTTGTATTTTATTTACAATGGGGGTTGTATTCCGCCCCTAGTTTTGTTGTAATATTTTTGCATATGCTTTATTTTATTTACGCTTTTATTTATCGCTTCCACTACATGATTGACATGTGCTTTAATTAATTGCATTAAAATGAATGAGAAATGGGATGAAATGATAAATTCAAAACTCGATTATAAAATTAACAAAGATATGAATAAATGGGAAGTCCCGAACTCACTCTGGTCTTGGGCTCAATGAGGTTAGAGGTCCATCTCAGTGTTTTATTGGGATGAAATCTCCAAAATATCTCTTGTGTCCGACCAAAAGACTTAAATTTACAATCCTAGGCTCTACGAGGTAAAGGGTCATTCCAGTGTTCTATTGGGATGATATCTCCAAGATCCCTTTGGCTTGCCTAAAATGGATATTATGCGCCGTCTTAGGTTCACCGAGGCTAGACGACCTATCCCAGTGTTCTATTGGGTAGCGACTCCAAGAAACCTCCTTGTTGCCCAAAATAGACGCACTTGTAAATACCTTACAAGTTTTAATGAACCTCTCCCAAAAGCCCTAAATGCGGGTCTTCGGGGCGTCCTACGGGGTTCGACGCGTGTCACAGTGGCGACTCCGCTGAGGACATACTCGAGACTTCACTTCGAAAGTACCTTGGTTAAAATTTATAATTGAGTTTTAATTTAAAAATTTCATCCTTTTTTCGAAATTGCATTGCATTGCATTAGAGCCTTAGATCTATGCTAGTTTGGTCCCTCTATCAGCCCCGGTGCGTTCCCGAAGCACGACCCTACGTTCACTCAATGTAGGAAAGTGTTAAGGATAATCACCAGCCCAAGCCTCGTACCATCATGGTATATTAAATGGAGACCCGATCGGTTGTTATGCTCGTGATGAGCTAGACCCATTGGCAGGGACCATGCTTGGGTAGCCCTAAAGTAACATCACCTTGACCAAAGCTCATGTAATGGAAATAGTTACTTCCCCTATGTGGTATGAACCTTAATACTACGCTTGCTATGTCGATCATTATGTATTGGACAAACCCAGATAATTTGATTTGGTCACCTAATCAAAGGCTTTCATGGCCCGATAGGCCCATGTCAACTTATTCGGACTGCCTAAATATATGATGGTCAAAACCTATGCGTATACACATTAGCTAAGAGAGGTTATGCTGCCGGTTTTCCACTGAGCACTATGCGCATCCATCGGGTTCCCTGTTAACCCATGGATCAAGCCCACCTAGGACAGAGACTGCATGATCTTGTGTGTGGGGGCAATAAGGTTGGAAGGATCTATCTAGTTGCATGTGGTTGTGGATGATGCATTGCATATTCATGTTATTTATGCACAAATAAAATTTTTTATTCCTCCCTATGTATACATCTTATTCTTTGTATATAATTATTACATGTACATATTATCCTTTGTATTGTTTTTCAAATGTTTCATATGTATCATTGTAATCTCTTTCAGTCATTGTATACCATTTGTTGCACAGCACGATCATGCATTACATATTATTTGATAACTTCAATTTAGTATTTAGATTTGATATTATTTTCGTATGATTTTTGGGTGTTTAGTAGTGTTTATTATCGTGATATGCCTACTTTAGATTAATTTTGTCAATCTTAGTGAAATTAGAATTTTTATGCATTTTTGTTAGTTTTTGATTAAGTTTGATTTTTGTTTGCAGCATTTTCTTAGGTACCTCATGGTGGCAACCTATCTGGTTACCACCGTGACATGCAAAGGAAAGAAAAATAGAATGCAGGCATATTATGGGTCATGGTGGTAACCAATCTCATTACCACCGTGACATATTTATCCATCGGGCAGAATGCAGGCAAGAAGTACCTCACGGTGGCAACCTATCTGGTTACCACCGTGATATAATTCGCACCAAAACAGAATCAAGTGAGGAGGTACCTCACGGTGGCAAGGTAATCTGGTTGCCACCGTGACATAGGAAAGTCCTGGACAGAAGTGAAATGTGAGCATCTCACGGTGGCAACCAATCTGGTTACCACCGTGACCCCTATCCTACACGCAAAGGCAGATTTACTTCCTCGACACCTCACGATGGCAACCATTTTGGTTACCACCGTGACCCCTCGGGATATAAAAAGAAAAGTTTGCTGTTTGGAGAGCAGTTCAGATTTTTGGCAGCCTTTTCTCATACTAGGGTTTTAGAACTAGAATTTTGGAG
The DNA here is from genome assembly GCA_947683425.1 of Excoecaria cochinchinensis. Classification (NCBI taxonomy): domain Eukaryota; kingdom Viridiplantae; phylum Streptophyta; class Magnoliopsida; order Malpighiales; family Euphorbiaceae; genus Excoecaria; species Excoecaria cochinchinensis. Next base: position 8,167,991 of record CANTUQ010000092.1, read on the forward strand.
ATTTTTCTCTTGTTCTTAACTTAGGTTTTCAATTTTATCTTTAGAATTAATTTGCAATTCAAGAGTTTTACATTTAAAACACATAGTTTAAGTTCAACACATAGTTTTTACATCAGATTTTTCCAAAATTTTTCTCCATTGAAGATTTAAAGAAGGAGATTGAAGAACGTGGGATTCGACTGGGATTTACGCCTTCATGAATTTCTGGGTTTATTCTTTCCTCTTTCCTTTTGATTTTGTAATGGATTGTGAGTAGTCTTTTAGTTGTTTGGGGATCTTTGAATCCCCTACCCATGATGTGAATTCTAAACATCTTTTGAATTTAAATATATGATTGAATGGTTTATTTCACTGGTTCTTATTGTTAATTCATGGGATTTATTTTCTCAAGTTAATTTCCAATTTTGATGAATGATTTATTTCATGTATCTTTGTTGGTTATTGAGTTGTATGGATGGGATGCCATTGTTATTTACATTTAGTTCTTATCATTCTTGCTGTGTCTTTTGGACAACTCCGATTGGGAATCTAGAAGTGCAGAATTTAATGATTTAGGACGAGAATGGTGAGTGAAATAATTAAGTTTTGGGTTATTTGACTCCGTATTGGGAAAATAAGCCAAACTTGGGATTTTAGACCCGTGCATAGGCTAGTTATGTGGCTGACTCCGGTTTGGGATGTCATATAATTAGAGTGGCTGACTCCAGATTGGGAAGCCTGGGTTAAGAGGGTTATCCCGATTTCTTTCATAATTGGTTCTTAGAGTAATTTTATTCACATTTGGGTATGGGGTGGATGAGTGAACCCGAGCAACATTTGTTTAATTTGAATTCTCATCTTGTTAAATTTTTCCTTCAGTTTATTTCTATAATTATTGACGTTAATTTAATTTAATTATCACTGCTTGCTTATTTTAGATTTAAATTCTTTATTTTTAATCAATAGACAACTAAATCAATTCAAACAATTGGGAATTCTTTAGCATACACTTGATTTTCATTGCTTGCACACACAGTCCCTTGGGTACGATAACTCGGGGTCCTAATATTACCCCACTTTATTACTTGTCGATTCAGTACACTTGCTGAGGTTGTGTCATTATTCATACATCATTCTAACTCCTTGATTTTCAGCCATTATAGATCATTTCCTTGGGTGGTTAGGGGATCCCAATAGTTGTCTAAGGAGCGATCAGAGTTCACGTGGGATGACAAAGTTTTAGTGTTCTTACCAGAGCATCTAAAGGCATTAGAAATGGCCGGCCCTTCACAACAGAATGAAGAGACTCGTGCCCTAATTACCCAAGAGTTGGATAGAAGGTTCGAGGAGCTTGAAAAAATGATACTGGCCATGGTCAAAGAAAGGATGGATGACATGACACTTGTTCTGCAAGCTCAGCTTATGGCAACAACTCTCAACCAAGGAAAGCCGGCCACAATCGAGAAGGCTCATACAGCGACAGCTCCAGTACGTCCTTTTCCTTATGAGATTCGAGGTAAGAGATCACTTGATTCCCCGGTTGAGCAAGGACGAAATAGGAAGCCTACTTTAGAACATGGCATTATGTCCGAGGAGGATGAAGACCCTGCAATCATGCGTACTCCAAAAGATGAAAGCTCAGGAGGCCTTTGCAATAGTAAGGCAAATGCTAAGGCTGCAGAAGTCCTAGCCACTAAAATAACTCAGCCCCACCTCACTATCTCGGGTAGGCCATTATCTTGGCATTTCACCCGTCTCGTCAAGAAAGGGAAGTTACAACCTTTGCCGGCCGGGTCTGCCCCAAGTCAAGGATGCCCTAGACATAGAGCAGATTGGTACTGCGCGTATCACCAGTATTCAGGGCATAGAACAGACTACTACCATCCTCTAAGAGATCGCATTCAAGAACTGGTGCCAGACCCAAAAAAGGAAAAGATTGTGGAAGCGCCAACCATGGAGGTAAGACAAAGGTATTTTTCTAATTTGGGCATATCTTTGTCCTGGGTCCTCAAGAGGCTGATAAAGGAAGGGGTATTACAGCCATTGCCAGCTAGGCCCGCCAGAAGCCAGGGACAGCCCGATCATAAAGGGGATGAGTATTGCGCCTTCCACTAGCACACCGGGCATACCACAGATCATTGCAAGGCCTTAAGACATGCCATTCAAGGTTTGATTGAATCTAACCAGATCTCTGACCCAGAAAAGCAAGAGGGAAAGAATAAGATAGATTAAGTGCCTAAGTGGAAAGGCAGGACGGGCCCTAAAGTTGATTATGGACCGTTGGTAACAACACCTGCATCGGCGGGGAGAGGAAGATGATAGTTTAGACTTTCCTTCTTAGTTATGAACTTTTTTTAATAATGTTAATGACATTTTTTAGTGTTATTAATAAATCGAACAGTTTTCTTCACTTGTGTGATATTTTTGTTAACGATTTCATTATACATGATCATAATCCATTTATATTTGACATTAGCTCGATTGATGCTACTCTATTTATTCTTGGAACCTTGAAAATCTTGATGGCATCTAACATAACTCCTAAAGAGCGAGAAAAATTTGAGAGAATAATAAAAAAATACGAAAAGGTCTTTGCCTGGACCTACGAAGATATGCCAGGAATCGATCGGGAAGTCGCAGAGCACGCTATTCCTATATATCCAGACCATAAACCTGTTAAACAGAAACTGAGAAGGCTTAGGCCGGAATGGGCAGATAAAGTAAAAGAGGAGATTCGCCAGCAAATCAAAGCCAAATTTCTAGTTGAGGTGCAGCATCCAACTTGGTTGGCCGATGTTGTGCCCGTAGCAAAAAGAATGGCAAGGTAAGGATATGCGTAGATTATCGAGACTTGAATAAGGCTTATCCGAAAGATAACTTTTCGTTGCCCTATATAGATGTGTTGATAGACAGTGCCGCTACTTGCAAGATGTATAGCTTAAGAGATGGTTATGCGGGCTACAATCAAATTCTCAATAAAATAATTGATTGAATTAAGATGGCTTTCATCACGGACTGGGGGACGTATGCTTATCGGGTAATTCCTTTTGGCCTAAAAAATGCAGGAGCCACTTATCAGAGGATGGCGATAAAAATCTTAAGGAAAAATTAACCTGTAGTGTGGAACGAAGATTATCAGAGAGCTTTCGATACTATCAGAGAATACTTACTGAAACCACCGGTGTTGAGACGACCACAGTCAGTCAAACCAATGATTCTGTATTTAGCTATAAAAGACAGTTCTGTAGGCGCTATGATGGCCCAGGAGGAAGAATTTGGAGTGGAATTTGCTATTTACTACCTTAGTAAGAAGTTCCTGGCTTATGAGATTAAGTATGCAGAAGTAGAAAAGATTTGTCTTGCGGTAATTTGGGCCTTTAAGAAGATGAGACACTACTTTCACTCCTACAAGGTACGGGCGGTAGCAAAGCAGAACCCTTTGAGATACTTGCAGGAATCTCCATCTTTACTTGGAAAGATGGGCAGGTGGTTGTTACTGTTACAAGAGTTTGATGTAGAGTAGGTTACTTGAAAGACTATCAAAGGGTGTGCAGTGGCAGAATTCCTAGCAGAACACCCAATTCAAGGAGACTCATACGAGTTCAACTTTTCGAATGAGGATGTAGCAGCTATAACAGTTCAGGGTTGGTAATTGCACTTTGAAAGAGCCGTGAACAGCAAGGGGGTAGGAGTAGGAGTTATTCTGACAACCCCAGATGAGGAGAAGCTTCCCTTGGCGAAGAAGTTGAGATTCAGGGCCACCAACAGTGAAGCCGAATATGAAGCATGTACTTTTTGGTTGGAAGCGTTAATAGCCTTGGAGGCAAAGAATGTGGAAGTATTCGGAGATTCATCCCTAGTGATTAACCAAATTCGAGGCAAATGGGCTGTTAAAGAAGAAAGGCTAATGCCGTACATCGAGTACTTAGGAGACCTGAGCAGTCAGTTTGAAGTGTGTACATTCCATTTCGTTCCAAGAGACGAAAATAAGTTAGCCGATGCGCTCGCCACATTAGTGTCAATGTGGGACAATCCAGAAGGGGTAGTTATGAGGCCGGTTTTGATTTTCTAGCTCTGAGAGACCTAGCTTCGAATCTAAATCAGTCATGGAAACAGAAGTAGCGGATGGGAAGCCGTGGTATTACGACATTATGAACTATCTAGAAAATACGACTTTTCTAGAGGAAGCTACCGAGGAAGATCAGAGAATGATTCACAAATTGTCTACCCAGTTCATTTGTGTAAATGGGATATTATACAAATGGCAGGCTGATGGTATCCAGTTGAGATGTTTGGATGAGAAAGAGGCCAAGAGGGTAATGGAAGATGCTCATGCTGGCGTATGCGGAGCCCATATGAACGGGCTGACATTGGCAAAGAAGATTATGAGGCAAGGGTTCTTCTGGCTCACCATGGATAATGACTGCTCAAAGTATGTAAAGCAGTTTCAGTTGTGCCAACAGTACGCAGATTTAAGGCACTTGCCTGTCTCAGAATTGCATAATTTGACATCGCCTTGGCCATTCGCAGCTTGGGGGATCGATGTTATTGGGGAAATCCGTCCTACGGCTTCCAATGGACACAGATACATCATTGTTGCCATCAACTATTTTACTAAGTGGGTAGAAGCTGAATCCTTCAAGAAGGTGGATGCTCGAAATATGGCAAAATTCATTGAGAAGAACTTGATATGTAGATATGGCCTTCCGCACCACGTGGTATCTGACAACAGGGTCCAGTTTATGGCCGAGACAAAGAAATTGTTCCAGAGGTATGGTATTGAGCATCATAAGTCGTCCCCATACCGCTCTCAAGCCAATGGGGGAGTAGAAGCCGCCAACATAAGTATTAAGAGGATTCTAGCCAAGATGGTTCAGAATTATAAAGATTGGGCGAAAAAGCTGCCTTTTGCACTCTAAGGTTACAGAATGACCACAAAAACATCTATAGGAGCCACACTGTACTCTTTGGTCTATGGAACGGAGGCGGTATTGCCATTCGAAGTTAAAATCAAGTCACTAAGAGTGGTCATGGAAGCTCAGATCTCAGAAGTTGAATGGGCACAACAATGGTTACAGCACTTAAACATGTTGGATGAGAACAGATTGAGAGCCTATTACCATAACCAAATCTATCAGAAGAGGCTCACTAGATCCTTTGGAAAGAAAGTCAAGAAGCATCCCTTGAAGGAAGGGGACTTGGTGTTCAAGCAGATGAGACCAGGTGCGCCTCATATCAGAGGAAAACTCAGACCAACGTGGGAAGGACCATTTGTCCTCGAAAAGTTGTTATCAAAAGGAGCTGTGATTCGGTCAAATAGCGATGGTAATGAATTCAAAGAATCGATCAATATTAATAGACTCAAAAGGTTCCATGGCTATAGGCTACAAAATCAAAAGAAGAGAATGAAAGCCCCGCGAGTCGAAAATCGAAAAAAGGCGGCCTTGCTAAAATTGGGCGCCTCGTCAGGGTGAAAACCGAAAAAAGGCATCCTAGGCAAAAATTAGAGGCATGAGAGAAAATATCCAATCAAGAAAACATGAGAGGGCTGATTGGTAACAGGAGTTAATGCTATCAAGATTTGGCTCTGTGAATGAATGTAGTTTGGCATTTTGAATTAGTGTTAAATGGTGATCATGTATATTGAAATCGTACTGAAACGGGCACAATGTTGTGAAATGAAATAAAACTAAATTCATTCATTGATATTATTTCCTAGTTCTGTTCTAAAAAGGAACATATTGCTTAAAATCCATACAAATCTGAACTAGACCTTACTATTGCTCTCACCGGCTGAGTGCCTTAGTGGCCAGGTCCTGTTATCAACTGCGGGGCTAGGTGTCCATCCTCTATATGCGCTGGTAGAAGTTACAGAATGATTCCCAGAAAAGGGTATAGTAGTTTTCTCTGGTAATTCTGTCCAAAGATCATGATACTAAGAAGCAAAGGCTGAAGACAAGACCCCGCCTCGAAAGAATAGGGAATGTCTAACTACATCGTTAATCCCTCTGAATTATCAAGCACAATAGGTGGTAGTGTAAAAGGCAGCCTCATGAGGCCTTCAAAGAACCAGATCCTCATCTGCTACCTCACCCAATCTAGCAACACATTCATCCAGAAAGTCAAAGGAATGCAACTGATGCCTAGAGGGAAATACCTTGGAGAATAACTGCCATTTACCTAGGAAGGGACTTTGATAGTAGCTCGAACTTTTCTTACAGCCGTACCGGAAAGGCAAGAGAGTAAAAAAAAAAGGCCATTAGAGATGAAAACCGTGACTGGCTCTCTAAGCAAAAGTTAGGCCAAAGGGCAGGGTGAAAACCTGGGAACAGGCAGTCTGTCCTTCAAAAAAATAAAATGAATAAAAGCCGCTTGATTGGGTTGGGTCCAGTCCAGGCAAATAATTAGGCACAGGGTTATGTGAAAATCCCTAAAGGGACGCATTTTCCGCTAAGAAAAGCTAGTGTGAAAATCAATGAGGGACGCACTACCTTTAAAACAATGACTTTCGAAGCCTAGAGCGATAAGGCGGCATTACTCCGAATGACTTTCCTTTAGGCAGAGCTTGATTCAGAGTCAAGGGGGCAAAATGCTCATTGACCGGGGGGCAAAGATGGGCACGAGTAAGTTCTCTTTGAAAAGATTATGGGACAAAGTCCGTAAAGCCAAGACAATGCTTTTCTAGATCCTTGGAAGCATCAGACAATGTGAGCAACCAAGCAGTACCCTCAACGAATCCCTTAACCACCTGGGATATGGTCTATTCATTTTTGCATGTCACGTGCATTCAGTCTTTTACATGTATAGATATGCACACACAATTCTGATACATTAATCCTTTGCACGTGTTTCTTATATATAGTTTTGTATGTATACTTCACACACATTATTCCATACGCACACACAATCTTTTGTATATGTTGTTGTGTACATGACTTAGAGGGAAGGGTCCAAATAGACCTCATGAGCAAGGATGATCCAAGGTATAGGTTCAGCTCAACATTATCGGCCACTGTATCCAGCATAAAATCAGGTGCATATGTGAGGGGGTGGAATGCCCAGAAGGACAAGCCTATTCGGACACACCATGCTCAGGGAAATCCGGAATCACACAAATCTATAGAAAATAAGATCCTTTGAGAAGCCGAACTATCCACACCTAGTCGGAGGCAAATCAGATGCAAAAGTGAGCCAAGGTACAGTTTTGAATCTACATCGATGCTCATCCATGCCGATCAATCGGATCAAGATAAAGTCCTCACGAGAATGGAATCTCAACGACCTGCTCCTAAGAAGAGATTTAAGAGAGCAAGCTGACTCATACACACCATGTCAAGAGCAACAAGGTAAGTTTTTCTATCATAAGATATATGCTTGCACTCATTTGTACAATAATCAAGATGAAGTCCTCACGAGAGAAGAATCTCAAGGACCTGCTCCCAAGAGGGAAAAGAATAAGCCTTTCTCATGCACACCATGCAGGGAGCAAACAGGTAAGTTTCTCTGTCATAAGATGTACGCTAACACACCTCACACAATTCGGATTCAAATGTATGTATACTGCACCCACATGATTCCACACACGTGCACAGTGTTTTGTATATGTACATGGCTCAGATGAGGGGTCCGAATAGACCGCATGTTTAAAAATGATTCAAGAGATGAGTTCAGCCTAACATTGTCAGACTCATGCATGCCGGGCCGAAAGCCACCAGGTAAGTTTCCCTATCATAAGATATACGCTCACATACATCACATAGTAAGTGTATCAAAGCCAAATTCAAATGTACAAATTCTCAAACAAATGCAAATGTACAAGAATACAAACTCTCAAACCAAAATAACAAAAACGACTTCTCAAACCAAAACAGCACAAAAAATACAAATTCTCAAACAAAATAAGACAAAACAAAAAGACATTTTCAAGGCCTTGAAAATCCAATATACTGTAAATACATTCAAAATGTAAAGGTCAAAAACAAAACAAGGAGAAAACAGAAAAAAAAAAATGAAAACAAAATGGAAAAATCACCCGCCTGCAGGCAAACAACAAAATTTCCAATCTAATTTTTTCTTTGAGAAAGCTCAAATCTTTTTTCCACCTCGGAGGCTCAACATCAAATTCTCTCGCCCTCTTGAGAAGTATGCAGGTCCTTTCAACAAGGAGGCTGCATTGGAGATGATAGAGGAATCGATATCTGGCATGTCACAGTCAGTGCAATCAAGAAAATGGGGAACAACCAACAGTCCTTCGGGGGCACACTCTAACATCGGCCCCAACAGGTATGTACTCCATAGATATGAGCCTTTTATATACCCTACACATTTGCTTTGCCCTTTTTGTAGTAAAAAAGAAGAGGTTCAGGATAAGCGCCAGTAAAGAAAGTGACGAACGAGTCACCATGTCAACCCAAGGATGGTCAATGGTCAGGCACTGGGTTAACCAGATGGTGGTCGGCAAATACCTCATTCAGATAATGGTTAATAAGTAGACACCAAGTAGACTGGATGGGGGTTGAAAAGTTAAAGATTAGACATTGCACTAGCCGGGCATAGGTTAGCAGATCAGACATTGCACTAGCCGGATGGGGGTTAGCAGATCAGACATTGCACTAGCCGGATGGGGGTTAGCAGATCAGACATTGCACTAGCCGGATGTAGCTTAGCAGATTAGACATTGCACTAGCCGGATGGGGGTTAGCAGATCAGACATTGCACTAGCCGGATGTAGCTTAGCAGATCAGACATTGCACTAGCCGGATGGGGGTTAGCAGATCAGACATTGCACTAGCTGGATGGGGGCTAGCAGATCAGACATTGCACTAGCCGGATGTAGGTTAGCATATTAGACATTGCACTAGCCGGATGTAGGTTAGCAGATCAGACATTGAACTAGCCGGATGGGTTAGCAGATCAGACATTGTACTAGCCGGATTTAGGTTAGCAGATCAAACATTGTACTAGCCGGATGGGGGTTAGCAGATCAGATATTGTACTGACCGGATGGTTGTTAGCAAATCAGACATTGTACTGGCCGGATGGTGGTTAGCAGAGCAAATATTACACTAACCGAATAATGGTTAGCAGATAGGATGTTACACGGATTGGTTAGACGTTACCAAGGTTGTGCTGTGCAAGCCCAGAAGCAGCTACCGAGACAGAACGTTCAATCACATGCGATGGAAAAGATCGCAAACAACGGGATTGTAGTTAGGGAACACTACATCTCATAGACATTGCGCGAGCCGAGACGAGGCCAGCAGAGCACATGCGGTAGAACAGATCGCAACGGGGATTGTAGATAGAGAACACTGCATCTCACAGACACCGTGCAGGCCGAGATGAGGCTAGCGGGATAGACCAGCCGCTGGGCAGACCGAGATGAGGTTAGCGGGGGACAGCGATAGATTAGATCGCAACAGAGGATGCAGTTAGACAACACTTCACCTCACACGGCGCAGACCGAGATGAGGCTAGCGGGAAAGACCAGCCGCCGTGCAGACCGAGATGAGGTTAGCGAGGGATAGCGATAGAACATATCGCAACAGAGGATGCAGTTAGACAACACTTCACCTCACACCGCGCAGGCCGAGATGAGGCTACCGAGACAGACTAGCCGCCGTGCGAACCGAGATGAGGTTAGCGAGGGACAGCGATAGAACAGATCGCAACAGAGGATGCAGTTAGACGACACTTCACCTCACACTGTGCAGGCCGAGATGAGGCTAGCGGAACAGACCATCTGCCGTGCAAACCGAGATGAGGTTAGCGGGGGACAGCGATAGAATAGATCGCAATAGAGGATGCAGTTAGATAACACTTCACCTCACACCGCACAGGCCGAGATGAGGCTAGCGGGATAGACCAGCCGCCGTGCAGACCGAGATGAGGTTAGCGGGGGACAGCGATAAAACAGATTGCAACAGAGGATGCAGTTAGACAACACTTCACGTCACACCGTGCAGGCCGAGATGAGGCTAGCGGGACAGACCAGCCGCCATGCAAATCGAGATGAGGTTAGCGCGGGACAGCGATAGAACAGATCGCAACAGAGGATGCAGTTAGACAACACTTCACCTCACGCTGTGCAAGCCGACCGAAGGTGAGTGGGACAATGCGACAGAAAATATTGCAAATGAGCCACAATCTGATAGGGCTACAGCTCAACGACAACAAGTCACAACATTCCACACAGCAAATAGGTAAGGGCTGCCTCAGGTACGCATCTCTTTCCTTCTTCTTTGAATTTTGGCTCATCTAGGCACTAGTGCACTAGTTTCCCCAAAATTGGGGGCAACTGTAGACACTGGGTCCTGAGACAGCCCAAATCAGAGTTACCCAATGATGATAAGATGCCTTGTCGCGGGCAAAAGGGTTAAAAGTGATGATTTTCTTGAAAATTTGCATTTTAGAGTGAAAAATTAAAAAAATATTTTAAAAATTATTTTTGAAAAATGGAGGCTTAAAAATGTAGTATTTTTAGTTAATCTTTAAAAACAAAAGAAAAATAAAAATTTTTCGAGCGTCGGCCGTGGCGGCGCCATGCGGTAGCGGACAGGCGCTGCGGAGCGCTATCGCGCAGCGCTCCACGTGCGAGCGTCGCGCGCAGGCTGGGCGAGCGCTCTCGCACAGCGTGTGCTACGGACACCCGTCGGGCGCTTCGACGGGTGTCCGTAGGCCCTGTTCCGCCGCAAAATGGGCATTTTGCCCTAAAATTGATTTTTTCCGATTTTTTTCCACAAAATTCGATTTTTTATGACTTTTTTAAGGGATTTTCAGGTTTTTTTCAATTTTTAAAATTTAAAATTGTTAATATCTGATTTTATTAAGTTTTATCCCTTTAATAAACATTTTTTTCCTATTTTCTTCATATAAAAAGAATAAGAAGAAAACCTAAAAGGGGGAATTTTTCTTAGGGTTTTTTTTCATCTTTTTCTTTTCTTCTTCCTTTCAAATTCTCTCTAAAATTCCAGATTTTCCCCACCAAAAAGAAAAAAGAATTCAGTTCATCTTTTTCATCTTTTTTTTCAATAGAATTTCTTCTAAACATATATTTGGAAGGAGTTTTGTTATTTGATTGAATTTTGAGACAAATACAACAATTATTTACTATCAAAATTCCTTCTTTTCTTTTATATTTGTGTTCAATTAAAGTTTTTCATTGATTTTCTTTTGAATTTCTTTTTGATGGAAAATTAATTTTGATACAAACGAAATAAGTGTTTGTTATCAAAATCTAATTTTTCCATTTTGATTTTCTAAAAATATTTTATTTTGATCAATAAAAATCTTTTTTTTTATCAATATTATTTCTTTAGGCAAAGAAATCAATTCTTTGTTTTTAAAGAATTTTTGATCATTTTTCAAGCCTATTTTTCTTGGAATAAAATTCCAACATTTACCATTCAAATCTAATCTTGCAAATCAAGAATAAGGAAATCAATCATCATTTTTTACCTTAATCGAATCCAAAATTCTGAGGGTAAACATTCCGGGCTTGTTCTTTAAATTCTTTTTGTTCATATTTAATTTATTCATGTTCGTTTTTATTATTTTCAATTATTTATTTATTTTATTTATTTTTTTTATATATGATTTTATTCTTATTCATGTCTATTTTATTGTTTTCATTAATTTATTTATTGTTCTCATTTATTTATTTATTTATTCTATTGTTGTTATATTTGTTTTATTTTGTATATATATTATTACATTTTTATTCATGTGACTATTGATCTCTTTTAATTCCTAACATGTAAATAATTCATTTTGCTTTGATTTCTCATTATTTTTAACATGTAATTAATAAAATCACTTTAATCGATATTTTTCACCGTGTAAAGGTTTTATATTAATTGCGATACATCAATTAACCATGTCATTTATTTAATCATTTTTTTATTCTTTTCCATTGTCATTATCATATATTTAATATTTTGTTCACTTATTTATTTTCATTATTATCATGTTCATATTTTTACATATTAATTAATTACCATTTAGAATAAAATACAACATGTTAATTAATTAATATGTAAAAATATGAACATGATAATAATGAAAATAAATAAGTGAACAAAATATTAAATATATGATAATGACAATGGAAAAGAATAAAAAATGATTAAATAAATGGCATGGTTAATTGATATATCACAATTAATATAAAACCTTTACATGATGAAAAATATCAATTAAAATGAATTTATTATTTACATGTTAAAAATAATGAGAAATCAAAGCAAAATGAATTATTTACATGTTAATAATTAAAAGAAATCAATATTCACATGAATAAAAATAAAATGATGTATAAACAAATTAAATGAGAGAAATATAAAACAAATAGAATAAATGAATAAATAAATGAAAATAATAAAAATAATAATGAAAATAATAAAATATACATGAATAAGAATAAAATCATATATAAACAAGTTAAATAAAACAAATCTGAAATAAATAAAATAAATAAATAAATGAAGTTAATAAAAATATACATGAATAAATTAAACATGAACAAAAATAATAAAAAGAAAGAATAAGCCCAAAATGTTTACCCTCAGAGTTTCGGATTCGATGAAGGTAAAATGATGATCGATTTCTTTGTTTGATGATTTGCAATATTATAGTGTAATATGATGAAAATGTTGGAATTTTATTCAAAAAAAGAAATAGGAAAAAAAATGATTAAAAATCTTATTTTAGAAAATCAAATGAAAAAATTAGATTTTGATAACAAACAATTGTTTTATTTGTCTCAAAATTAATTTTTTATCAAAAAGAGATTCAAAAGAAAATCAATGGAAAAAAATTTTATTGAAAACAAATAAAAGGGTAAAAAAGAATTTTGAGAACAAACAATTGTTGTGTTTGTCTCCAAAAATTAATCAAACAACAAAACTCCTTCTAAATATACATTTAGAAGAAATTATGTTGGAAAAAAGAATCAAAGATGAACACAATTTTTTGTTCTTCTTTGGTAGGAAAAAATCTGGAATTTTTTAGAGTTTTAGAGGAAGAAGAAGAGAAAAGATGAAGAGAAAAAACCCTAGCCAAAATCCTCCTTTTAGGTTTTCATCTCATTCTTTTTATATGAAGAAAATAGGAAAAATAAAATAATTAAAGGGATAAAATTTAATTAAATCAGATATTAACTATTTTGAATTGAATAAATCCTTAAAAAACCAGAAAATATGGGATAAAAAATGGATTTTAGGTTAAAAAAATGGAAAAAACTGATGAAAAATAGGAAAAAACATGAAACAGCCCCATTAGCGACGGCCAGGAATAGGGACGCCCGTCGCTATATAGGGACGGGCGTCGGAGCGGCACCCCTGCGCACTTCCGCTCGCGCGCTTTTAGCGACGCGCAGCATTGGCGACGCTGCGCGTCGCCTTTGGGCGCGCAGTGTGCTGGGCGCCATTGCGCTGCCGCAGGCGCGCCGCACCCGACACTCGCGATCCGATTTTTTTTTTTAAAAAAATTTTAAATTGACTAAAAATACTATAATTTTAAGCCCCCATTTTTCAAAACTAATTTTTAAAATATTTTTTATTTTTATTTTTTTTATCTTTTAACTCTAAAATACAAATTTGAAAAGAAAATCATCACTTTTAACCTTTTTACCTGTGGAAAGGCGTCTTATCATCATTGGATAACTCTGATCTGGGCTTCCTCAGGACTTGGTGTCTACAGTTGCCCCTAATTTGGGGGAAACTAGTGCACTAGTGCCTAGATGAGACAAAATTCAGAGAAGAAGGAAAGAGATGCATACCTGAGGCAGTCCTTACCTTTTTGCCATGTGGAATGTTGCGACTAGTTCCCGTTGAGCTGTAGCGCTATCAGACTGTGGCTCATTTGCAATCTTTTCTATCGCATTGTCTCGCTCGCCTCCGGTCAGCTTGCACGGCGTCTGTGAGATGCGGTGTCCTCTAACCCCAATCCCATTGCGATCTGCTCTATCGCTGGTGCCCCGCTAACCTCGTCTCGGTCTGTACGGTAGCTGATCCATCCCGCTGGCCTCGTCTCGGCTTGCACGGTGTCTGTGAGATGCAGCATTCTCTAACCACAGTCCCATTGCGATCTGTTTTATCGCGTGTGTCCCGCTGTCCTTATCTCGGCATGCACGGTGTGAGGTGAAGTGTCTCTAACTCCAACCCCTGTTGCGATTTGTTCTACCGCTGGTGCCCCGCTAACCTCTTCTCGGTCTCCACGGTGTCTGTGAGATGCAGTACTCTCTGACTGCAGCTGGTGATCCGCTAGCCTTGTCTCGGCCTGCACGGTGTCTGTGAGATGCAGTGCTCTCTAACTACAACCTCTATTTGCGATCTATTCTATCGCTGGTATCCCACTAGCCTCATTTCGGCCTACACGGTGTCTGTGAGATGCAGTACTCTTTGACTACAACCTCTGTTTACGATCTGGTCTATCGCTGGTGATCCGCTAGCCTTATCCCGGCTTGCACGGTGTCTGTGAGATGCAGTACTCTCTGACTACAACCTCTGTTTGCGATCTGTTCTATCGCTGGTCTCCCACTAACCTCATCTCGGTCTGTACGGTGTCTGTGAGATGCAGTACTCTCTGACTACAACCTCTATTTGCGATCTGTTCTATCGCTTGTGAGTTGTTAGCCTCATTCCGGCCTGATTGCCCCCGGCATAACGTGAATGAAGAGGTTTGCTTTTATGGGCAGTTTTCGATAAGGTTAAGCTGAACCCACCTCTCGGATCATCTCAGGATTGAAGGGATTTGGAATATTTTTGAAAATAACTTGATGTTCCGAAGAGACTGAGAAAGCCTTAAGAAAAGGTCTTAAATATAATGCTCCAAAGAGACCGAGAATGCCTTAAAAAGGTCTTAATGATAATGCTCCAAAGAGACTGAGAATGCCTTAAAAAAAGGTCTTAAAGATAATGCTCCAAAGAGACTGAGAATGCCTTAAAAAAGGTTTTAAAGATAATGCTCCAAAGAGACTGAGAATGCCTTAAAAAAGCTCTTAAAGATAATGCTCCAACGAGACTGAGAATGCCTTAAAAAAGCTCTTAAAGATAATGCTCCAAAGAGACTTTGATGCTCACTGGGAGACTTTGATGTCGAGCCTCTAGAGAGAAAATTATATTTGAGCCTCCTCAGTGGAAAATTATTATTTGAGGTCTTGGTTGCTTGCCCACAGGCAGATAGGTTTCCATGTGTGACGCGCCCGAACCCCGCTCGTGATCTGGATAACCCTCGGGAGTCCACTTTTAAGACCCAAGATCGGATGGAGGTTCGTTAAAACTCATGAAAGCTGGTCGCTTCGCAATGGACGGGAATATATCCAAATCCATTATTGGCAATCAACTTACGAGAGCGTCTATTGGGTACCATAAGGCAGGTATCACGGAGTCTCCACCCGATGGAACATCGGGAAATAAATCTAGCCTTATGAGGCCCAAAACCAGAGAGAGTTCGGGACCACACTCTTATTCATACCTTTGGTTAATATTATGCGAAAGGATTTTTAGGATCAATTATTTTATCTCTTTTCTCGCACGAGTTATGCAATAAATTAAAGCGCATTACAATCACATAATAAAGCAACTAAATAAAGCAGTAAATAAAATATAATTACAATTATCTAAAAATAAATATAAAACCATAAAAGAATGATAAAAATACATACATAAATCGAGCTATTCATTTAGGCGGAAACATTGGTTCCCAATTACTTATTTTATAAAAAAAAAGTTTAGAATTCTCAAATCAATTTAAACATTTGCTTTGGGGTGAAAACCAGGACATTGTTCCAGTTTTATTAACAAATTTCATTTAGTATAAAACATTTGTGCGGTGGTTATTTTTAAGCGCGGTTGAAAAATCATTTATTATTACAGACCACAAGCGAATTAAAAATAAAATAATAATAATTACATATTCCGAATGATAAATAAATCCTAATCTACTCATCCCGACCATGCTCCGCCTAACTCCGTGGGCGAGTCACGTGCCACTCGCATCGCGGTAAAGACAGAAAACAATATTGGTTAATAATGAATAAATAAATAATTGAATGAATAAATAAACAAATAAATAATTGAATAAAGTAAATTGAAGAAAATAATTAAAGTTAATAATGGATTAAATTAAATTAAATGATAAATAAATGAATAAATAGATAAATAATTAAATAAATAATTGAATCAAACAAATTGAGAGGATTAATGAATGTAAAACACAATGGCAATTATAATAATTAAATGCAATAAAAATGATAATGCTAATAATAACAATAAACAAACAGGAAATGATAATAATAATAATAATAAAAATAATAATGATAACAATAGTAACAAAATAATAATAATAATAATAATAATAATAATAATAATAATAATAATAATAATAATATTAATAGTAATAATAAAAGATAATAATATTAATGATAATAATAATAGCAATAATGCAAAGTAATAATAATAACATGAATAAAAATGGTAATGATGATGATAACAGTAATAATAATATCAAAATAATAACAACAAAACACAACGATAATTAATAATAACTAAATATACCCAATAATAAGAATGATAATAATAATAATAAATAATGTAAAATAATTAATTAATTAATAATAATAATACTAAAGACAGAATAACACTAATAATAAATTAATAAATAATAATAATAACACTACTAACAATACTATAACCTCAATAATAATAATAACAAATAATCACAAAATACAATAACCAATAACAAATAAATACAATAATGAATATAATAATAAATAAATAATATTAATAACAATAAAATCAATATAACTCAATAATACTAATAATAGATAAATAAAAATAATAATAACAATAATAATAATAATAATAAATAGAAAATATATAAATGTATAATAATAATAATTATAATAATAATAATAATAAATAATATACAAAATATTAAATAATAATAAATAAATAAAATAATAATAATAAATAAATAAATAAATAAATAATAATAATAATAATATTAATAATATTAATAATTAAATAAAATATAAAGGAGATAGGAACTTACCTCGTCGGAGCCGCAGTCGGAAGGGGGTGGCCGACACAACCATCACCGGAAGTGAGATCGGGACACCGGGAGTGCGGCGGCGGTAGTCACGCGCCGGAAGAACAACTGCCTCACCGGAAAACGCCACGAAGCATCGCCGGACTTCTTCTCTGACGCGCCTTGCTTCCGGCGGCCGGTGGAGGAACAGCGGCCATAGGGAGCTTCGTCCGGGCCTGCTCTCCACGATGGCGAGGCGCGTGTGGCGGTTGACCGCCGTGGTTGGCCGGCGGAGGCACCGCCTCCCTCTCCTTTTTTTCCTTCTTTTTTCGCTCCGGCGCCTCTGGTCTGCATTTTGGCCCTGCTCCTCTTTCTAGTTGTTTCTTCTTTTCCTTTTAATTTCTTTAATTCCTTGATTTTGGTTTCCTCTCACTTGCTCTCTCTTTTATATTTCCTTTCTATTTTTTTCTATGCCTTGCACTCTCCTGCTCTCACTTTATTTTTCCTTTTTTCGTTCTTAAACCCATCCCCTGCCCTCTCTTGTTCTCTCTTTTTCTTATTTTCTCAATTTTCTTCTTCTCTCAATTTTTTGTTCAGCCGAGAGAGCCCCCGCCACTTTCCTCATCATATTCTTTTTATACCCTAGAATTAGGGTTAAGGTCATCTAAATAATTCCCTCCATTTTATTATTTTTTATTTTTATTTTAACTAATTTACACACTTTTAATTTACTTAAACTAAACACATATATTAATTAATTAAACATTACTAATTAAACACTCTATATTTTCCTACCTTCTTAATTTGATTAATCTACTTAAATTACGACATCTATTTTATCTAATTAAACCCCACATTTATTTTCTTCTTTTTTTTTTTCAACTTTAATTATCCTAAAATATTAACTAATTAATCAACTAATGTTAATTATTAATTTATCTTACAATATCAACTAATTAAATTAACCTTATCTTAATTTTCAATTTATCTACTTAAATTAACCTAATCCAAATTTTTTTTTATTTTAAATTTTACCTACATATTTTATGTATTTATTATTATTATTTTTTTTGGAGGAATTTATCAAGAACCCAAAATTGCCATTGCCATTTTAAAAATCCGACTCCGGACCTGGTGTCTACACCATGTCTTTGGTGATTTTTCTGTTTTTGTTTTTGTTTTGGGATTTTCTTTGTTGGAATTTTTACACTATAGATGCATTCGAATTTTTACAGTATGTTGGATTTTCAAGGCCTTGAAAATATCTACTTCTTTTTGTTTTGTTATTTTGCTTTGAGAATTTGTACATTTGAATTTGGATTTTGTACACTTATTGTGTGATGTGGGTGAGCGTGCCTCTTATGACAGAAAAAAAACTTACCTATTCGCTCCTGGCATGGTGTGCATGGAAAGGCTTATTCTTTTCCCTCTTGGGAGCAGGTCCTTGAGATTCTTCTCTTGTGAGGACTTAATCTTGATCTGATTGTTTGGTATGGATGAGCGCCGATGCAGAGCTGAAACTGTACCTCAGCTCACTTTCGCATCGGATTTCCTTTAGCATGGTGTGCCTGAATAGGCTTGTTCTCTTGGGTGTTTCACCTCTGTACATAATTACTTGATTTTAGGCCGGATATCGTGGCCGATCATGTCGAGCTGAATCCGTCCTTTGATCATCCTTGCTCATGAGGTCTATTCGTGTCACACCCCGTTTGCCCCCTAGTAGAATGAGCCTGTCTGTGTGAGCATGCATGTGCATGTGTTCAGCATGTCATAAGGGTATTTTAGTAAAAATGTATGTTTTTGGGGTTTATTATTATGTGGGTGCATACATGGCATTAGTATGTGATTTAATTGGGAATTGCTTGTGTACATTGGAGCATACCATTGTAGGGTGTTTTTAGTTGAGTTTGCATTAGATGTGTGTGATGTGTGGAGTTAGGGTGTGAGTGAGTAAGTTCCACCACCAAGAAAATGACATGTGTATTAGGATAGGGAAAATGAATAAAGAAAAGAAGTAAGAAAGAAGGGAAGATCAGATTTACGTTCTTCCTCTTCAACCTTCATCTTCTTCCTCCTTTTCCCTTTCCCAAATACTGTTAACTGTTTATCAAGTTGTGTTGTGGAAATTGCTCACTCTTGCTTCTAACTTGGTAAGTACATATCTTTGTCCTTGTCTTACTGTATTTACTCTTCTTCTTCTTCCTTGAGTTTAGGTTTAATTTAGGGTTGCATTGTTGAATATTTGTGTTTAGCTGAGGCTCCACGCGATCCCAAAGGCAAGGAGGTTGCTGGGAGCAGTGGGACTAAGTGTTAGAAGCTTAGATTTCAGGTTTGGGAATTATTGATTATGATTTATGTGATTTTGAGCTTACTGTAAATTTCTAGGGTTTATGTTCTTGATGAACTTGAATGCATATATACTTGATTTGGATGTTTAAATGCTGAATTGAGTGGTATATATGTTGTTTATATTGTTTGGAATGTTTACTGGAAGGTAAGAACAGGTTTGTTTGGTTTTGAATCAAATTCGGGATGGATTTCTGGGTTCTGAGAATTCTGGAAATGGGAAAATCGCGTTTCTGTTGAAGTTCCCATTTCCAAATCGTGTGTCGCGTGACTAGCCAAGAAAGAGAGGCAAGTCACGAGACGTGACCTGCCAGTTTGAGGCCAGTCACGAGTTGTGGCTGCTGTCACAGCTCGTGACCAGCTAAAATGAGGCCAGTCACGAGTCGTGACTTCCAGTCACGCCTCGTGACCAGCCTGAGATAAGGCACGTCGCGTGATAGCTGATGAAGAAGCAAGTCACGAGACGTGACGTCCAGTCACGTCGCGTGACCTGCGTGAGCACCGCGTGATCTGCGAGATCACGTTGCGTGATCTGCGAGGGACGAAGCAAGTCACGAGGCGTGACCCTCAGTCACGACTCGTGACCTGCCTTGTGAGGAGGCCAGTCACGCCTCGTGACCAACCAACCTCACCCGATACCCCGTTCCGCCCTTTTTCCGAAATTTCCTGGCTTTTGACTCAGAAATGAATTTGGTGTTTCTTCTGAATGGACTTATATTGCGGTATGTTGCATGACAAACTTTTATATGCTTTGATATAAATGATACCATGAATTTCTGCTGAATTCTATTTCGTACCCGGAAATGTGATTTGAATGACGCTTAACCTGCTAGAGTCAAGTAAGTGGATAGTTAGGCATGCCTAATAGAGTCTTTAGCTGCAGCCCTCAGTTCAGTTTGGACCCCGATCAGGTCCCCGTTTGGTTCCTCGCGAACCCTTCAGTATTAGGATCTTGTTGAAGATCCCCTCAGTATATATAATAATGTGTTTTGATTAATGAAATGACTTTTGACTTGTACCTGTGTGGTACCCTCAGTATTCGATTCGTACCCGTAAGGTACCTTCAGTACACTCATTATCCACTATCTAGAGTCAGCAGGTGTTCTTTAAATGTTTAATAGAATTGTTCTGATCTGATTTGGCTATAAAATGGAATATCTGAATGAGTTATTGATGTATCACATGTTGGATTATTCTAGAATGGATACGATTATGAGATACTGATTGTATAGCTTTTAAATATGAGCAAGTTTATATGGAATATGTTATAGCCTTTGCATTCTGCCATTGTGAATGTGTTATGCCTTGACGACCATTG
Organism: Excoecaria cochinchinensis; assembly: GCA_947683425.1. Classification (NCBI taxonomy): domain Eukaryota; kingdom Viridiplantae; phylum Streptophyta; class Magnoliopsida; order Malpighiales; family Euphorbiaceae; genus Excoecaria; species Excoecaria cochinchinensis. Next base: position 8,188,662 of record CANTUQ010000092.1, read on the forward strand.
TGAATGGCCGTCCATTATTTATGTGTGTTTCCCCACTAAGCGTTTATCGCTTAGCACGGTGTTTTTACCCGTGCTGGTGCGGAAGGAGTTTGCTTTGAGAGAGTCGCCGTCATCAAGCCAACACAAAAGGGTTTTAGTGTAGGCTCAGTTTTGTATCAGTGATGATTCTTTTTGTATAGAACTCTCTGTATCAGTTTTGTTTCAGCTTCCGCTTTTGTAATTATATTTTGGATATGTAATATTATTTCGTATCAGCTAGTTGATCAGAACATTATTGTAATGCTTTATTATATTAATGAATGATCAGCTATTGCTTTCCTTTCTGTAAAGTTTTAATTATACCGTATTTCTGTATGTATGTTATGAATGAATGTATGCTTTACTTTATATTTGCTTGGTGGCACCTTTACTCATACGGCATCTCACTCCTTCTCGGATGGCATCGCCTACGTATGGGAAGGGGGTGTTGCAGTTTGTGGTATCAGAGCATAGGTTTAGGCGTTTCTGGGTGTTGTTGTGATTGTTCTGAGTTTCTTAGATGTGTATATGTCTAGTTCTGTGTTGGTTGATACGGTTGTTTCTTGTTTGTTTAGATGGCTTCTAATTCTGCTCGTGGATCACTTGAGGAATCCGCCGAGAGTGTGAACCCTCAAGCCGTAGATCCATCGATTTCTGTGTCGGCTCAGCATGCTAGGGTCCAGCCCGAGGCCGCAGCCATGCCCTTTGAGGCTATGTTCAGGTTGCATCAGGACATGGCTAGGGTTTTGGCGAGAGTGACTGCTCCTAGAGCACCTATGGAGAATTTGAGGAGGGCAGGAGTTGAGGATTTCTATGGCACTGGTTTGAATGAATCTGAGATGGCAGAGAAATGGTTAGATAAAGTGAAGCGTGCTTTGAGAGAGATTCGGTGTCCTCCTGACCAGCAGGCAGAGTGTGCGTTAGTTCTTCTGCAAGGGTCTGCTTTTGAGTGGTGGGAATTGGTTTGCAGGCATCCTCAGCTACCGGATCCGATTACTTGGGAGTTCTTTGAGGGTGAGTTCACAAAGAAGTATATTACTCAGACTTATAGAGATTCGAGATGGGCGCAGTTTTTGAGTTTGAGACAGAGGGCCATGTCTGTAGCAGATTATGAGAAAGAGCTCAACAGGTTATCTCGCTATGCCCCACGTGGAGTTATGACTGATGACTTTAGATGCAAGCATTTTGAGGCAGGGTTAAATGAGCCTTTGAAGATTGCTTTGATTTCTTTGATGTGCATACCTGGGGTTAGCTACTATCAGATTGTAGAGGCTGCTGTGAGAGCTGAGTTGTCTGAGACTGTGATGAGAGAGAGAGCTCAGAGGAGGAACTCTTCTCATGGAGGATCTTCTTCGGGTAAGAGATCTAGGAACCCACAGGACGAGTCATCATCTGGTCCGGCTTCTAGAGGTAGACGACAGGGTTCTGCAGCTGTATCAGGCTCTGGTAGAGGTGGTAGATCTGAGACTGCATCAGTTTGTCCTCATTGTAGTAAGACTCATCGGGGAGAGTGTAGGTGGCTCTCTGGTGCGTGCTTCAGGTGTGGGAGTTCTAAGCATCTTTTGGCCAGTTGTCCGAGATTGCATGAGGATTCAGGTTCCCAGAGAGAGGGCAGTAGGGTCGGTTCGAATGCTTCTCAGGCTACCCATGGCAGAGGCAGAGGTAGAGGTAGAGGTGGTCGGCATGGAGATGGAGCTGCTTCTGAGACTGTTGAGCATCCTCCTCAGGGTGCCATTAGAGCATATGCTATGAGAGCCAGAGATGAGCAGGATGCGCCTGATGTTATTGCTGGTAAGTTCCTACTCCATGACACCGAGTTATATGCTCTAATTGATCCTGGTTCCACACACTCATACTTGTGCACAGATAAAATTGTTGATAAGTTGCATGCAGTTGATCAGTTAGATTATGAGATTTGTGTGACCAGTCCATTCGGGCATAGTATCAGTGTGAGTAGAGTCTTTAGGAGTTGTCCTTTGATAGTTGAGGGAGTTGTGCTTCCAGCGGATTTGATTGAGTTACCCTTCAGAGAGTTTGATTTGATTCTGGGTATGGACTGGTTGGGTAAGCATCGGGCTGTAGTTGATTGCCATAGGAAGACAGTTGTACTTCGGGATAGATGTCAGTCTCTTGTGTTTCTGAAGGGTTTGGGTGCTAGTTCGTTGAATAATGTGATTTCTGCGATGCAAGCCAAGAGGTTTATTAGGAAAGGTTGTGAGGCTTTTCTAGCAGTTGTGTTAGATTCTAAGAGGGATCAGGTTCAGATTGAGGACATTCCTGTAGTGCGGGAGTTTAGTGATGTATTCCCAAGCGAGTTGCCTGGTTTGCCTCCTGAGAGAGAGGTTAAGTTGTCCATTGAGATTATGCCGGGTACTACACCTATTTCGAGAGCACCTTATCGGATGGCTCCTGTAGAGTTGAAGGAACTTAAAATTCAGCTACAAGAGCTATTGGATAAGGGGTTTATTCGACCTAGCATATCTCCTTGGGGAGCTCCAGTTTTGTTTGTCAAGAAGAAAGATGGATCCCTGCGGATGTGTATTGACTACCGGCAGATTAATAAAGTTACAGTGAAGAACAAGTATCCGTTGCCTAGGATTGAGGATTTATTTGATCAGCTTCGAGGTGCGGGTGTCTTCTCCAAGATAGATCTTCGATCAGGGTACTATCAGCTACGAGTTCAGGATGCAGATGTGGTTAAGACTGCATTTCGGACTAGGTATGGCCACTATGAGTTTCTTGTGATGCCGTTTGGTTTGACAAATGCTCCAGCGGCTTTTATGGATCTGATGAACCGTGTGTTTAGGCCATACTTAGATCAATTTGTAGTAGTGTTCATTGATGATATCTTGGTGTATTCCAAGGATGAGAGTGAGCATGAGGAGCATCTCCGATTGGTTTTGCAGATGTTGAGAGAGCATCAGTTGTTTGCTAAGCTTAGCAAGTGTGATTTCTGGCTTCGAGAAGTGTCATTCTTGGGTCACATTGTTTCAGCTAGAGGTATCCAGGTAGATCCAGCCAAGATTGAGGCGATAGTTGATTGGAAAGCGCCTAGAAATGTTCAGGAAGTGAGGAGTTTTCTCGGTTTAGCAGGTTACTACCGTCGGTTCGTTAAGGGATTTTCTGTGATTGCTGCTCCGATGACTAGATTGTTGAGGAAAGGAGTCAGATTTGAGTGGTCAGACAGGTGTCAGTCTTGTTTTGATTGGTTAAAGCAGTTGCTTGTTGAGGCTCCTATTCTTACTCAACCCATTTCGGGTAAGGAGTTTGTCATTTACAGTGATGCTTCGGGTGTTGGTCTTGGATGTGTGCTGATGCAGGAAGGAAAAGTAGTGGCTTATGCTTCTCGTCAGTTGAAGCCACATGAGAAAAACTATTCGACGCATGCTTGTATGGGGAAAAGTGTAGGATCTTCTCGGACCACAAGAGCTTGAAGTACTTCCTTTCACAGAAGGAGTTGAACATGAGACAGCGCCGATGGCTGGAGTTGTTTAAGGACTATGACTGCATTGTAGATTATCATCCTGGTAAGGCTAATGTAGTCGCCGATGCTTTGAGTCGGAAATCGGTTTCAGCCTTGTTCTTGAGGCGATTCAGATGGAGATTTGGTTCTGATGGGGCTTTGCTTGCCCAGTTGCGTGTGAAGCCTACTTTGAGACAGAGGATTGTGGATGCTCAGAGAGACGATGTGAGACTTCAGCGGATTGTGCATGAGGTCAGATCGGGTAAGCAGTCAGAGTTCTCAGTTCAGGATGAGGTGCTTATGTTCAGAGATCGTTTGTGTGTGCCAGAGTCTAAGGATTTGAGGAGTCAACTTATGAGTGAGGCGCATAGTTCAGTCTTTACTATGCATCCGGGCAGTGAGAAGATGTATCGAGACATGAAGCAATTCTATTGGTGGTCCGGTATGAAGCGTGATATAGTGGATTTTATTTCTAAGTGCTTGACTTGTCAGCAGGTAAAGGCCGAGCATCAGGTTCCTTCGGGTTTGCTTATGCCTTTATCTATTCCTGAGTGGAAATGGAATGATATCGCCATGGACTTTGTTTCTGGTTTGCCTTTGACTCAGAGGAAACATGACTCAGTTTGGGTTATTGTGGATCGGCTCACGAAATCAGCTCACTTTTTGCCAGTTAGAGTGGACTACTCCATGGACAGATTGGCCAGTATCTATGTGGATGAGATAGTTCGGTTGCATGGTGTGCCTCTGTCCATAGTTTCAGATCGGGATCCGAGGTTTACTTTCAAGTTTTGGAAGGAGTTACAGAGAGCTTTGGGCACTAGGTTAAACTTCAGTACAGCGTTCCATCCTCAGACCGATGGTCAGTCAGAGCGAGTCATTCAGATTCTGGAGGATATGATGAGGGCTTGTGCTTTGGATTTTCCGGGTAGTTGGGACAGATATGTGTCGCTTATGGAGTTTGCCTACAACAACAGTTTTCAGTCGAGCATCGGTATGGCACCATATGAGGCTTTGTATGGTCGTCAGTGTAGGACTCCGGTTTGTTGGACCGAGCTATCCGAGAGATCTATGATTGGACCAGATTTGGTTAGAGATACTGAAGAGAAGGTCAGAGTGGTACAGCGGAATTTGAAGGCAGCCAAGGATCGACAAAAGTCTTATGCCAATTTAAAAATGAAAGATGTGCATTTTGAGATCGGGGACAAGGTTTTCCTTAAGGTTTCACCTTGGAGGAAAGTACTTCGGTTTGGCAAGAAAGGCAAGCTTAGTCCTCGTTTCATTGGACCTTATGAGATTTTGGCTAAGGTAGGACCTGTAGCCTACAGATTGGCGTTACCGATGGAGTTAGCAAAGTTGCACGATGTGTTCCACGTTTCGATGCTTCGTCGGTACAGATAAGATCCTTCGCATGTTCTGTCAGTTCAGGATATTCAGGTTCAGCCAGACTTCTCCTATGATGAGGAACCTCGAGCTATTCTAGCCTGAGAGGTGAGACAGTTGCGAAGTAAGCAGATCCCCTTGGTGAAAGTGTTGTGGATCCATCATGGAGTTGAAGAAGCGACTTGGGAACCAGAGGAGTCGATGAGAGCTCAGTATCCACAGTTATTCAGTTCAGGTGAGAATTTCGAGGACGAAATTCTGATTAGTAGGGGAGAGTTGTCACACCCCGTTTGCCCCCTAGTAGAATGAGCCTGTCTATGTGAGCATGCATGTGCATGTGTTCAGCATGTCATAAGGGTATTTTAGTAAAAATGTATGTTTTTGGGGTTTATTATTATGTGGGTGCATACATGGCATTAGTATGTGATTTAATTGGGAATTGCTTGTGTACATTGGAGCATACCATTGTAGGGTGTTTTTAGTTGAGTTTGCATTAGATGTGTGTGATGTGTGGAGTTAGGGTGTGAGTGAGTAAGTTCCACCACCAAGAAAATGACATGTGTATTAGGATAGGGAAAATGAATAAAGAAAAGAAGTAAGAAAGAAGGGAAGATCAGATTTACGTTCTTCCTCTTCAACCTTCATCTTCTTCCTCCTTTTCCCTTACCCAAATACTGTTAACTGTTTATCAAGTTGTGTTGTGGAAATTGCTCACTCTTGCTTCTAACTTGGTAAGTACATATCTTTGTCCTTGTCTTACTGTATTTACTCTTCTTCTTCTTCCTTGAGTTTAGGTTTAATTTAGGGTTGCATTGTTGAATATTTGTGTTTAGCTGAGGCTCCACGCGATCCCAAAGGCAAGGAGGTTGCTGGGAGCAGTGGGACTAAGTGTTAGAAGCTTAGATTTCAGGTTTGGGAATTATTGATTATGATTTATGTGATTTTGAGCTTACTGTAAATTTCTAGGGTTTATGTTCTTGATGAACTTGAATGCATATATACTTGATTTGGATGTTTAAATGCTGAATTGAGTGGTATATATGTTGTTTATATTGTTTGAAATGTTTACTGGAAGGTAAGAACAGGTTTGTTTGGTTTTGAATCAAATTCAGGATGGATTTCTGGGTTCTGAGAATTCTGGAAATGGGAAAATCGCGTTTCTATTGAAGTTCCCATTTCCAGATCGTGTGTCGCGTGACTAGCCAAGAAAGAGAGGCAAGTCACGAGACGTGAGCTTCGGTCACGACTCGTGACTTGCCAGTTTGAGGCCAGTCACGAGTTGTGGCTGCTGTCACAGCTCATGACAAGCTAAAATGAGGCCAGTCACGAGACGTGACTTCCAGTCACGCCTCGTGACCAGCCTGAGATAAGGCACGTCGCGTGATAGCTGATGAGGAAGCAAGTCACGAGACGTGACGTCCAGTCACGTCGCGTGACCTGCGTGAGCACCGCGTGATCTGCGAGGGACGAAGCAAGTCACGAGGCGTGACCCTCAGTCATGACTCGTGACCTGCCTTGTGAGGAGGCCAGTCACGCCTCGTGACCAGCCAACCTCACCCGATACCCCGTTCCGCCCTTTTTCCGAAATTTCCCGGCTTTTGACTCAGAAATGAATTTGGTGTTTCTTCTGAATGGACTTATATTGCGGTATGTTGCATGACAAACTTTTATATGCTTTGATATAAATGATACCATGAATTTCTGATGAATTCTATTTCGTACCCTGAAATGTGATTTGAATGACGCTTAACCTGCTAGAGTCAAGTAAGTGGATAGTTAGGCATGCCTAATAGAGTCTTTAGCTGCAGCCCTCAGTTCAGTTTGGACCCCGATCAGGTCCCCGTTTGGTTCCTCGCGAATCCTTCAGTATTAGGATCTTGTTTAAGATCCCCTTAGTATATATATATAATAATGTGTTTTGATTAATGAAATGACTTTTGACTTGTACCTGTGTGGTACCCTCAGTATTCGATTCGTAGCCGTAAGGTACCTTCAGTACACTCGTTATCCACTATCTAGAGTCAGCAGGTGTTCTTTAAATGTTTAATAGAATTGTTCTGATCTGATTTGGCTATAAAATGGAATATCTGAATGAGTTATTGATGTATCACATGTTGGATTATTCTAGAATGGATACGATTATGAGATACTGATTGTATAGCTTTTAAATATGAGCAAGTTTATATGGAATATGTTATAGCCTTTGCATTCTGCCATTGTGAATGTGTTATGCCTTGACGACCATTGTGAATGGCCGTCCATTATTTATGTGTGTTTTCCCACTAAGCGTTTATCGCTTAGCACGGTGTTTTTACCCGTGCAGGTGCGGAAGGAGTTTGCTTTGAGAGAGTCGCCGTCATCAAGCCAACACAGAAGGGTTTTAGTGTAGGCTCAGTTTTGTATCAGTGATGATTCTTTTTGTATAGAACTCTCTGTATCAGTTTTGTTTCAGCTTCCGCTTTTGTAATTATATTTTGGATATGTAATATTATTTCGTATCAGCTAGTTGATCAGAACATTATTGTAATGCTTTATTATATTAATGAATGATCAGCTATTGCTTTCCTTTCTGTAAAGTTTTAATTATACCGTATTTCTGTATGTATGTTATGAATGAATGTATGCTTTACTTTATATTTGCTTGGTGGCACCTTTACTCATATGGCATCTCACTCCTTCTCGGATGGGATCGCCTACATATGGGAAGGGGGTGTTACAATTCGGACCTATCCTTCTGAGTCGTGTGCACAACAACATATACAAAAGATTGTGTGTGCGTATGGAATCACGGGTGTGAAATATACACATAAAGCTATATACATGAGACTTAAGCAAAGGATTAGTGTACAAGAATCGTGTGTGCATATCTATACGTGTAATGGACTAAATGCACGTGATATGCAGGGCAATATGCAAAAGATTTATGCATGTGAGATGCAAAAATGGGTAGACCACATGGTTAAGGGATTCATTGAGGTTATTACTCAGCTGTTCACATTGTCTGATGCCCCCAAGGATCTAAAAAAGCGTTGTCTTGGTTTTATGGACTCTAACCCCTAACCTTTTCAAAGAGAACTGCCTCGTGTGCATTTTTGCCCCCCAGTCAATGAGTATTTTGCCCCCAGCACTCTGAATCAAGTTCTACATTATACGGCACCTGTCTAAAGGGAAGTCATTTCGAGTAATGTTGTCTTATTACTCCAGGATTCAAAAGTTATTGTTTTAAAGGTAGTGCGTCCCTTGTGGATTTTCACACTAGCTTTTCTTAGCGGGAAATGCGTCCCTTTAGGGATTTTCACATAACCCTGTGCCTAATTTTTGCCTGGAGTGGACCCAACCCAATCCAACTACTTTTTTTTTCATTTTTTTTGAAGGACAGACTGCCTGTTCCCAGGTTTTCACCCTGCCCTTTGGCCTAACTTTTTCTTAGAGAGCCAGTTATGGTTTTCATCTCTAACGGCCCTCTTCTTTCTTCTTTTTTTTTTTTTGTCATTTAAGGGGTAGGAGGAGGATTTGTCACATAAAAAATCATTATTGTTGCTTTGATAATTGCTCCAGCGTATGTCCTTATGCCTGCAACAGGTTTCTCTTAACCGTCTAATTGCATGTTTATGCCTAGCTTATGCATGCATTTCTATCTATAGGCACCATATAGAAATAAGAATGACCATGACTAGACATGTGATACAAAAGCACTAGTTTTACTTAGTTTCAATGAGTAACAAATTTGGTGCACCCGATCTCCTGTTATCAATCAGCCCTCTCGGGTTTTCTTGATTGAACATTTTCTCTCAAGCCTCTAATTTTTGCCCAGGATGCCTTTTTTCGGTTTTCACCCTGACGAGGCACCCAATTTTAGTAAGGCCGCCCTTTTTCAGTTTTCGACCTGCGGGGCTTTTATTCTCTTCTTTTGATTTTTAGCCCTTAACCCTGGACCCTCTTGAGTCTATCAACATTGATCGGTTCTATCCGTTACTGCTCTCTTGGATAATAATCTCTGGAAGACAAAGGGACCTTCTCACACTGCCCAAAATTTACCTCGTATGTCTGGAACACCTGGTCTCATTTGCTTGATAATTGAATCTCCCTCCTTCATCGGATGCTTTCTGGCCGTCTTTCAAAATAATCAAGCAGAATGTTTTTTGATGGATCTGACCGTGGCGATTATCCCATGACTTGTCCTTATCTGACTTGTGCAATTGCTGCTGTCGTTGTTGTGCTCTATTGGCTTCCAAAATTTAGCCATGACTGTCCTTAAAGATTTGAGCTTTACATCTATCGGCCATACTGCTTTTGCCCCCTGTGTCGAGGAATAATAGATGACTCTTGTAGAGGTTCTAATGATGGCTCTCTAGCCTCGAACTGCAAAAGGGTCATTTCTCTGCCCAATCCTTTTTCATGATCTTTTCTGCCAGCATTAAACCATTCATATAGGTCGTGCAAATTTTGGCTTGGATTTCTTCCGTCTCTTAGCTCCATCCTCATTCATCAACTTGTTGCTTGTATAGTATACCCTTCATGCATATAAAACGGGTAGATGGTTTGCAGATCAGCGTTTTGGTCCTTTTCCTTTTGGCAACCAAGAAGAATGATAGGATACGGACATGTACAAATCAACAGGATTTGGGCAAAACTTGCCCCCAAGATGTTTTCCTTCTATCTTTTTTATTTCCTTCTTTTTTTTTTTGTTTATGCTTGCTTTTTGTTCTTTTCCTTTTTATCCTCTTTTTCCTTTTTCTTTTTCTGAGGATAAGCTTTGTCCTAATCCTGATAGTTTACACATACACGTACCCCTTCTCTTCTTGACTTGGGACAGTAATGACCAACTAAGTCCGGCTTTGAACTCTTACCAAAAATTTTAGCTTCATCTGTGCTTGTGGATTCTTCCTTTTGACCTTTTCTGCCCCTCGGGCCTGGGTCTTCTGAGCTTCTACTTGACTGGTCCATGATCGGGGTATGCTGGAATGGTGTGTTTGATGACTTTATGTTTATCTCCTGGCATGTCTTCATAGGTCCAGGGAAAGACTTCTTCAGACATTTTTGTTTTAATTCTCTCAAATTTTATCTCGCTTCAGGAGTCAAATTGGGTGCAACCAAGATTACTATTTATTGAAACTAAATAAAACGGTGTTTTAAACCAATGCCTTAATCATGATTATTATTTATGCTTGATGCAATAAAATATAAAAATGCATATATAAGCAAAGCCCATATTATTAAAGCAGAAAAGATAAATAAGTGCATAGTTTAGGAATACACTTTAGAAAATGAAAAGCATTATAACAACTCTAATCCTTTCTTTCTTCATCCAGGCCAGGCACCAATTCTTGAATGCGATCTCTCAAAGGGCGACAATAGTCTGTCCGATGCCCTGTGTACTGGTGATACGCACAATACTAGTCTGTTCTGTACCTCGGTTTTCCCTGACTTGGGGTAGACCTAGCTGGCAAGGGTTGCAACTTCCCTTCCTTGATGAGACGAGTGATGTGGCAAGATAGAGGCTTGCCCGAGATGGTGAGGTGTTTAAGAGTCATTCTGATGGTTGAGACCTCTGCTGCCTTGGTATTGCCCCCATTGCCAGTGCTGTTTCCTAAGGCCAGGTTTGCAGATTTAGCCATTTTATCCAGATGCTCAGCCTCAGCTTCAATAGCTATATCTTTTAAGGACTCCCAGTCCTTCAGCCCCTTCATCTTTAACCCATCTTTCAAGGTGGGCTGGCATTCCTAATAAACAACTTGATCTGGTCTGGAGTGTGCGGCCTCTTCTTTATCTCTATTACCCGGTTCCTCCATCGGGTCAAGTACTCATGGAATGACTCGCCCGGCTTTTGTTGTAGTAACTCTAGATCTTTCAGAGTGACCTCCATCCTTGTACTGCAGTCATATTGCTGGAGGAACTCCTCCGTCAGTAGATCCCAGTCTTCTTTTGTTCTCCGATCTAGTCCATGATACCAGCCCACCGTAGGACCTGCCAAACTTAAACAGAAGTATTCTACCTTCTGCCTCCTTATTAGTGTGGTACCTTTCATTGTCAAAGAGTACAGCTTGATGTGTGCGGTGGGGTCCGATGTGCCATCAAATTTTTGGACATCAGGCATCTTAAAGTTCAAGGGGATTAGATCTTCTCCATCCAGCTCTTTGTTTTCGGGGTTCATTCCTCGACCCCTTGTCAATATCTTAGCCATTGCCTCGAACATTTCTTCCATCCCCTTTCAGATGGTATCTTCTGTCTGGGGTGCTTTCCTTCTAACTGACAAGGGTTCTCCATATTCATCCCCTTCTAGGTCCTCTTCCATTCTATGGGCTACTCCTCTCTTTTGCCCTCCTGATATGGCATCCCCTAGGTCTACTGGTGGTGGACGTGCATCATCTGGCTGATCCTCTCTGGCCTCCTCCTGTTCATTTTATCTAATGGGAGGAGGCGCTAGGTTCCGTGGTGCAGCTGGTTGAGCCATTGCGACCATCATGGCCATCATCCGGTTCTCAAATTCTTCGAACCTTCGACCCACTTCGTCAGCTATCAAGGCCCTGGTAGCATTTGCCTACCTCGATGAATCAGCCATTTTTGGAGATTCTTTGAATGCCTATTGATTGCACTTGACTTGATTGTGGTTGCTCAATCAAAACCCTCTGATGATGCGACTGTCAGAACCCCTAACCAGCTAGGAAAGTGGTCTTTGATGGCTGAAAAGTTAAAGAGTTAGAATAATGCATGAATAATACGCAATGCATGGTCGTACTGTGCAATAAAAATGGTATGCAATGGCTAAAAGAGATTACAATGATACATGTGAGACATGTGAAAAATTATACACAAGACAATATGTACATGTAATAATTTTATGCAAGGAAAAGGATGTATACATGTAGAAGAAATACAGAAATTTATTTGTGCATGACTGACATGAATATGCAATGCATCATTCACAAACACAAGTAAGCAGGTAGGTCTTTCCAACCTTATTACCCCCACACATGAGGTAGTGCGGTCTCTGTCCTAGGTGGGCTTGATCCATAACAGGGAACCCGATGGACGCGCATGGTGCACGGTGAAAAACCGGTAGCATAACCTCTCTTAGCTAATGTGCATATGCATGGGTTTTGACCATCATGTATTTAGGCAGCCCGAATAAGTTGACATGGGCCTGTCGGGGCATAAAAGCCTTTGATTAGGTGACCAAACAGATTATTTGGGTTTGTCCAATACAAAATGATCCATATAGCAAGCAAGATATTACGGTTCATACCACCTAAGGGAAGTATCTATTGCCATTACATGAGCTTTGGTCAAAGGTGGTGTTGCTTTAGGGCTACCCAAGCATGGTCCCTGCCAACGGGTCTAGCTCATCACGAGTGTAATGATCGATTGGGTCACCATTTAATTTACCATGACGGTACGAGGCTTGGGCTGGTGATTATCCTTAACACTTCCCTACATTGAGTGAACGTAGGGTCGCGCTTCGGGAACGCACCGGGGCTGAAAAAGGGACCAAACTAGCGTAGATCTAAGGCTCTAATGAGATGCAATGCAGTTTTGAAAAAGGATGAAATTTTTAAATTAAAACTCAATTGTAAATTTTAACCAAGGTACTTTCGAAGTGAAGTCTCGAATTTGTCCCCAATGGACTCGCCACTATGATGCGCGCCGAACCTTGTGGCTTCCCGAGGGCCCGCTTTTAGGGCGATCGGGATGGGATTCATTAAAACTTGTAAGGTATTTACAAGTGCGTCTATATTGGGTAACAAGGAGGTTTCTTGGAGTCGCCACCCAATAGAACATTGGGAAGGGTCGTCTAGCGTCAGCGAGCCTAAGACGGCGCATACATATCCATCTTGGGCAAACCAGAGAGATCATGGAGGTCTCAGCCTCTACACCCTGGAGCCTAGAATTATGTAAATTAAGCCTTTTGTAGGGGAACAAGAGATATTTTGGAGGTTCTAGACCTCTAACCTCATTGAGCCCAAGACCAGAGTAGGTTCAGGACTTCCCATTTATTCATACCTTGGTTAAGTTTATAATCGAGTTTTGAATTTAGAGTTTCATCCCATTTCTCATTCATTTTAATACAATTAATTAAAGCGCATGTCAATCACGTAGTGGAAGCGATAAATAAAAGCGTAAATAAAATAAAGCCTATGTAAAAATATTACAACAAAACTAGGGGCGGAATACAACCCCCATTCTAAATAAAATACAAAACATGCATGAAACGAGATATTCATTAATGATGAGGACATTGGTCCTCGCATGCATATTTATTATAAAACAATTTTGATGTGATGGTTTTATTTTGGATGGAGAAAATTGAGATATTTGTCCCATTTTTATTTAGGAAAAATTTCAAATTAATTAATGAAAAAACGTTTAGTGACTTTCTTTCTAGTGGGCCTAAATAAATAATTTTACAAGAAAATTACAAGGCAAAATAAATGAAAAAGCCAAAATAAATAAATATTACAAACAAAGAAAATAAATATGTTACCTGAATGAGCCTCCTGGATCTCCCCGTGTGCTCGCAAAAATGCCCAAGCAAAAAATGAGATGTGAAATAAAATAAAACACAAATAAAATAATGTTAGTAATTGAATCAATTAAAATCAATTAAATATAAAATAAATGATAAGATATAATAAAATGAGATAAAATGAAATAATATCAGGACGACAAATTAATTAACATGTTAGCAATTGGAAATAAATGAGAAAAATACATTATAAATGACAAATGAATTAAATGATGTGATTGTAATAAAATACAACATGTTAATGAATTAATATGTAAATATATGAACATGATAATAACGAAAAATGAAAATGAATAAATAAATAGACAATAATAAATAAATAATAATAACAATAATAAAAGAATGATAAAAATAAATAAGTGAACAAAATATAAATATATGATAATGACAATGGAAAAGAATAAAAAAATGATTAAATAAATGGCATGGTTAATTGATATATCACAATTAATATAAAACCTTTACATGGTGAAAAATATCAATTAAAATGAATTTATTATTTACATGTTAAAAATAATGAGAAATCAAAGCAAAATGAATTATTTACATGTTAGTAATTAAAAGAAATCAATATTCACATGAATAAAAATAAAATGATGTATAAACATATTAAATGAGAGAAATATAAAACCAATAGAATAAATGAAAATAATAAAAATAATAATGAAAACAATAAAATATACATGAATAAGAATAAAATCATATATAAACAAGTTATATAAAACAAATCTGAAATAAATAAATAAATGAAGTTAATAAAAATATACATGAATAAATTAAACATGAACAAAAATAATAAAAAGAAAGAATAAGCCCAAAATGTTTACCCTCAGAGTTTCGGATTCGATGAAGGTAAAATGATGATCGATTTCTTTGTTTGATGATTTGCAATATTAGAGTGTAATATGATGAAAATGTTGGAATTTTATTCCAAAAAATAAATAGGAAAAAAAATGATTAAAAATCTTATTTTAGAAAATCAAATGAAAAAATTAGATTTTGATAACAAACAATTGTTTTATTTGTCTCAAAATTAATTTTTCATCAAAAAGAGATTCAAAAGAAAATCAATGGAAAAAAATTTTATTGAACACAAATAAAAGGGTAAAAAAGAATTTTGAGAACAAACAATTGTTGTGTTTGTCTCCAAAAATTAATCAAACAACAAAACTCCTTCTAAATATATATTTAGAAGAAATTATGTTGGAAAAAAGAATGAAAGATGAACTCAATTTTTTGTTCTTCTTTGGTAGGAAAAAATCTGGAATTTTTTAGAGTTTTAGAGGAAGAAGAAGAGAAAAAACCCTAGCCAAAATCCTCCTTTTTGGTTTTTGTAACACCCCGCCATCCCCGTTGGAAGGATACCGGAGTGCCACGCGAGCAAACACATATAATCGAATCCATATACATAAGAATAAACAAAAACCAAATGAAATGTAAAGAAACTTTTAATTATATAATAGTAAATCCTTTTTACATATAACATATATCAATATTGTTTTACAAAAAGAGGCTCGTAAGCAAATACATATACAAAAAATAATATTTGTTCCTTTACAAAAGATTTACTTTGCTATTCACAAGCCATATACAAAAATTTACAGCGGAAGACTTCAAATAACTTCATTCAAAAAGACTCCTAGTGGCCGACCTGCAGATATCCGACTCTGAACCGAACTCGCCACCTGCACGGGAAAAGAGCCCGTGCTAAGCGATAACGCTTAGTGGGGAGGAACAAAACAAACGAACAACATGCATATACAATATTTATACAATACAATAATCTAATGAATCAAAATCAAAGGCATCAAAATTACATGTAAACATATCTCCAAATTCCTTACTTGACATGCATAAATATATATATACAATACAAGCAAATAAGTACTCAATTTATAAATCTCATCATTCTAAGTATACAGATTCAAGGTGCGATATAAAGCTATGCAAGAATTCATGTGCATAATATACTTGTAATCATGTCAACAATGCATCTCATCATATGCCACACATTTAAACATATAGCCTGACTAGTCTAAAATACTCTCTAGAAGTGGATACGGTCAATTGGATACTGATAGAACACAGTATCCCAAGCATATAGAGACATGAGTCTCAAACATGTACTTTTCATATAGAGACCGAAGTCTCGCATTTAAATCCATATAGACCCATACAGGATCGAAACAAGGATCCAAACGGACCCACGTATAGCGTTTAATCATATAGCAGCTGCACACACACACTGACCTAAGTAAGCGCTTACTTATCCACTACTATGACTATTCAGGCTTAAAACTCAACTCAACAATTCAAGCACCAATATCAATATGAGAATTGAAAATAATACTGATTTATAGTCCATGTATACAGGTATACTGATCACATTTAAAACAAGTAACTATAAATATTAAATACAACTAAATGCAAATACATATTTCACGTGTACATGTGTCTAGATCAAATTCAGAAACATTTAAATATATATCCAGTATCAATTATTTGAGGCAGAAGTACAAATAATTTACATTCAAGACAATTTATGTTCATGTAAAATATAAACTAGTAAATTATGTACATTAATTATTTAATCAAATATACAACTCAATATTAAGCAATTATTAATTACAATTCAGATTTTAAACCCAAACATTTGTCATGTAGTGCAAAAACTTCTTAAAACAGAAGTTAAAACTTTGTTTTTAATAAAACAGGGCGGCAGGGAAGGCTGGTCACGAGTCACCCAGGCAGTGGTGTCTCGTGACGCAGGCTTCACGCGAGCGCCAAGCAAAAGAGCAAGGCAGTCACGCCATGACCATCAGTCACATCCCGTGATGCCTGAGAGGAGAGGGGAAGGTCACGAGATCCTGTCTCGCGACACGCAGGGAAGAGGAAGGTCACGTGGCGTGACTCTCCGTCACGTCTCGTGACTTCCCAGGGAAGGAGGTCACGGCGTGATGCAGCATCACGTCTCGTGACCTTCTTCGGAGAAGAGGTCATGGCGTGATGCTCCCTCACGTCACGTGATCCCTTCCCTCACTTCTGCTCCTCCTTCTCAACACTTCAGAATTTCCAGAAAGCTTAAAAACCCAGAAAGAAATCGTAAAACAGAGTGTAACTCAAAACTCAAATCCCAATTTGTCTAAATCAAATTTTCATGCAAAAATCATGCTAACACGTACCTTTAAGTCTTCTGGGCACAATTACAGCAATTTCACTCACAGTATTCACATTATCATATAATCACAGTAAATAAACAGAGAAAGTCACAACTCAGAACTTCACATTCAAATACATATGTAAACGTCTCATTTGCAACCTTATAATCATTCTTTCTCTACCTAAATCATGTATACACAATACATTTCTCATACATTAATATAATTGAACACACACATAGCTAAAATTAACATCAAACAGCAACTAGGATCCAAAATGAGAAATAACAGACGCTCCCAAACCTGAAATGAAGTCCCAAAATGTCCACTGCACTCTCAGTCCACAACCTTCTCTTTCCCTTTATCTTTCTTCTTCTCTTCAACAGATTACATGAACCAACAAATAAACCCAAAATCAATCCAAAGAAACAGCAATGAACAATCCTTAAACAGAGAAGATGGAGAACCACTTGAAACTGACAATTACTCACCTTCTGAAGCTTCAAAGCTTAAAACCCAAACTCAAGACAGATGAACATGTACATGCAAACAGAAAGAAGGACATAAACACAAGAGAAGAGGAGTGGTTTACGTGAGAGAGAGCAAGAGAGAAAAACTTCAGGTCTTTTGTTTCAGCCAACTAAAACTTTCTCAGACTTCTCCTTTCCCTCACCCAGGTGCACACACTCACTCTCCACTTGGCACACATGCACAGTTTCACAAATCCACTTATTCCTCTTTTACCAAAATAGTCCTTGTCAAATTACCTTTTACTCACCAAACTAAAATCTGCCATTTAAAAATACTTTTATTTCTTTGCAATTAATTCCTCTTTCATTTGTAAATAATCCAATTACCCTTAATTGCCCAATTAAAATCACTAATTTCCAATTAAGCCACTTATGGGGTGTGACAACTCTCTCCCCCTTAAGAAAATTTCGTCCTCGAAATTTCCTCGCTTGTCCAAACACATCTCAAACACTAAAACCGAAACGAAACAAAACTTAACATATAAATACTTACCCGAAGGTCCTGCAGCAACAATCACATTTTCCACAGTCATAGCATACGCCCTATGTCTAGTATGATCTTCTGTAGCACCAGGTCGTTGCACCGTCTCAGATGGTGCTCTCGGAGCTCTACTTCCATCCCTATTACTTCGAATGACATTGGATCTTTTGCTTTCTTGCTGATTCTGGTCCACTTGTCGATCAGGGCAACTTGCAAACCGATGCTCCATACTTCCGCACTTAAAACAGGCGCCAGTAATCTTACGACATGTACCCCAATGGTACCTATGACAATGCTCACACTCCGGTGCTCGGATTCCTTTACCACCATGTGGGGCTACACTCCCTACCTGTGAAGGTACTTGGACAATCTCTCTAGACTCTTGCTCGGTTGGAGCACCCTTGGACTTCTTAGTACTCACAACTCCCCCATCCGGTGCTCTTCTCTTGCTAACCATTCTTTGCTTGATCACTTCAGATTCTTCTAACTTCATCTCTGCAGCCACAAGCTGATAATACCCCACTGGTTGCAATACAATCATCGCAGACAAAGGACCTCTAAACACCTCACGAAGTCCCTCAAGAAAATGTCTACATCTGAACTCAGTAGTCAACAACTGCTCGGGCAAATACTTACTCAGCCGATTGAACTCCTTGTCATACTCACTAACAGTCATTCCCCGCTGCTTCAAACTGATAAACTCTCTCCACTTAGCCTCTTGGTATGCCTTGGTCACATACTTTTGCTCAAACTCTTGCTTGAAGTATTCCCATGTCAACTCAGCTGGTAGCTGAGGATTCCTCATCACAAGCTCCCACCAATCATATGCTGATCCCTGAAGCAACGAAACTGCACATGAAGCTCTCTGATCCGCGGGACATCTAATCTCTTGCAAAATTCTACCTACTCGCTTGAGCCAAAACTCAGCCACATCGGATTCATCTAAGGCAGTCCCATGAAAATCCTTTGCTCCTCTTTTTCTTAACAATTCAATTGGAGCCTTAGGAGCAGTCAACCTATCAACCACTTGCAGTAACCCTTGCACTAATGCTGGATCAAAACCAACTCCTCTATTTGCACCCACAGCTGGTGCAGGTTCCTGTGCAGGCCTATCCTGTCTCACTGGATCACCTCCTCTAATCGGACTATCTCTACGACCCATATAGACACTGTCCATTGTGTCGCCCATATACTCACTTGGATCCGACTCCATACAAACACTACAAAACACAAGACATCTGCATTAGGCCACTATACAAAACTGACTCTCATGCATAGACTCGACTCTACACTCAAAAAATCACAACATAACCCAGAACCACCCAACCTGGGCTCTGATACCAAGCTGTAACACCCCGCCATCCCCGTTGGAAGGATACCGGAGTGCCACGCGAGCAAACACATATAATCGAATCCATATACACATGAATAAACAAAAACCAAATGAAATGTAAAGAAACTTTTAATTATATAATAGTAAATCCTTTTTACATATAACATATATCAATATTGTTTTACAAAAAGAGGCTCGTAAGCAAATACATATACAAAAAATAATATTTGTTCCTTTACAAAAGATTTACTTTGCTATTCACAAGCCATATACAAAAATTTACAGCGGAAGACTTCAAATAACTTCATTCAAAAAGACTCCTAGTGGCCGACCTGCAGATATCCGACTCTGAACCGAACTCGCCACCTGCACGGGAAAAGAGCCCGTGCTAAGCGATAACGCTTAGTGGGGAGGAACAAAACAAACGAACAACATGCATATACAATATTTATACAATACAATAATCTAATGAATCAAAATCAAAGGCATCAAAATTACATGTAAACATATCTCCAAATTCCTTACTTGACATGCATAAATATATATATACAATACAAGCAAATAAGTACTCAATTTATAAATCTCATCATTCTAAGTATACAGATTCAAGGTGCGATATAAAGCTATGCAAGAATTCATGTGCATAATATACTTGTAATCATGTCAACAATGCATCTCATCATATGCCACACATTTAAACATATAGCCTGACTAGTCTAAAATACTCTCTAGAAGTGGATACGGTCAACTGGATACTGATAGAACACAGTATCCCAAGCATATAGAGACATTAGTCTCAAACATGTACTTTTCATATAGAGACCGAAGTCTCGCATTTAAATCCATATAGACCCATACAGGATCGAAACAAGGATCCAAACGGACCCACGTATAGCGTTTAATCATATAGCAGCTGCACACACACACTGACCTAAGTAAGCGCTTACTTATCCACTACTATGACTATTCAGGCTTAAAACTCAACTCAACAATTCAAGCACCAATATCAATATGAGAATTGAAAATAATACTGATTTATAGTCCATGTAAACAGGTATACTGATCACATTTAAAATAAGTAACTATAAATATTAAATACAACTAAATGCAAATACATATTTCACGTGTACATGTGTCTAGATCAAATTCAGAAAGATTTAAATATATATCCAGTATCAATTATTTGAGGCAGAAGTACAAATAATTTACATTCAAGACAATTTATGTTCATGTAAAATATAAACTAGTAAATTATGTACATTAATTATTTAATCAAATATACAACTCAATATTAAGCAATTATTAATTACAATTCAGATTTTAAACCCAAACATTTGTCATGTAGTGCAAAAACTTCTTAAAACAGAAGTTAAAACTTTGTTTTTAATAAAACAGGGCAGCAGGGAAGGCTGGTCACGAGTCACCCAGGCAGTGGTGTCTCGTGACGCAGGCTTCACGCGAGCGCCAAGCAAAAGAGCAAGGCAGTCACGCCGTGACCATCAGTCACGTCCCGTGACGCCTGAGAGGAGAGGGGAAGGTCACGAGATCCTGTCTCGCGACATGCAGGGAAGAGGAAGGTCACGTGGCGTGACTCTCCGTCACGTCTCGTGACTTCCCAGGGAAGGAGGTCACGGCGTGATGCAACATCACGTCTCGTGACCTTCTTCGGAGAAGAGGTCACGGCGTGATGCTCCCTCACGTCACGTGATCCCTTCCCTCACTTCTGCTCCTCCTTCTCAACACTTCAGAATTTCCAGAAAGCTTAAAAACCCAGAAAGAAATCGTAAAACAGAGTGTAACTCAAAACTCAAATCCCAATTTGTCTAAATCAAATTTTCATGCAAAAATCATGCTAACACGTACCTTTAAGTCTTCTGGGCACAATTAAAGCAATTTCACTCACAGTATTCACATTATCATATAATCACAGTAAATAAACAGAGAAAGTCACAACTCAGAACTTCACATTCAAATACATATGTAAACGTCTCATTTGCAACCTTATAATCATTCTTTCTCTACCTAAATCATGTATACACAATACATTTCTCATACATTAATATAATTGAACACACACATAGCTAAAATTAACATCAAACAATAACTAGGATCCAAAATGAGAAATAACAGACGCTCCCAAACCTGAAATGAAGTCCCAAAATGTCCACTGCACTCTCAGTCCACAACCTTCTCTTTCCCTTTATCTTTCTTCTTCTCTTCAACAGATTACATGAACCAACAAATAAACCCAAAATCAATCCAAAGAAACAGCAATGAACAATCCTTAAACAGAGAAGATGGAGAACCACTTAAAACTGACAATTACTCACCTTCTGAAGCTTCAAAGCTTAAAACCCAAACTCAAGACAGATGAACATGTACATGCAAACAGAAAGAAGGACATAAACACAAGAGAAGAGGAGTGGTTTACGTGAGAGAGAGCAAGAGAGAAAAACTTCAGGTCTTTTGTTTCAGCCAACTAAAACTTTCTCAGACTTCTCCTTTCCCTCACCCAGGTGCACACACTCACTCTCCACTTGGCACACATGCACAGTTTCACAAATCCACTTATTCCTCTTTTACCAAAATAGTCCTTGTCAAATTACCTTTTACTCACCAAACTAAAATCTGCCATTTAAAAATACTTTTATTTCTTTGCAGTTAATTCCTCTTTCATTTGTAAATAATCCAATTACCCTTAATTGCCCAATTAAAATCACTAATTTCCAATTAAGCCACTTATGGGGTGTGACAGTTTTCATCTCATTCTTTTTATATAAAGAAAATAGGAAAAGTAAAATAATTAAAGGGATAAAATTTAATTAAATCAGATATTAACTATTTTGAATTGAATAAATCCTTAAAAAACCTGAAAATATGGGATAAAAAACGGATTTTAGGTGAAAAAAACGGAAAAAACTAATGAAAAATAGGAAAAAACATGAAACAGCCCCTTTAGCGACGGCCAGAAATAGGGACGCCCGTCGCTATATAGGGACGGGCGTCGGAGCGGCAGCCTTGCGCACTGCCGCGTGCGCAGTGCTTCGCGCGCTTTTAGCGATGCGCAGCACGCAGCGTCGCCTTTGCGCGCGCAGCGCTCTTGGCGCCCGCCAGCTGGGCGTTAGTGCGCTGCCGCGCCCGACACTCGCGATCTGATTTTTTATTTTTTAAATTTTAAATTTACTAAAAATACTATAATTTTAAGCCCCCATTTTTCAAAACTAATTTTTAAATTATTTTTTATTATTATTTTTTTATCTTTTCACTCTAAAATGCAAATTTGAAAAGAAAATCATCACTTTTAACCTTTGTGGAAAGGCGTCTTATCATTATTGGGTAAATCTGATCTGGGCGACCTCAGGACCTGGTGTCTATAATACCCTAGTAATGAAAGGCACAGGTGTAGACACCGGGTCACGAGGCGGTCCAAGATCAGGATTACCCGATGATGAAACAAGAGACTGATTTTCAGCAAGAAAAGTGAGAATCGATCGTTCCCTTGTCAAAATTGTTTTTTTCAAAAAATAATTAAAAAAATATATTTTAGAAATTAAAAATTAAAATGGGGTAAGAAAATATATTAATTTTGTGTCAAGGTTTAAAATAAAAAAAAAAAGTCGCGAGTGCCACCTGCGGTGGCACGGGGCCGCCTGCGTGGCAGGCTGCCCCAGCGCGCAGGGCCGCCCCTGCGCGCGAGCAGGGGGCACCACGCGCCCCCCTGCGCGCGAGGCAGGGGGTGCCGCGCAAGGAAGGTGCCTCGCGCGGCGCCCCTGCGCGTGAGGCGGGGGGCACCGCGCCCCCCCCCCCCTGCGCGCGAGGCAGGGGGCATCGCGCGACCCCTGCGCGCGAGGCAGCAGCCTGCCCCGCGCGGTGCCGGGGCACCACGCGCGCAGCAGGCTGCCGCGCGACCTGTTGGTCTTCGCCTGTCCCTTTTTTTTCGCTGTTTTCAGTCTCTTTTTTTTTAGTCTGATGTTTCCATTTGTTTCACCATTTTATGCTATTTTGGATGAACTAAAATAAAAGCTTTTTTGTCCTTTTCTTTTTCTGGCAAAGGCAGGATTAAATGTGGACTTTTGCCCTCATTTTGGGAGGACGAGAACATTTATTCAAGTGGATTTTCTTGAGTTTTCTCTCTAACTTCTCTTCTCCAGCAAACTTGGTTTTTCTTTCTTCTTCAAAATATTCTAAAACTTTTTTTCTTTTTCTCAAGCTTTAACTTTCTTTATTTTTTCTCCAAAAAAGATAATCCATTTCTTGGGTGATTTGAGTTTGGAAAATTAATTTCCTTACTCAATCATCCACCAAAAATATCTTTTTTATAAAAATACCATCTTGAATTAATTTATTTTATATATCAATTTTTACATTTTCTCCGAATATTAATCACCACAAATCCGACAAGGAAATCACATCGAGACATCGCTTCTCCGATCTAAAATTTCTGAGGGTAAACATTCTTGGACTTGTTCTCATTTATTTTTGTGTATTATTTACTGTTGTTAATATTATCTTTGTCATTACTACTATATCTATTATTTATTTTTTTTACCATTTTTATATGTTAATATTCCCATTAACGCATTATTTATTTGTTTTAATTTTTTTTTTTATGTTCATTCACCATTATTATTATTAGTTTTATTGTTATTGTCTCAACTTTTGTGTTTATTTTTGTTGTTATGATTCTGTTAGCATTGTTATTATATGTTATTATTGTTATTGTTAACATTGTGGTTAGTATGATATTATTACTATTGGGTTAATGTTATCGTGATCATATTATCAAGTTTTGTATTATTACTATTATTTTGTATATTATTATTATTATTATTATTATTATTATTATTATTATTATTATTATTATTATTATTATTATTATTATTATTATTATTATTATTATTATTATTATCATCATCATTATTACTATTATTTGTGATTATTCAATATCCTATTATCATTACTTTTATTATTATTATTTTTATTATTACATCGGTTGCTATTAATATTCTTTTAATATTATTATTATCATTTATTATTATTGCCATGATTATTTGTTATAACTTTACTGTTGTTATTATCTTGTCTCTATTTGATTAATTTTTAGAGTTATTACTAATATTTTTTGATGTTAATTTTTGTATGAGATTTAATTTGAGTCGGGCTACGTGAGCGCCCCGTGACTCCCCGGATGGGTCGCGATGCATAGATGGACACATCGGTTCGGTGAGATCTCTCTTATTCCCCATCCTTTTGTGGTGTTTATTTGTAAATAATTATTTTATTTGTGCACGCGTGAGATAAAAAGTCACAGAAATACTTTTACAACTAAATTGAGTTTTTCACTAATAAAATTGGGACCAATGTCCCTTGTTTTAGCCTAACAATAAAAATATCACAATTAAAACGAAGAGTCAATTTTATCCAAAAATGGGATCACTCATCCCGGTTTTCATTCAAACAATCAAAACGACTCTCCGAACCCTCTTTAAATTAAAACGAAGGAACCAATGTTCCTAAGCTTCGAACAAGTGCGAAGGAACCAATGTTCCTAAAGTAATGTCCCGATTTATGCATGTCTCTTTTATTTCGATCTTGCGTGAGTGTTTAAATTTATGTACATTATTTTCCTTTGGGCCCTTGTAATTAATTTTGGGGCACCTTTATTTATTTTTGGGGGATTGTATTCCGTCCCCATTCATATCTTTAATTCCCTTTATTGGGGTTGTATTCCGCCCTGATTTCTCTTGTAATTGTGTGCTTGGGTGTTTACCGCTTTCATTTATCGTTTTATTTATTGCTTTTATTTTATTGCCTTCGAATGATTGATATGCGCAATTTGATTTAAATGCATTAATCGTGTGAGATGAGAGATATAATTTTAAGAAGTTAAAAACCCACTTATACTTAACCAAAGCATAAATAAGAGGGAAGTTCCGAACACCGGATCTCTGGTCTCGACCAACAAGAGGTGAGAGACCTTTTCCCAATTCTTCAAAATTGGGTGGCGACTCCATGATACCTCAAAAGGTGCCTTTAGGTGCCATTAGGCTAGGTGGTTCTCCTCAATGTTCTATTAGGAGGGACGCACCGATGATGCCTCGTGGTGCCCATGATCAAAAGACGCGAACCAGTCCCTCGAATCCTAAAGCGGATTCACGTCGAGGGCCCTTGCTGGGTACCTTCGGGCGCGCGTCACAGTGGCGACTCCATTGGGGAGTTTGTGTTTGAGACTTCGCTTTGAAAGTGCTTTGGTTAAAGTATAATTGGGTTTTTAAAAAAACTTAAAATTCTATCTCTCGCCAAAATTGCATCATATCATTTTAGAGCCTTAGACTTACGCTAGTTGGTCCCTATCTTACCCCGGTGCGTTCCTGAAGCACGACCCTACTTTCACTCATTGTAGGGAAGTGTTAAGGATAATCACTAGCCCAAGCCTTGTACCTTTTGGTATATCAAAATGGAGACCCGATCGGTCGTTATGCTCGTGATGAGCTAGACCTGTTGGCGCGGACCATGCTTGGGTAGCCTAAAAAAATCACCCTGACCAAAGCCCATGTAATGGCAAATAGAAACTTCCACTAGGTGGTATGCTCCTTAATATGATGCTTGTGACATGGGCCGTCACGTATTAAACAAAATCAAGCAAGTTAAGTGATCTTTTATCAAAGACTTTCATGCCCCGATGAGCCCACCTTAACTTGATTGAATTGTCCAAATACGTAATGGCCAAAACTCATACGCGTGTACATTAGACTAGAGCTGTTATGCTGCCAGCTTTTTGCTGTGCACTTCGCGCGTTCATAGGGTCCCCTGCTGACCCGTGAACTAAGCCCACCTAGGAAAGAGACCACACGACCTCGTGTACGAGAGTGATAAGGTTAGAAGGATTTACTTGCTTGCATGTGGTTGTGGATGCTGCACAACATGCTCATGCATCGCATGTCATTCGTACATGTCAAATAAATACATGTATATATAATATATTTTATGTCATACTGTGTATATATCTTTCTGGCCGCATGCTATTTTTTTTAACATGTACATATCATCCTGCGTATAATCTCATGCTATGTGTGTATATATCCTCTCGTCTGCATATCATTTTTCGCATGTACATACCATCCTGTATGTAATTCCTTTCATGCATCCCATCGTATCGTGGTAGTCCATTGACCCCGCACTCATCAAAGACTATTTGCATGGCACGATCATGCATTGTATATGTCATCCATGCATCATTCTAACAATCTTGATCTTTCAGCCATCCTAGATTCATCTGAGTGGACTAGAGATTCTGACGATCGACTAGCGACGACAAACTCGCCCTTTGGATTGCTAGAATTAGTGCCTGTTTGGGATTTTGAGCCACTCTCAGCGACTAGTGAATCATCTTCGATGGCAGAACTACCTCGGGAGACTGGTGCTTTGACAATGAAAGATCTGGATAAGAGGCTTGGGGACTTTGAAAGGAGGATATTGGCCATGATAGAAAACATTGTTGCCCAAATGACACCAAATGCCAGCCAACCTCCTGTGGCTCCTGCTGTTGAACAAGTTGAATCGCCTATTCTGGAAAAGGCTCCTATAGCAGTCCCTACCGTACGATAACCAGATGTTGAGCCTAGAGCTACGACACCTCTTGAGCCGAAAAGAATTCTTGGTCTAAAAGATGATCTCATGGTGGAGGAAGAGGATGAGCAGGTAACTCCTCAGGCTATGACGAATGAAGTCCCCAAGGGAGAGGATAGCGCGATAAAGGAGATAAAAGGTGGGATTGAAAAGTTTGAACCTCAGACTATGACTACTATAGAGAATTTGGTCACCGCTATGGTGTTGCCTGCCGAACAACCGTCTACCACTCCCACCATGGTACGAAAAGAGCATGACCCAACTAAGGGAGTACATCTATCACCGACTAGACCTAGAGGAGAGTCGCCCGTCACTCTGTCACCTGAGCAAAAAGGTAAAGGGCATATTTCAGAGAATGGGTTCCTAGCAGTGACACGGGGCCTGAAGAGAAAGATGGGTGTCCTTGAAGAGGAAATTTCAAAGTCTAGACTTGCGATTACCCGGGCTGCTCGGGGAAGGCCTTTATGGACGTAAAAAAGAAAAGTCAACTGTATAGGTGTGACATCTGTGCCGGCGCTCAAGGGACAAAGGAAGCGTCAATGGTTAGAACAGTTCAAAATGGTTATTCCGGCATGGATAGATCTTTTCCTCAAGCAGGGGAGGAGGACCTGCGCTCATGGTTAGCCAACCCAGCCAGAAATCGAGGGCATAGGAGGTGTCGCCGACATGCTAGATATCTGAGGGATAATTACCAAACCGCAAAAGGTCAAGTGTGGGGTCCTGTCAATGACAAACAACTGATGGCCTTTGAAGGAGGGAGTAATGTCATTGGGGATGACGAGCAGGAAAGCTCGAGTCTCGGTGATAACAGTGCGAGAGATGTTGAGGCCACCAAACTTCCAAACATTGGGACTACTCAAGATCACCATGCCATTTGGGATAAGACCTTATCCGAGCACCTTTTTCACTTCATTAATAAGGGAAAGCTACAGCCAAAACCTGCAAAACCCGCCGGGAGCCAAGGGCATCCTGGTCACCGAGCAGATTGGTATTGCGCTTACCATCAGCATACTGGGCATGAGATTGATGGGTGTCGAACTATGAGAAAGCGAATTCAAGGCCTCATTAATGAGGAGCTGAGGGGTTCCCGAAAGTGATAGTAGACCGTTGACTGCAGTGTCTGTGTTGGCAAGAGAAGAAGGAAGCGGCTATCTAGATGTTCCTTTTTATTCCTGAATTATTTAATGATGACAGTTTTTAATCCTAGTTTTATTGAATGAAATGGATGGTCTTGCTATCTTGTGTGATGTTTCTTGTGAATTTCATTATGCATAATCATGGTACATTTACATTTGACATTGGTTCAACTAATGCCATTCCATTCATTCTCGGAACTTTGGGAGAACCCAAAGAAAATCTTGATGGCATCTGTTATGACTCCTGAAGCGAGATGAAATTTGAGAGATAAAAAAAAATAATAAAATAAATAAAAAGAGCCTTTGCCCGGACCTGGTATGACGTGCTGAAAATTGACAAAGACATTCTTGAGATCAATACTACTTCCACGTGCCAACATGACGACGAACCAAATGTTGAAAGCCATTTCTTTGCACTCCCACGACATCTGGGATGCATATGGTGCCACCAAATAAGATCAAACTTCGAAAGCTGCATCAGGAGTTAGGCGAATGAGACTCAAGACCTTCACGAAGAAAACATAACTCACCAGAATACAACTCATCAGAACCAAACAACGTGAACACTTTCCTCTCAACCATTTGAAATGTGCACCCTCAAAACCAATTATAACTGACCCTTAACCATCTAGAACCCTTGTAGCCAAATTCCTTACTAAAACTTACATGCTCGACCAGATTGAACAACAATGGTCCCAGTGGTTAAGATGAAAAGTGCATGTATATGTAAACTTTAGGATTTGAGCAAAACTTGTTAAAAGAAAGAAAATCGGGGTGCAAAAAAAAATGGATTGTAAAAAAAAATTAAAAAATAAAAAAAAATTAATAAAAAAAAAGAGAAGAGAGAAGAAAAGAGAGAATTGATCAGGGGGCAAGGGAATGCTATTTGAAGAAAAGCTTCGCTCAAATCTTATTGATCTACACATGCCTGCACATTGCCATTCTTTTTAGCTACTGGAAAGGACTAACCTACAAACCATCCACCCAATCCCAGCCGTCGAAAACCATTTCGAAAGCTTAAACCACCAAAACCGATAAAAGTACCCCCGATCATCCAAGCCCAACCTGTCACCCTATCTCAGCCATCGAAAGGCCATACCAAGGTTCGAACCGCCGAAGCCAATAAAGGCCAAACGCGAAACTTCATATTCAAGCCCCAAATAAGGAACCCATCACCTCGACCAGTCTGCACAAGGGTTAAGACCAAGACTTTGATACCAAGAGGAGCCACTCTCAGAAGCAGTAATCCCCCCGGCAGATGAAGATGAAAGCGAATTCAACCAATGCTGACAAACTGAAGGAGGGTCCATGGCGGAAGCTTAAAAAAAAAAAAAAAAAAAAAAGAGAGAGAAAATATTCAATCAAGAAAACTTGTGAGGGCTGATTGGAAACAGGAATCTGATGCTTACAAGATCCACTCCAAGATTAGATGTAATTTTTGCATTCTGAATCCATGTTAAATGGTGATTATGTGTAGAGAAATCATGCTGAAATGCACACAATTTTTGCAAATGCATAAAGCAAAAGCAGTTCAACTCATCATTTCCTAGTTCTTTTATAGGAAGTAAAATCTAAGTGGCTACTCTACTCCTGCTCTCACCAACTAGATGCCCAAGCCGAGGGGTCCTATTATCCACTGCAGGGCTAAGTACCTTCCTCTTACATGCACTTAGGGTGTAGTCTGTGATTAGGACAGTTCATTTTGCACACTCAAGGTTGCCTGGTTCTAGCATAAAATTAGCGCATTGATACTATCGATCCTCTGCCACTCTCGCCACTCAGGTACTTCAGTCAACTCCTCCTGCTATCAACTGTGAAGCCAATTCTATAGCGCCCTCATGATAGAAAACAAGCTCAGACAACCAAGACCTAAGACGCAAATACACGCCGATTATACCTGAAAGACCTTTTACAACAACTACCTTCCCTCTACCATTCTCACCACTCGGGCACTTCAGTCAACTAATCTTGCTACCCACTATGAAGCCAACCCTACAACACCTCCCCGATAAAGAACCAAGTTCATACAACCATAACTTGAGACATAAGCACATGCCAATCACACCCGAAAGATCTTTCACAACGACTCCAACTTCTCTCTCTCTCTTCTCTAAAAAAAAAAAAAGGCCGTTAGAGATGAAAACCGTGACTAGCGCTCTAAGCAAAAGTTAGGCCAAAGGGCAGGGTGAAAACCTGGCGACAGGCAGTCTGCCCTACAAAAAATGAGATAAATAAAAGCCGCTGGATTGGGTTGGGTCCATTCCAGGCAAAAAATAAGGCACAGGGTTATGTGAAAATCCGACAAGGACGCATCTCTCGCTAAGAAAAAGCTAGTGTGAAAATCCACGAGGGACGCACTACCTTCAAATAATGACTACAGATATCAGAGGAGAGCCTCATAATCCCCTGAAGGCATGAAATTCAAAAGCAATTCCAGGGGGCACCGATCCTGCTGTAGAGTACGACCAAACCGGCTTTCAGCTCCCAAATCCACTCGGATGAATCCTTATCCTGCATTATTGCATACATATGCACCTCACGGGCATGGCATTTGATGATGCCTCAATGTGCATTCACGCATGCATGAACTTCATATATATCTTGCATAAGCAGTTCTTCGCACACATTTCGTGCACATAATTTGTGCATACTTGCAACACAAATCCTTTACGCATGCCTGGCACAAGCACTCATCGCATGCATCGGAAGTCATTGATTAAAAGTCCCCGAACCAGGGCAGCTCCGTCAGACCCTTGGGGGCATAATCGACCAAACAAAGCCGTGAATCGCTTCAACTGAAGTTATCGCACCTCGACCACTGGGCCACTCAAAGGAATGGTGTCACCTGCATCCCGTATGACATATGCATATGCACGTGCATAACTTACGCTTGCATACAAATCTCTTTTGATTTCGCAGGAAAATCTGGCGTCTAGACACACCAACAAGCTGGTGTTTATCAGTCGTTCAGCCATGGTTTCACACACCGACAAGCTAGTGTTCTATCAATCGCGTTCTTCAAAGTCTGGCGCCTTCACACACCAACAAGCTGGTGTTTATCAGTCGTTCAGTCGTGGTTTCACACACCGACAAGCTGGTGTTCTATCAATCGCGTTCTTCAAAGTCTAGCGCCTTCACACACCGACAAGCTGGTGTTTATCAGTCTTTCAGCCATGGTTTCACACACCGACAAGCTGGTGTTCTATCAATTGCATTCTTCAAAGTCTGGCGCCTTCACACACCGACAAGCTGGTGTTTATCAGTCGCTCAGCCGTGGTTTCACACGCTGACAAGCTGGTGTTTTATCAACCGCGTTCTTAAAAGTCTGGCGCCTTCACACACCGACAAGCTGGTGTTTATCAGTCGTTCAGCTGTGGTTTCACACACCGATAAGCTGGTGTTTCATCAATCACATCCTCCAAAGTCTGGCGCTTTCACACACCGACAAGCTGGTGTTTATCAGTCATTCAGCCATGGTTTCACGTCGACAAGCTGACGTTCCTCAATCATGTGACCAGCAGTAATCCTATGATGCCGACAAGCTGGCAAGACCAAGTTCCGGACAGCGACCGCCTCAGGTACGCATCTCTCCCTCTCTTTTCTGAATTTTGGCTCACTTAGGCACCTGAGTTCTAAGTTCCCCGAAATTGGGGGCAACTGTAGACACCGGGTCCGGAGGCGGTCCAAGATCAGGATTACCCGATGATGAAATAAGAGACCGATTTTCGGCAAGAAAAGTGAGAATCGATCGTTCCCTTGTCAAAATTGTTTTTTTCGAAAAATAATTAAAATAATATATTTTAGAAATTAAAAATTAAAATGGGGTAAGAAAATATATTAATTTTGTGTCAAGGCCGCCCCTGCGCGCGAGGCGGGGGGCACCGCGCGCCCCCCTGCGCGCGAGGCAGGTTCCTCGTGCGGTGCCCCTGCGAGCAAGGCGGGGGGCACCGCGCGCCCCCCTGCGCGCGAGGCAGGTGCCTCGCGCGATGCCCATGCGTGCGAGGCGGGGGGCACCGCACGCCCCCCCTGCGGGTGAGGCAGGGGGCATCGCGCGACCCCCTGCGCGCGAGGCAGCAGCCTGCCCCGCGCGGTGCCAGGGCACCACGGGCGCAGCAGGCTGCCGCGCGCCCTTCCCCTTCTGCGCGGCGTGTTGGTCTTCGCCTGTCCCTTTTTTTCGCTGTTTTCAGTCTTTTTTTTTTTAGTCTGATGTTTCCGTTTGTTTCACCATTTTATGCTATTTTGGATTAACTAAAATAAAAGCTTTTTTGTCCTTTGCTTTTTCTGGCCAAGGAAAGATTAAATGTGGACTTTTGCCCTAATTTTGGGAGGACGGGAACATTTATTCAAGGGTATTTTCTTGAGTTTTCTCTCTAACTTCTCCTCTCCAGCAAACTTGGTTTTTCTTTCTTCTTCAAAATATTCTAAAACTTTTTTTCTTTTTCTCAAGCTTTAACTTTCTTTATTTTTTCTCCAAAAAAGATAATCCATTTCTTGGGTGATTTGAGTTTGGAAAATTAATTTCCTTTACTCAATCATCCACCAAAAATATTTTTTTTTATAAAAATACCATCTTGAATTAATTTATTTTATATATCAATTTTTACATTTTCTCCGAATATTAATCACCACAAATCCGACAAGGAAAACACATCGAGACATCGCTTCTCCGATCTAAAAATTCTGAGGGTAAACATTCTTGGACTTATTCTCATTTATTTTTGTGTATTATTTACTGTTGTTAATATTATCTTTGTCATTACTACTATTTCTATTATTTATTTTTTTTAGCATTTTTATATGTTAATATTCCCATTAACGCATTATTTATTTATTTTAATTTGATTTTTATGTTCATTCACCATTATTATTATTATTAGTTTTATTGTTATTGTCTCAACTTTTGTGTTTATTTTTGTTGTTATGATTCTGTTAGCATTGTTAATATATGTTATTATTGTTATTGTTAACATTGTGGTTAGTATAATATTATTACTATTGGGTTAATGTTATCGTGATCATATTATCAAGTTTTGTATTATTACTATTATTTTGTATATTATTATTATCATTATTGTTATTATTATTATTATTATTATTATTATTATTATTATTATCATCATCATTATTACTATTATTTGTGATTATTCAATATCCTATTATCATTACTTTTATCATTATTATTTTTATTATTACATCGGTTGCTATTAATATTCTGTTAATATTATTATTATCATTTACTATTATTGCCATGATTATTTGTTATAACTTTACTGTTGTTATTATCTTGTCTCTATTTGATTAATTTCTAGAGTTATTACTAATATTTTTTGATGTTAATTTTTGTATGAGATTTAATTTGAGTCGGGCTACGTGAGCGCCCCGTGACTCCCCGGATGGGTCGCGATGCGTAGATGGACACATCGGTTCGGTGAGATCTCTCTAATTCCCCATCCTTTTTGTGGTGTTTATTTGTAAATAATTATTTTATTTGTGCACGCGTGAGATAAAAAGTCACAGAAATACTTTTACAACTAAATTGAGTTTTTTACTAATAAAATTGGGACCAATGTCCCTTGTTTTAGCCTAACAATAAAAATATCACAATTAAAACGAAGAGTCAATTTTATCCAAAAATGGGATCACTCATCCCGGTTTTCATTCAAACAATCTAAACGACTCTCCGAACCCTCTTTAAATTAAAACGAAGGAACCAATGTTCCCAAGCTTCGAACAAGTGCGAAGGAAACAATGTTCCTAAAGTAATGTCCCGATTTATGCATGTCTCTTTTATTTCGATCTTGCGTGAGTGTTTAAATTTATGTACATTATTTTCCTTTGGGCCCTTGTAATTAATTTTGGGGCACCTTTATTTATTTTTGGGGGATTGTATTCCGTCCCCATTCATATCTTTAATTCCCTTTATTGGGGTTGTATTCCGCCCTGATTTCTCTTGTAATTGTGTGCTTGGGTGTTTACCGCTTTCATTTATCATTTTATTTATTGCTTTTATTTTATTGCCTTCGAATGATTGATATGCGCAATTTGATTTAAATGCATTAATCGTGTGAGATGAGAGATATAATTTTAAGAAGTTAAAAACCCACTTATACTTAACCAAAGCATAAATAAGAGGGAAGTTCTGAACACCGGATCTCTGGTCTCGACCAACAAGAGGTGAGAGACCTTTTCCCAATTCTTCAAAATTGAATAGCGACTCCATGATACCTCAAAAGGTGATAGAATATGTCATGGTATGTGTATGTAGATCACGCAGCGGAAAAATATCAAAAACGATCATACACATCAAACAATTCCATGACAAGAATCGGAAACATGCAATTTTAGGGTTTTAATAACTTACAACTTTAGATGCCTTTCAAATTGAATTTGATGATGACCAGCAATTTAGATGATCTTGTCCACCTTAGATGTTCACCACCAATGCCAAGGAACAGCCTTTTTCGCCACTCCTCTCTATTCTCACACACACACTTGCAAAGACGGCTCAAAACCGAAAGTGCTAGCTTACTAAATATGTATTGTGTAATAGAATTAGTTTGAAGCCACAAGACTTGATCTTGTCCTTCTACTATGTGTAAAGAATGCTCAAAGTCACAAGCAAGCAAGGAAGAATCCTTCTCCTTGTGTATTTCGGCCAAGAAGAAAAAAAAAATGAGAGAGAGAGAGAGAGATTTCACGCAAAAACCTAGCCTCTCTTCTTAGGTCTCTTTCTTTTTTTCTTTTATCTTTTCTATATTTTGTATATTATCTTTTTGGCAAGTATTTGATTTGAATTTCAATTACTTTTAGATAATCTGATTCAAACTCAAAATCCTTCCTAAAGATAAGTAACACAATTTATTTCAAACTCACTTTTGAATTCAAAATTCAAATTAATTTGAAATATTACCTTAACATATATTTAATCAAATATACAATCACTTAATCATGTGCTGAAATTCCATTGTATATCATACTTGGAATTTCGGCTAGGACATGGTAATTATTAGGTGATTTAATTTGACTTAAATACCACTAGGATTTAATACTCAATTAACTTAATTGATTTAATTAATCAATTGAAATTAATCCTATGTGGGCCGAATATTCTCTCTCTCATGGACCAAGGTCCAATAGCAATTTAAATATCCATTACATACATTAATTTGACTTTAATTAAAAGCCCAAATTAATGCCCAATACATTATTCAAGTATTTTAAGCCCAATGCTTTGTGTGCGATCCTATAGGTCCATTTAATATTGGCAATGAATTAAGAATTAATTCAAAGGCTATATATATTCTCTAGCAAGATATTATAGCATTCCAAATTAAATGAAAATGCAATTGGCATTTAGTGACCTAATGCAATTTTGTATATTCCCTTACCCATAAATATCAGAATTAACATAAGGCATGGAATAAGTCATCCTCATGTGTAAGTTAATTCCTTTCTTGATATTCCAGTGACACTGAACTCTCAGATAAATAATGATTGCACATTATTACATCTCGGTATGGCCATACACTTCTCAGTTCACTGATCAAGTGGCCGATGATATTTTTCTCTCTTATAGAGAGGGGTAATCCCTTCACTTCTCTCATGCTCTCTAACATGAATCAATGCATACCCAAGCATACCCATACTTGTCACTCAGTTACGAGCACGTTAGGTGTATGTCAAAGTACACAGTAATTCATAAAGAGTTTCATAGAGATTTTAGGTCTAAGAACTCCGATACAAAACTTGCATATGAGGAACACTTATGACTTGTACCATGTAGTGTTCTCATGTGTGGATCGTATCCAAATACCATGTTATAAACATGTATCTATGATCTCTGATTGACACTTTTGTCCTTATGATCCGTAAGACAGAACTCAACTAATCAGAGAGAGCATACTAGTCTTAATTCATTTGTTATTCCCATAACAATGACTGACTAGGGATATTTAGAATGAAGTCTCATTTGTTTCAAGGTCTTACAACCATGTGCCTCACACATGATAACTTAAACTGAAACAACATTCCTGGATAGTTCTATCAATTGATATGCACAGGAATATAATTGGTAAAACAAATGCCTCATTTATTAACTAAAGTGTTTTATTACAATGTATTGGGGCTAGGGCTTACACTAACAATCTCCCACTAGCACTAGTCCCAATTGGGCATAGCCCTTAGACCGAATGCTCTCAAATGAGCTTCGTGCAGATTTGGACGCAACTGTTTCGTCAAAGGATCTGCTACATTGTCTTCACTTGCTATCTTGCTGACCTTGACGTCCCCACGATCAATGATTTCTCTGATCAGGTGGTACCTCCTGAGTATGTGTTTGGATTTCTGGTGTGACCGGGGCTCCTTGGCCTGTGCAATGGCCCCGTTGTTGTCACAAAAATTTCTAATGGATCTAGGATGCTTGGGACCACTCCTAATCCAGAAATGAAATTTCTAATCCAAACAGCCTCTTTTGCAGCCTCACTTGCTGCAATATACTCAGATTCTGTAGTTGAGTCGGCAACGGTCTCTTGCTTTGAGCTTCTCCAGCTGACAGCAGCACCGTTTAAAACAAAAACGAATCCAGATTGTGATCTTGAGTCCTGAGTACTGGTTTGAAAAGCAGCATCGGCATAGCCTTGTATGACGAGCTCTTCCTGACCACCATACACCAAGAAGTGATCCTTAGTCCTTCGTAGGTACTTTAGAATCCCTTTTACAGCAGACCAGTGTTTTTCACCAGGGTCTTGCTGAAACCTACTGGTTATACTCAGTGCATGAGCAACATCCAACCTAGTACATAACATAGCATACATGATAGATCCAATAGCAGATGCATATGGGATTCTACTCATGTTGTCCCTTTCCTCTTTGGTTTTAGGGCACTGTTCTTTAGTTAAAGGAACTCCCAAAGCCAAAGGTATGTACCCTTTCTTTGAGTCTCCATACTAAAACGCTTTAGTACCTTGTCTATGTACTTATCTTGACTTAGTCCCAATAGCCGATTCGATCTATCTCTGTAGATCCGAATACCAAGTATTGTCTCAGCTTCACCTAAGTCTTTCATTGAGAAACATTTCCCCAACCATTGCTTAACCTTTTGCAATGTTGGAATGTCATTCCCAATGAGAAGGATGTCGTCCACATACAGGACCAGAAATACTACTATGCTCCCACTAACCTTCTTGTATACACAAGGCTCATCTTCGTTCTTGACGAAGTCAAATTCTTTGACTGCCTCATCAAAACGAAGATTCCAACTTCGGGATGCTTGCTTTAATCCATAAATGGATTTCTGAAGCTTGCAAACCTTCTTAGGATGCTTGGGATTGACAAAACCTTCAGGTTGTGTCATATACACATCCTCAAGTAAATTTCCATTAAGGAAAGCAGTTTTGACATCCATTTGCCATATCTCATAATCATGATATGCAGCTATGGCAAGCAAGATCCTAATGGATTTGAGCATGACTACAGGCGAAAAGGTTTCATCATAGTCTACACCATGTGTTTGTCGAAAACCTTTCGCTACTAGTCTACCTTTGTAGGTCTTATCAGCTTTGAGTTTAAATAGCCACTTGCATTCAATTACTTTAGCACCTTCTGGTGGATCAACCAAGGTCCAAACCTGGTTATCGTACATTGATTGCATCTCGGATTTCATGGCTTCAAGCCAATTTTTCGAGTCTGGGCTTTCAATAGCTTCTCGGTAGGTAGTAGGATCCTCACGATCTACTAACTCAATAGTGTCACTGTCGGTGATTAGAAAACCATATCTCTCAATCTCCTGACGTACCCTACCGGACCTTCTAGGTACTTGTGCAATGGGTTCTTGTTCCACAATTGGTTGTGAACTTGATCCCATTTCCAACTCATCCTGTATAGGAGTTTGTGGCGTTTGAATTTCTCCAGGTTCTACTTTACTCCCACTGTCTTTCTTGAGAAGGAACTCCTTTTCCAAGAAAACAGCCTTGCAAGCAACAAATACTTTGTTCTCGGTTTGTGAGTAAAAGTAGTATCCCTTTGTTTCTTTGGGATAACCCACAAATAAGCAGACAGTGGATTTGGACTCTAGTTTGTCAGATGTTAATTTCTTAACATGTGCTTCACAGCCCCAAATCCTGAGAAATGACATATTGGGTTCTTTCCCAGTCCATACCTTGTATGGTGTCTTTTCAACTGCTTTAGTTGGAATACGGTTTAGTAGAAACGCAGCAGTTTCTAATGCATAGCCCCAAAAAGAGACAGGAAGATTTACTTGACTCATCATAGATCGAACCATGTCCAATAGAGTTCGATTTCTCCTTTCGGACACACCATTCCATTGTGGTGTTCCAGGAGGAGTGAGCTGTGAAATAATACCACACTCCTTTAGATGACAGTCAAACTCTTGGCTTAAATATTCGCCACCTCGATCTGACCGAATGGCTTTTATACTTTTGCCAAGTTGTTTTTCTACTTCGTTCTTAAACACTTTGAATTTCTCAAAAGTTTCAGATTTATACTTCATTAGATAGACATAGCCATATCTACTGAAGTCATCTGTGAACGTTACGAAGTAGCTAAAACCACCTCTAGCATGTGTACTTAATGGTCCACATACATCGGTATGTATTAGCTCCAATAAGCCATTAGTCCTCTCACCTTTCTTGTTAAAAGGACTCTTTGTCATTTTTCCATGCAAACATGGCTCGCATGTATCATAAGATTCTAAGTCAAATGACCCAAGCACTCCAGTTTTGTGGAGTCTTGAAATGCGTTTTTCGTTTGCATGTCCTAAACGACAATGCCAGAAGTAAGTAGGGTTTAACTCATTTGATTTAACCCTCTTTGTATTAATGTTGTATATGGACTCTTTGTTTGATAGATCAAGGATATAAAGGCCATTTTGCAACATGGCATTGCCATATGAAATGCCTTGGCGACGAATATGAGCATTGCCATTTTTAATAACAAAATCAAATTCATCCAAATCCAATAATGAAACTGAAATAATGTTTCTGCTCATAGCAGGCACATAATAACAATTTTTCAAAATTAAACAAAGTCCTGAAGGTAAAGTGAGTTGATAGTCGCCTATCTCCATGGCAGCAACTCGTGCTCCATTCCCCACACGGAGGTCCACTTCATTCTTCCCAAGTAATCTCCTATTTCTTAGCCCCTGCACATTTGAGCAAATGTGAGAACCACAACCGGTATCTAGTACCCAAGTGGTAGAAATAGAAAGGTTAATTTCAACAACAAAAATACCTGAACTGGACGCCTTGGCTCCATTCTTTTTTTGTTCTTCCTTGAAGAGAGCGCAATTCTTCTTCCAATGCCCTATTTTGTTGCAATGGAAGCAAGTGCTCTCGCTCTCCTTGGGCTTTTGCGCCTTGGGCTTGGATTGGGCCTGAGGTGCGCTCCCATTTGACTTGAACCGAGCCAGGTCATTCTTGGGTTTTGCCTTTCCCTTTCCTTTTCCCTTAGCCGGTCCCTTCTTAATGCCCCCTTGAACCATCAGTATGGGATTAGTCTTTCGAATGTTTTCTTCAGCATTCTTAAGCATCCCATGAAGCTCAGTAACTGACTTGTTCATCGCATGCATGTTATAATTCATTACAAATGGATCATAATCATCAGCCAATGATCCTAAAATCAAGTCAGTAGCCAATTCCTTTGGTACTTGTACCTCAAGCTTCTCAAGAGTATCAAGATACCCTTTCATCTTGAGTACATGCGTACTAACAGGAGTACCTGCAGCCATCTTACAGGAAATTAAGGCCTTAGTTGTCACAAACCTCTCGTGACGAGCTTGCTCTTGGAACATCTCCTTTAAGTGCACCATGATCGCATACGCCTCTTGGTCCATAAATTGCTTTTGCAAGTCAGGCACCATAGTGGCTAGCATCAAACAGGTCACATCATTGGAGTCGCTCTTCTTGGTCTCAAAAGTTTCCCTTTGAACCGCAGAGGCGTTCCTTGCAGGTTCTTGAGGCAAGGGTGCATCCAAAACATACGACTTTTTCTCTTGCTTAAGAACTATCCTTAAGTTTCGAGACCAGTCTATGAAATTGGTGCCATTCAATTTGTCCTTTTCAAGGACCGATCGCAATGAGAAATTGTTGTTTGAAGATGCCATTTTTCAATCTACAATAAAATTTAGCAAGATTAAATGAGGTCTTATTAATAATCCCACAAACCGAATTAATATCCCTTTAAATAATTCACGTTAGTGATTTAATGTGGGCCAAGATCCATTTTTCACAACAACCTTATTAGTGAAGCTGAGCTTGTACACCTAACAAGTTAAGTTACTTAGGTAGGATAACTCCAATCATGACTCGTACATGACTCTTGGATCAAATGGGCTAACATCTTAAGATGTTATAACACAAACCCATTTATTAGTTGCCTAGGTCCGGGCATCCCTTTCCATGTTAAGTCCAACCTACATTCACAACTCATGCCTCACAAAGATAATCGGGCGCATCTAGGACTCCTAGTCTACGTTACCGATGATCGATGCCTTGACATGTTTCGAATTAGGAAGGCAACTTTGTGACTTACTATTTTAGGGATTCATTTTATTACGGCTTACATGGCATACGCTTTGTCATCCATTCATAGCATGCATATATATAAATAATTGCATAAAGTAAAGCGTGACAAACATGGGCCCATAAAACCTACAACTAAGATTCTATACTATTACACAAGAATCTTCGAGTTGGGCTTCACCACTCCGGTGGGCTTCATCTTGATTTACAAAGTCTTCAAGTAAATTCTATTCTAAGAAATAAATGAAACTTTTACAATAATACATAATGGCTCGCAGGCCATAATTAATTACAAAAACCCAGGGCCCATGAATGCACCATGCATATCCATTTATCACACCAAACAAGCAAATTAATATACATAACATTCATGGATCAAACAAAGTCCAATTTTAATTAAATTAGCCAAGCCCATTAATGGAAATTGTGTACTTGAACCTTTAAGAGATGACCCTATGATGGGCCTGGGCCGAGGCCCAATGGACTAAATCCTCTTATTGAATAAGTTCTCTTAAAAGCCCAAAACACAAACTAGTTAGATTTGTGCTATAAATCAACTCTAGTATAATTTCCAATTTTGCCATTTTTTAATATTATGTCATACTGCCCATAAACATTAAAAATACATATAATATGTACCGACATGAATTAAAAAAAAATAAAAAAACATGAAGAACATATATATGATACACGGCATACATATAAAAACAAACAAACAACAAAACTAGTTGTTTAATGCTTATGTGATGCCACAAAAATGCACAAACCCTTAAATCAATTTTATGAGTCAATTAATAATTCAAATAAGATCATAAAAATTATTTAATATATTGTACCAATCTGATCTAAATGTGTTTTTACCATTTTAATCAAATCAAAACAAACAATGTTGATTAAACATGTAACAAACACAAACTAGTCATTGTTTTAAGTGATATTAAAATTAATCAATTAAATTGTCATGGACCAGAATTAAAACCATATTTAAATAATGTCCAGACCTGATATTTAATATTTTAAAAACACTTACAAACATGCCAAAACCAATTTTACATTTAATATATAAAACTAGTTGTTAAAATTTCAATTAACATGCCATAATGCACCTAGTTTTAACATCAACATGTACCATCAGGTATACATAATTAAATCCGACCATTAACAGCCCCTAAACAACCTTAGGACATTATATTAACATGTCATATTAATTATAATACCTATATAATCAATTAAAATCGTTTTTAGACCAAAATAATGCAAAAAACTCAAAACAGAAAATTTCAGCATTGCATGTATTAAAAGTAACGATTTTTAATTAATTATTTCATGCATCTAAAGCACTAAAATAAGCATGTTTAGGCTCTGATACCACTGATAGAATATGTCATGGTATGTGTATGTAGATCACGCAGCGGAAAAATATCAAAAACGATCATACACATCAAACAATTCCATGACAAGAATCGGAAACATGCAATTTTAGGGTTTTAATAACTTACAACTTTAGATGCCTTTCAAATTGAATTTGATGATGACCAGCAATTTAGATGATCTTGTCCACCTTAGATGTTCACCACCAATGCCAAGGAACAGCCTTTTTCGCCACTCCTCTCTATTCTCACACACACACTTGCAAAGACGGCTCAAAACCGAAAGTGCTAGCTTACTAAATATGTATTGTGTAATAGAATTAGTTTGAAGCCACAAGACTTGATCTTGTCCTTCTACTATGTGTAAAGAATGCTCAAAGTCACAAGCAAGCAAGGAAGAATCCTTCTCCTTGTGTATTTCGGCCAAGAAGAAAAAAAAAATGAGAGAGAGAGAGAGAGATTTCACGCAAAAACCTAGCCTCTCTTCTTAGGTCTCTTTCTTTTTTTCTTTTATCTTTTCTATATTTTGTATATTATCTTTTTGGCAAGTATTTGATTTGAATTTCAATTACTTTTAGATAATCTGATTCAAACTCAAAATCCTTCCTAAAGATAAGTAACACAATTTATTTCAAACTCACTTTTGAATTCAAAATTCAAATTAATTTGAAATATTACCTTAACATATATTTAATCAAATATACAATCACTTAATCATGTGCTGAAATTCCATTGTATATCATACTTGGAATTTCGGCTAGGACATGGTAATTATTAGGTGATTTAATTTGACTTAAATACCACTAGGATTTAATACTCAATTAACTTAATTGATTTAATTAATCAATTGAAATTAATCCTATGTGGGCCGAATATTCTCTCTCTCATGGACCAAGGTCCAATAGCAATTTAAATATCCATTACATACATTAATTTGACTTTAATTAAAAGCCCAAATTAATGCCCAATACATTATTCAAGTATTTTAAGCCCAATGCTTTGTGTGCGATCCTATAGGTCCATTTAATATTGGCAATGAATTAAGAATTAATTCAAAGGCTATATATATTCTCTAGCAAGATATTATAGCATTCCAAATTAAATGAAAATGCAATTGGCATTTAGTGACCTAATGCAATTTTGTATATTCCCTTACCCATAAATATCAGAATTAACATAAGGCATGGAACAAGTCATCCTCATGTGTAAGTTAATTCCTTTCTTGATATTCCAGTGACACTGAACTCTCAGATAAATAATGATTGCACATTATTACATCTCGGTATGGCCATACACTTCTCAGTTCACTGATCAAGTGGCCGATGATATTTTTCTCTCTTATAGAGAGGGGTAATCCCTTCACTTCTCTCATGCTCTCTAACATGAATCAATGCATACCCAAGCATACCCATACTTGTCACTCAGTTACGAGCACGTTAGGTGTATGTCAAAGTACACAGTAATTCATAAAGAGTTTCATAGAGATTTTAGGTCTAAGAACTCCGATACAAAACTTGCATATGAGGAACACTTATGACTTGTACCATGTAGTGTTCTCATGTGTGGATCGTATCCAAATACCATGTTATAAACATGTATCTATGATCTGTGATTGACACTTTTGTCCTTATGATCCGTAAGACAGAACTCAACTAATCAGAGAGAGCATACTAGTCTT
Organism: Excoecaria cochinchinensis; assembly: GCA_947683425.1. Classification (NCBI taxonomy): domain Eukaryota; kingdom Viridiplantae; phylum Streptophyta; class Magnoliopsida; order Malpighiales; family Euphorbiaceae; genus Excoecaria; species Excoecaria cochinchinensis. Next base: position 8,231,898 of record CANTUQ010000092.1, read on the forward strand.
AATTCATTTGTTATTCCCATAACAATGACTGACTAGGGATATTTAGAATGAAGTCTCATTTGTTTCAAGGTCTTACAACCATGTGCCTCACACATGATAACTTAAACTGAAACAACATTCCTGGATAGTTCTATCAATTGATATGCACAGGAATACAATTGGTAAAACAAATGCCTCATTTATTAACTAAAGTGTTTTATTACAATGTATTGGGGCTAGGGCTTACACTAACAAAAGGTGCCTCTAGGTGCCATTAGGCTAGGTGGTTCTCCTCAATGTTCTATTGGGAGGGACGCACCGATGATGCCTCGTGGTGCCCATGATCAAAAGACGCGAACCAGTCCCTCGAATCCTAAAGCGAATTCACGTCGAGGGCCCTTGCTGGGTTCAGCGCGCGTCACAACATGGTTGACCAAGAAACAGAAGGTGGAATATTTCTGCCTTAGTCTGGTGAGTCCGACTGTGGACTGGTACCATGGGTTAGACAGGAGGTCTAAAGAGGATTGGGACCTTTTAACTGAGGAGCTCATGAAGCAATATGACTGCAGTACTAGGATGGAGGTCACCTTAAAGGACCTCAAGCTTTTATAGCAGAAGAATGATGAGTCGTTCTATGAGTACCTTACAAGATGGAGGAATAGGGTCATGGAGATGAAGCGAAAGCCTGACATTGCTAACAAAATCAGGCTATTTATCAAGAATTCTTGCCCTTACTTGAGGGACCTGCTCAGCTTTAAGGGGCTCAGAGACTGGGAGTCGCTTAAGGACATTGCTGTAGAAGCTGAGGGTGCTTATCTGGCGAAGAAAGCAAGCCAAAACAACTTTGCTGGGAAAGGCTATGGCAACCAGTCAGGGTACAAACTAGGTGGTGCAGGTAGCAGTAACAGAAGTAGTAAGTCGGCCGAGGTTTCAGCCACTGAGGTTGGACAGGTTCAGAGGTACTACTCCAGTTTGGGTCGCTCTCTATCTTGGGTGCTGGAGAAATTGACAAAAGAAGGCAAGCTGAGATCATTGCCACCCAGGCTAGCCATGAACCAAGGAAATCCGGGGCTTAGAGAGGACCAATATTGCACTTACCATCAGCACACCGGGCATCTAACAGATTACTGTAGAACTCTGAGGAACAAAGTTCAAGACCTTATTGATTCCAAAGAGATCACAGACCCTGAGAAAAGAGACAAGAAGAAGAGGGCAGGCTCTAATGCAGTTCCCCCACCATGAATGTGATCAGAAGAGAAGATAATGTTTTTAATTGCTTGTTATTCTAAGAACACTTTTTTATGACAGTATTTGCAGTATTTATAATTTCAATAAAGTGAACAATCTTGCGTGTTTGCATGGTGTCTCTAATGATTTCATTTCTTATGATCACGATGCATTCATTTTTTGATATTAATTCAATTAATACGATTACATTTAATCTCAAAACTTTGGAAAACCCAAAGAAAATCTTGATAGCATCTGATATAACTCCTGAAGAGAGAAAAATTTTGAGGGATAAAACAAAAACTAGTTGCAATTAGGGGATTGGATGAAAACTCACTAAGAGCACTAGAACCTTTCTGATTACCCGTCAAAGCGATCCTTGGAAAAGACGAAACCTAGAAAATGATTTAGGCAACCTTTCTTTGTATAGCTCTCTAAATGACTATTTCCTACCTTTATTTCGCAATCGCTTGCTAGCCCGTTGAGCCTTTATGGAGGTATGCTAAATGCGTGCCAATTTTGTTGTTACACACGTTAAAACTATCCCCTCGCCTAAAATGATTTTTGCCTCCCTTAGAAGAATGGTCGTTCTAGTACGGATGGATGTACATCATTAACAGTTCTACATCATTGACAATTCTTTGGGCTATCAAAAATTGCCTTGGTAAGGATGAGTTTACACTTCCGGAAGAGGGTTTAGTTATGCACGAAAGACATGAGCTCGCGAAAAAAAAGAAAGCAAAAGAAAAAGATCGAAGAAAAGAAAAAAATAGAAAAAAAAGTAGAGTTCAAGATAGTAACCCCTTGATGAGTTTCTGTGTTATTCTGAGCTTGATGAGCTAAAAGTATTATCAAAACCCAAATTCAAGAATCCATTTATAGTATGCAATTAAGCTGAGTATGGTCCTTCCATCAATCGAGTAAAATTACGGCCATTCTTCTCTAGCAACTTGATCCTCCTTTGATAGCCATTTACCTAAGCCTAACGTTACAACCAGAGTAAGACCTTTTGATTCTTGGTTAAGTCTTATCCAATCAGTGGAGATGACCTTTTAATAAGGTTCGGTACGTAGGAAAAGGCATATAGTGTTTCTTGAGCTTCAAGCGGGGAGCCACAAGTGCATTTATGCAGTTGAGTTGAATCTCATCCCCAATGTTGCATCTAGAATTTGCTTAAAAAAAAAGTTTTTTAAAAAAAAGCAGAGAGAAAATATTCAATCATAAAACTCGAGAGAGTTGATTGATAACAGTAGTTTGATGCTTCCAAGATTTATCCCGAGATTAGATGAGGTCATATATTCTTTGGGTTAATGCCAAACAATGATCATGCTTAATGAAATCAAATTGAAACACATGCATTTATTCAATGACATATTGATGTGATCAAAGTCATCTACTGTCTACCCTCTACTCCTTTCACCGCTCGGGTGCTTCAGTCAATTACTTATCCTGCTATCAAATTTGAGGGTAAACATTCTTGGCTCAACGTTTAATTTAATTTTTTATTTATTTTTAATTAGTTAACTAACATGTAAATCCTCTTAGATCTATTTTCTTAGTTATTATTTAATTGTCCATATTATTTTTGTGTTCTTATTCTTATTTCATATTAATATAATTGTTGTTGTTTTTATTCTTGTGTTCTTATTTAATTATTCATATTAGTATTATTATCATTATTGTTCATATTATTGTCATTATAATTGTTCATATCATTATTTTTTATTTCTTAATATCTTATTTAATTGTCGATATCATTATTTCTTATTCTTAATCTTTTATTTAATTATTCATATTATTATTTCTTATTCTTATTTCTTATTTAATTGTTCATGTTCATATTCTTGTCATTATTTTTGTTCATATATTATTATTATTATCATCATTATTATTATAATTTACTATTATTATTACCATCATTATTTTTATTTTATTATTCTTATTTATTATTATTATTATTATTATTATTATTATTATTATTATTATTACTTGCATATTTAATTTGATTGTTCATATTTTTGATGTTATTATTATTATTATTATTACTTGCACATTTAATTTGATTGTTCATATTCTTTGATATTATTATTATTATTATTATTATTATTATTATTATTATTATTATTATTATTATTATTATTATTATTATTACTTGCATATTTAATTTGATTCTTCATATTCTTTGATATTATTATTATTATTATTATTATTAAAATTTATCATTACTACTACTATTATTATTTTTATTAGTTGTGTTTATTATTATAATTAATTATTGTTGTCATCATTATTATTTTCATGTTTTCATGCATGTTAAATTTTATTGTTTTTATTTATGCATGTTAAATTGTTCATGTGTTAAGTTATATTTTATTATGCCATCTAATCAATTTGTCATACATTATGCATGTTGTTTTATTTTAATTCATTTTTTTTACATGTTACATGTTTAATTCATTTTTCATTACTAACATTACTTTCATTTGTGTTTTTATTTCAACATAATTATTTTTCATGTATGAGCCTTTTCAATGCCAAGTGGGAGCCCATGGAAGTTTGAAGACACCATTTTGGTGGAGTTTATATTTTTAGCCTTTTTAGCCTTTTTAGTATTATTTTTCTTTTATTTGCTTTTATTATTTAATATGTAATTTGTAATAAGTTTGTTTATTTTCATGCATGTTAATTAAAAAGTCGCATAAAATATTTATATTAATAAATTGGAACTTTTTTATAATAAAATGGGACCAATGTTCTAATTTTTCATCCAAATAAATTGTCACTTCAAAATTGTTTTATTTAGCTATGCATGCGAGGACCAATGTCCTCATCCTTAAATGAATACCCCGATTTATGTATGATTCGTATTTTATTTACAATGGGGGTTGTATTCCGCCCCTAGTTTTGTTGTAATCTTTTTTTTCATGTGCTTTATTTTAATTATTCTTTCATTTATCGCTTTCCTTGAATGATCAAACTTGCGCTCTAATTATTGCATCAAAACGTATGAGAAAAGGGATAAAATTTTTAAATTCAAAACTCAATTATAACTTAACCAAGGTATGAATAAACGAGAAGTCCCGAACCATCTCTGGTCTTTGGGCTCAACGAGGCGAGAGGACCATTTCAATGTTCCATTGGAATGGGATCTCCAAGACACCTCTTGTGTCCTACCAAAAGACTCAATTTACAATCCTAGGCTCCATAGGGTTAGAGGGTCATTCCAATGTTGTGAATGCCTCCAAGATCCCTTTGGCTTGCCCAAAATGGATATTATGCGTCGTCTTAGGCTCACTGAGGCGAGACAAACTTTCCCAATGTTTTATTGGGTGGCGACTCCAAGAAAACTCCTTGTTGCCCAAAATAGACGCACTTGTAAATACCTTATAAGTTTTCATGAACCTCTCCCGATCGCACTAAGAGCGAGCCTCCGGGGAGTCCTACCTGGTTTGGCGTGCGTCACAGCAACTCACTCGAAAACACTTCACTAAACTCTCTAACAACTGGGATATCCTCAATCTCAACTTGATCATGCTTAGAGCCTAACATAATTACTAGAAACGCCTCACATCCCTTCCTCATGAACCTCTTAGCTTGCATAGCAGAAATCACATTACTCAAGGAACTCGAACCCAAACCTTTAACCACTACAGAAAACTGATCTCTATCTCGCAACACAATTACGTTTCTATGACAATCCACTACTTCCCGGTGCTTACTAAGCCGGTCCATACCCAAAATCAGGTCAAACTCCCGAAATGGCAATTCAATCAAATCCGTAGAAAACTCAATTCCGTGAACCAACAGAGGACAATTCCTATGCACTCTACTCACATTGACACTATGCCCTAAAGGACTGGTCACACAAACCTCATAATCTAATTGGTCAACATCATGAACTTATCAGACAATTTACTTGTGCACAAATATGAGTGTGTGGAACCAGGGTCAATTAGAGCATATAACTCAGTGTCAAAGAGTAGGAACTTACCAGCAATCACATCCGGGGCATCCTACTCATCCCAAGCTCTCATGGCATACGCTCTAGCAGGAACCGTCAAGGGACGGTCAACTGACTCTGATGGAGCTCCCACTTTATGCTGACCACCTCGACTTCTACCTTAGCCTCTACCACGACTTGCTTGCGGAGCATTTGAACCAACTCTGCTAGCCTCATGCTGATCACCAGAAGCCTCACTCAACCTCGGACAATTAGCTAAGTAGTGATCAGTGCTCCCACATCGAAAACAACCACCCGTGAGCCACCTACACTCACCCGGATGGGGCCTCTTGCAGTGAGAACACTCAGGCAAAACATCCGTCCTATTACCAGAAACACCTCTGTCTGCATTAGAACCCATAGTAGAACCTTGCCTTCTGCCTCTCGAAGCCAGACCTGAAGAAGACTCATCATGTGGGTTCTTAGACCTCTTACTCGAAGATGATGATGATGATCCTCCATGAGGGGGATTCCTCCTCTGAGCTCTCTCTCTTAAAACTGACTCAGATCTCTCAGCCCGCACTGCTACTCGCACTATCTGGTAGTACCCAATACCTGGAGTATTCATCAAAGAAATAATCATAGCCCGCAATGACTCATTCAAACCGACCTCAAAATACCGACATCGAAATGCTTCAGTCAGAACACCTTCTGGAGCATACTTAGAAAGAAGGTTGATTTCTTTCTCAAATTCTGATACCGATATAGCCTCTGCTTCAAACTCAAGAATTGTGCCCACTTAGCATCCTTGTACTCCCTAGTCACATACTTAGTTGTAAACTCCCTCTCGAAGAATTCCCAAGTGACCGGGTCAGGCAACTGGGGATGCCTACCAACCAATTTCCACCAATCATAGGCGGATCCCTAAGCAATGCCACAACACTCTCAACTTGCCTGTCTGGAGGACACCTAGTCTCCTCAAACACTCGCTCCACTTTCTCTATCCATTTCTCAACAAGTTCAGACTCGTCCAAACTGGTCCCATAGAAATCCTCTGCACTAGCTCTCCTCATGCTCTCTAAAGGGGCTCTCGGAGTGGTCACCCTATCCAAGACTCGAGCCATGTCCTAAGAAATCTTCAACATTGCCTCGAAGGGCATGGCTGCAGCCTCAGTCTGAATCCTAGGTGTTTGAGCCTAAACAGACACTGAAGGATCTACTACTTGAGGATTCACACTTTCAGCGGACCCCTTAAGTGACCCACAAACAGAATCAGAATCCATCTAAAAGAAAGACAAAGACAACCGCATCAGCCAACACAGTCCTAAACATATATCTATACACAACAATCACCCAGAAAATGCCTAAATCGGGGCTCTAATACAAAAAACTGTAACACCCCTTTCCCATACATAGGAGTACCCATCTGCAAGGGAGTGAGAACCATATGAGCAAGGGTGTCACCAAGCAAAAAGGTACAAAACATCCATTCACATAATATAAACATACATATAAATAGAGAAAAGTAAACATTAAAACAACTGAACATATACTCATAGAATAATAACATTCAATACATAACTGTTCTGATACCAACATAATTACAACTTTCAGAGATACATAGCGGAATCCGAACAAAAGACTAAATACAAAGAGAGATCACTATTACAAAATAATCATGATACAAAAATAAATTAAGTCCTATCAGCAATCCCACTGTGTTGGCATGACTAGCGGTCTCCCAAAAGCTATACTCCTTCAGCACCTGCACGGGTGAAACACTGTGCTAAGCGATAATACTTAGTGGGGAAAACAAACAACAATAGTATGGATGGCCATTCACAATGGTCGTCAAGGCAAATCACATACGTAATGGCATATTGAATATCATAAGATATAATCACAAATGAATCACATTCATAACAATTCAATAGTTCATAATCATAATCATATGCCAACAGATTCATACGCTCATAAATAGAGTCATTTGGATTCACAAACTTATAATCATAATAGAACAAATCACGACACCTGCTGACTCATAGTAGTGGATAATGAGCAACACATGACGGTACCTTACGGATATGAATCGAACGCATGGTGGTACCTTACGGGTAAGAATCAAAAAACAATATCACATTTTCTCTTTTCAAAACATTTTACAAAGGGGATCTTAAACAAGATCCAAACACATTGAAGTTTGCGAGGAACTAAATAGGGACCTGATCAGGGTCCAGAACAGAACTGAGGGCTACAGCTATAGAACTCTATTAGGCATGCCTAACTATCCACTAAACTGACTCTCGCAGGTCATACTTTATACAAATCTCATACCAGCATAACACATTGTTTATAAAGGAGAACCATGAACTTAGATATGCATAACACATTCCGTATTCAAACACAACATCCAATATAATTTGATAAGGCACAAGAAAATACAATTTAACATTAGTAGCTAATTGAAATGACATCAAATAAGATTAAAAAAAATAATAAATGAAAAAGGTATTAAAAAGACAAAAATTGAAAACTTCAAAATTAACAGGGCAGAGACATTTTACACGGCGGTATGATATACACTTACCGCCGGGTAAGACATCCTACACGGTGGTAAAGTAAAACCATACCGCCGTGTAACATGCCCAACACAATAGGAAAAATGCTTTTACATAGCGGTATGGAGGATTCCATACCCCCGTGTAAAATGCACAGCCCAGAATTCCTTCAAGGCAGAATGACTTTACACGGCGGTATGAAGAGTCCTTACCGCCGTGTAAAATCAGGGACAAGCAATACTGAAGGAGAACACACGATTCACACGGTGTTATGCAATACCATACCACCCTATGGATCGACCCAAACCTAGAACATTTCCAGAATTACATCCCAACTCAAAACCAAACTCAACATACCTAGAATTTAAACATTCAACTCATCAAAAACAACTTAAAACCCACCTTTAAAGGTCACAATCCAAAGAAAATCATGCAATAACCATGATCAAGTCATCCAAACCAAAATTAAGCAATTTATAATCCAAAACATAACCAAATGCATATATAATCCAACAAACAATCACAATCTAAGTTCTTAACTCAACATACTCAAGACTTATAACATATAAACCATTATAGACTCCAATAACCATACAATTTCCAGAAAAACAATAAAGAAAAAAATCATCAAAATGCACATAATTTCCCAAACCTGATATTCCTATGATCCAAAACAATGAGCACTACTCCCACTAGACTTCTCCTTTTCCTTAGGATCGCTAGGAGGCTCAACTAATCAAAAACACCCAACATCCATACAAACACAAAACCTAAATTAAAACACAATCTAACCAAAATGAAGAACAATGGAAGAAGAAGAAGAAGAAGAAGAAGAAGAAGAAGAAGAAGAGGAAACCACTACACTTACCAATTAAAACTCAAGGAATGATCAATTTCCACCACAAAGCAATTGGATCCAAGATAGGGCATACAAATGAAGAGAAAAGAAGAAGAAGAGGCAAAGAGAAGAGGAGGAAACCGGAACAGCAACAAGAATGGTTGTCCCTCTTTTTCTCTCTCTTCTATTTATGCCTCCTTTCAAAATGCTCTAGCCACATGTCACCCCTTTGGTTGGTGGAACTTGACCACTCACGCCCTACACTCATGCAAGACAATATACATAAGACTAACCCTCATAAATCACAAACTACAACCATATGCACATGCACACACTAATACAACCCAATACACATACACCCTACTAACATATATACAACCACACTCTATTAAAACCCACAAAACATGCATTTGCCCAAAATACCCATGACACACGCCAAAACACTCACACATACACACAAACATGTGGCAATCATGGCTCAAACTACTAGGGGGAGAACGGGGTGTTACACTATTAGCTATTAATTGTGCTCAAATGTGAATAAAGGTACTGCTAAATGAAGTATTAAAAGGAAACATAGTGACACTATAAGAGATCCACATAAGTACATATATGAAATATTGATGAGTTGTAATAGGAATTAGAAAAGAGTTTAGGGTTATGCGTGGGTGGACATGAATGAATCATATTTAAGTGTTTCAATATACATTGTATATTGCATAAATGTTAATGTTTGTATAAGTAATACATATATGTATATGTGTGTATTGTATGCGAATATGTGATGGTACTTAAGACAGTAATGTGAATTATTATTCATATTATAAAGTCTTATATGTGCGTACAAAATGACTGTGTGATTGCTAAATGAATCTTTTGGCTTTATATATATATATATATATATCATGGTTGATATGTGCATGTATAAGATTGAAATGATTTTGGGTATTATTTAGTAGTGACAAATAGTGTTTGATGAGTTTATGCCAATATATTGTATGCAATTATATTGAGTATTAAGAAGAGACATTCTTTTAATGTGATGTACTAAATAGAAATACTTTACATCAATTATGTAATATGAGTTTTAAATGTATATGATCATTATTCAATCATAATAATTGACTGTGAATGTGATATGTGTTTCATTGATTAAAGTACCATAACTATGAACATAAGTGTAACACCCTTATTAAACTTATACTAAACGTATGTATCACCTGATATACTGTGCGTTTACCGTGATTGTTTGGATACTAATTGAAATTCATTAATGTAAAGGTGGGTATAATTAAATTGTTTTTACTATCTTTTTCCTTTCAATAACAACTTGGCCAACTTTACTTTAATTGTCCATTTTATTCATGCATGGTTTTTACTTAAAGCTTAATCATATAAATTCTCTCGTCGATGACCTATAACTATCCATATTACTATTCATTTTGTAAAAATTTCGGCAGTATAATGGCTATAAATTTCAATCTACCCTTCCTATAATTCAAACAATCCACAGCCCACGCAGGGGCACAATATCAATACAAGCCATAATATAACTATCTATCCATCAAATACTAATAATGTCCACATACATGCCAACTACATATCCATAATCCCATATCATTCACACATATACATAAATATGCCAATAACCTTAACTATACAAAATACTCCTTGTGTAATTCTTTTCCGATTTGGCACCTAGAACAAGGTATGCTTGCTCCGATTCATAAGATGTACCTACACACAGTCAATAGAAAACTACGTGCTGAGCATTAAATATGCTCAGTGGTGGTTACAAATCCAAATATTTCCACTAACCCTAATTATTTACACATACAAAGTTTAAACACTTAAATTACCAAATCTTTTATTAGGCACATTCTAATATGTACATTTAATTCATTTCTTGATTTACATTTTAATCTATTAATAACCCAAAATAATATAATTTACTATATATACATTTACACTTAAGTTAACATTATTATTGTTGTTGTTGTTGTTGTTGTTATTATTATTATTATTATTATTATTATTATTCATTTCATTGCCAATTTCTACTAATTACTAAATTAATCCCCACATTACTACTCAATTTCATTTTAATCCTTAATTTAACATTATTATGGTCTATTTACAATTTAGTCCCCAAACTTTCATCAATTTACAATTTTACCCTTCTTTTAACCTTTATTTACCTAAATGTCACTATTTAACCTAATTTCCACATTAATTTATTATTTGGTCTACAAATTACCATTTAATCCTCAATTTATCATTTTCATACTAAATTACATTTTAGTCCTTAAATAATTATTAATTCATTTATTTTACCAATTAATTTGTATTTTCCTTCATTTAATCTTATTAACTAATTTATTTACATTTTTACCATTTAGTCCCTAAAACGTTTTAATTTATTATAATTTAGTCCTTTTTCATTCTTTTTTTATATTAACTCTAATTTACCCAATTTTATTCATTTTTACCATTTTGCCCCTAGTATCCATCCAGTAGAAATCTCCAAACTAGATACACGAGACGTGGACCCTAAAGATCCACAACATTTTAGAGGATCTCGAAGGACCATCCATATAATTACATTTCATTTTATTTACATGTTGACATTTCAACATTCATTCATTTTGAAAACCGCATTAGCCTACATTAAGTGAGTCGTCATGACTCACACCGTGGTATAGGTGCCCCTATGGCTAGCCAACTATATCCTGAGTTAGATTTGACCACCAGACTACTACTAAGGGTAATATAAAATATGTCATTACTTCAATTTCCATTAAATAATTGATTTAAATTAAATTATATCATTAAATAAGTATGGCATACCATTCGGCCAACAAGTAAATTCTCATATAATTAATTCTTTTCTTATTAAAACCTCTATATTTCATTACTTAATTAATTCTAACATCATTCATGCCATAATTTCATTAAAATACCACATTTTTCATAATTTCTAATATAAACATAATGCATTTTTGTACTTTAAAATATTCAAATATGTTCAATAAATTCCAAATAAATTAACATACACTTAATTTACATCATATATTCATTTTATAACATTATACTTAACAAATTTTCAACTTACACTATTAAAATCCCATGATTAACATTCAACTAAAGATACATCTTCTTACTCCATTTTATTTTTCACTCAATTATCATTCATTTAAATAAATTACACCGAAATTAACATGTTTATACACTTAGCTTACATTAAATCATAACATTTACTTAGGTTAACCCTAATAAACCATCCGGCCTTAACTATAACATCAATATACAATTTATTTCTTTTTGTTTTAAGCATTCAAATCTTCATTTCTAACATCTTTAAACTTTTTTATAAGGTTTATTTCAATTAAACACACATTTATCACATACATACAATTTAAACATAACCTAAAATCAATCTAAATTAATGGAAATAGATGGATTTTGTAACCACAAACCTCAAATTCTTGTTCTACTCTTCTTGAACTTCCTTTTCCTTGCCTTTTCCCCTTGGAATACTTTCTTCTTCTTTGTTCCCTAAAGGTGGCCGAAAATATTCGTTAAGATTCCATCAAAACCTTGCTTCCTTTTTGCAATAAAATTACATAAACATGTTCTACATACCCTAATTTACCTATTTGAACCTTTAAACCAATTTGAAAACATAAATTTCTCTTACCACAAATTTGTGCCCTAACTTTGAATACTTGATTTTTTCCACCTGTATCACTTTAATTGCACTTTAAAGGCTGCTATTAGACTGTAGAGCAGTTAAAATTTACTCGGGAGGCTTAGATTTACGGATAAATTTAAAGAGAGAAGAAGAAATTTTGTGGAGAGTGAGAGAGGAAGAATTCGGCCAAGGTGAAGAAAGGAGGAGCTGTTGGTTTGCTGCAGATTTCTCTAGAAAAATATGATTTTTCCCGCTTATATAGGGGTCTAGTTGGGCTGGGCTTGGTCCAACCAAGGTGGTCCAACAATTTCAAGTCCATTTTTGACATTATGGCCCATTAAGCAACTCTAAATTATTTTTCTTAATTCCCAAGTCAACTTTTCCCAAAATTAGTTCTATAATTCTTAAAATATATAATTAAGCCTCCACAAAATTTTTTAGCTCAATTGAAGTCCATTAACGGACCAGTTCACTCAAATCGGTCCCATCAGATAATTTTTAGTGTTACCATAAATTTTTTTTTTCACTGTCAAAAGTTTTTGAATATTATTCTAAGTCTATCCAAGCCCTTAAAATAATTTTTTGAGGTCATTTGCTATTTTTAGAAGCTCGGTCAAATTTTGGTTAAACCTGGTTACTATTTGAACCGAGCTAGGGCTTTTTCTTATTTTTGACTTTTAGGGACCTATTTGACCTCATTTTCACTCCAAATTTTACCGTCGGACTCCTCATCACTAGTATTTTCCGATGGTCAAATAAATTTTTTTCGCCCCTGAGTGTAATTTCAACCTGAGTACACTATTCACCGTCAGTAAATACTATTCATGACTAACCCGGTAATTCAGCCATTACAATAAGGATGATGGAAAGCCTGCTTTTAACCAAGTCATGGATAGATAGGCATGCCTATATGGTCCTTTGATGCTACAACCTATGAGGTCTATTCTATAGGCCTCATTTGGGTAGTGGTTGGACCTCGTTTAGGTCCCTATGTGTATGCGTTATTGATATAATACAATGTGATTTGTGAAAATACCCTCAGGTACCTATGTGTTCTATTCTCTACACCCGTTATCCACCACTTTAGGAATATAGGCAATAATTGGATAAAAGAATACTAAATGAAAAACATGGAGTATATTAATAAATGAATGTACTTATATGTATGAACTTTAAACGCAAACTATGATAATTATTTATGTAATTTGCTACTCATGAATGATTCTTTAATGATTGTAAAGACTTGTGTTTTGAAAGAAAATATGGAAACAAGCATTTCATATGCTTGTAATATTAAGAGTTATTTGTTATGGCTTGCTATTCTGTACATGTGTGTCATGAGCCTATGGTATTAATGATGATAATAAAAGCAATGAAATATAGTCTGTGTTTAATATGTTAAAATGTGTTTATGAATAAAGTTTGGTGATCTAATTTGGTAATAAGATAAGAAATATGTATTGACATTAATGTGCACAATTACAAAGGGATGATTTCATAATTTTGCTTGTAACTATATGTTTTGTCAAAGTGACAAGTATGGATATATGTATAAAGCTAGTAAAAAAAAGAGTTAAAAACACTAAAAAATGAGCAAAAGCGGCAAAAAACGGATTGGGGGTTGATCGGCCATGCACGGGTGCGCACAGGGGTGAGCGACGCCCGTCGGCATGCCCGACGGGCGTCGCCGCATGTGCCCCGCGTGTGCTGGGCACGCTCGCCCCGCGCTACCATAGCCCGACACTCGCGATTTTTCGTTATTTTTTATTTTTTTTTTCTAAAACACAATAATTTCAAAACATACCCTTTTTGTCTCAAAAATAATTTTTAAAACATTTAAAATATTTTCTAAAGTACATTTTTATTTACTTTTAATAAATCAATTTGATAAGGAAATCATCACTTCCAACTTCATTCTTTTTGCCTATAAATCGGCACACTTAATTTCATCATTGGGTAATCCTGATCTAGGCTACCTCGGGACCCGGTGTCTATAGTTGCCCCCAGTTTTGGGAAAAGTAGTGCACTAGTGTCTAGGTGAGCCTAAACTCAGAAAAGGGAAAGATGCGCGTACCTGAGGCGGCCGTCTTTCTGGACTGGATGATGTTGTTGTGATGGTTGTCGCTAGCTTGTCGACGTGTCGTCCATTATTGAAGCGGTAGTGCCGTGATCGTGCTAACCCTTTCTAGAGTGGTAGTGCTGTCATCATGCTAACCCTTCTGAAGTGGTAGTGCCGTGGTCATGCTAACCTTCCGTAGAATGGTAGTGCCGCCATCGTGCTAACCCTTCTGAGTTTGTGAAGTGGTACTGCCGTGATCGTGCTAACAGTCTGTGGAGTGGTAGTGCCGTCATCGTGCTAACCCTTCTGAAGTGGTAGTGCCGTGGTCGTGCTAACCTTCGATAGAATGGTAGTGTCGCCATCGTGCTAACCCTTCTGAGTTTGTAAAGCGATAGTGCCGTGATCATGCTAACCCTCTGTGGAGTGGTAGTGCCGTCATCGTGCTAACCCTTCTGAAGTGTTAGTGCCGTGGTCGTGCTAACCTTCCGTAGAATGGTAGTGCCGCAATCGTGCTAACCCTTCTGAGTTTGTGAAGCGGTAGTACCGTGATCGTGCTAAACCTCTATGGAGTGGTAGTGCCGTCATCATGCTAACCCTTCTAAAGTGGTAGTGTCGTGGGCGTGCTAACCTTCCGTAGAATGGTAGTGCCGCCATCGTGATAACCCTTCTGAGTTTGTGAAGCGGAAGTGCCGTGATCGTGCTAACCCTCCGTGGAGGGGTAGTGCCATCATCGTGCCAACCTTCTGAAGTGGTATTGCCGTGGTCATGTTAACCTTCCATAGAATGGTAGTGCCACCATCGTGCTAACCCTTCTGAGTTTGTGAAGTGGTAGTGCCGTGATCGTGCTAACCCTCTGTGGAGTGGTAGTGCCGTCATCGTGCTAACCCTTCTGAAGTGGTATTGCCGTGGTCGTGCTAACCTTCCGTAGAATGGTAGTGCTGCCATCTTACTAACCCTTCTTAGTTTGTGAAGCGGTAGTGCCGTGATCATGCTAACCCTTCTGAAGTGGTAATGCTGTGGTCATCCTAACCTTCGGTAGAATGGTAGTGCCACCATTGTGCTAACCCTTCTGAGTTTGTGAAGTGGTAGTGCCGTGATCGTGCTAACCCTCCGTGGAGTGGTAGTGCCGTCATTGTGCTAACCTTTCTGAAGTGGTAGTGCAGTGGTCATGCTAGCCTTCCGTAGAATGGTAGTGCCACCATCGTGCTAACCCTTTTGAGTTTGTGAAGTGGTGCTGTCTATGAGCCCTTTGGTTGATTACCCCCTGAGATGTCTTTGGTTGATGCTTGGATTTTGAAGTGGTGCCCCTTGAGAACCTTTTGGTTAATTGCCCCCTGAAAGGTCTTTGGTTGATGGTTGGATTGATGCTTGAATTGATATTTGGATTGATGCTTGAATCGTTGTCTGGATTGATGTTTGGATTGATGTCATCACTCGCCTTTTGTCGGTGTCTGTATCTAATCTTCCTTACTGCAAAATTGAAAAACCAAATATGCAGGAAAAATAGTGAGCATGCACGTGAAATGCATGAGTCATGCAGGATAAGAATTCATCTAAGTGAGTTTAGAGATGATAGCCAGTCTAGCTGTAATTTGCGATAGGATCGATGCCTTTTAAAGCTGCTTTTGAATTTCATATCTTTGGAATTGTGAGGTTCTCCTTTGATACCTGTAGTAATTTTTTAAAGATAGTGCGTCCCTTGTAGATTTTCACACTAGCTTTTCTTAGCGGGAAATGCGTCCTTTGCGGATTTTCACATAACCCTGTGCCTTATTTTTGCCTGGAATAGACCCAAACCAGTCCAGAGGCTCTTTTTTTCTTTTCTTTTGAAGGATAGACTGCCTGTTTCCAGGTTTTCATCCTATCCTTTTGCCTAACTTTTGCTTAGAGCGCCAATTACGGTTTTCATCTCTAATGGCCTTTTTTTTTTTTGCAGATTGCTGAAGTTGTTGCCAAAAATATTTCAGGCATGATTGGCATGTGCTTACACCCATGTCAAAGCTGTATGAGCTTGATTCTAATCATGAAGGTGCTGTAGAATTGATTTCACGGATGATAGCAGGATGAGTTAGCTGAAGCGCTTGAGTGGTGAGAGCAGCGGAGGGTAGACAGTAAATAACCTTGATCACACAAAGTAAACTGCTATGATCACATCAATATATCATTGCATAAATGCATATGTTTCAATTCGATTTCATTAAACATGATCATTGTTTGACATTAATCTCAAAAAATATAGGACCTCATCTAATCTCGGGATAGATCTTGGATGTAACAACCTAAATAGGGCCTGGTCGGAATTTGCGTGGTAAGTCGGTAGTGAGAGTATTTTCGTAATTTAAGTTTGAGGAAAATAAGATAATAAGGAATTATGTGTTAAGGAAATAATAGTGTGTGCTTATAGTGTATAGTTGTAGGGTGT
This sequence comes from Excoecaria cochinchinensis, assembly GCA_947683425.1. Lineage (NCBI taxonomy): Eukaryota > Viridiplantae > Streptophyta > Magnoliopsida > Malpighiales > Euphorbiaceae > Excoecaria > Excoecaria cochinchinensis. The sequence goes on from CANTUQ010000092.1 coordinate 8,248,612, forward strand.
AAGTGGATTTAGGGCTTTTATTGTGTGGTTTGTGGTGCATGGTGCCTAGGATGAAAAGGGTTTTTAAGAAATAATATGGTGTGAGTGAGTTTTGGTGCATTGAAGATATTTGTGTAAGAAAGGCTTGTGTGTGTTTAGTGTATGGTGCCAAGAGTGGTTATGTTAAGATGGATTGATTGATTCTCTAGGATTGTGACAAGTGGCTTGGAGGTTGGTGAGCATTTAATGAAAAGTAAGAGAGAGGGAAGGGAAGGGCAGAAATTTGCCTAGCTTCCCGTGGAAGCTATCTCATTTCTCTCTTTTCTTCTTTATTTCCCGTTCTCCCCTCTCTCTTGCTTCCATTTTCTGCTCCCATCTCTTTTCTCTTGAGTTTTCTTGGAATTTTGAGCTAAGTTCTTGAAGGATAGTAAGAGGTAAGTGGTTTGGAGTGCTTTGGGTATTTCGGTTCTTCTTTCTCCTTCTTTTTCTGGTTTTGATTGTGGTTTTGGGTCTGATTTGAGTGTGCTGTGGCTGGATTTTGTGCAAGCATCGAAAGAGAGAAGGAAGAGCAAGGGCAAGGATAAAGTGGTTTCGTGAGGGGCACGGTTTGAAGCTTCGTTTTCCAGGTATGGGAGCTGTGTTCTTGAGTGTTTATTTGGGAATTTGAAGGCATGCAAGTGATTGGGAGCTATGTTGTGGATTTTGTGTTTTTGCCCTAATTTCCTCCTTGGATCGACTCTATGTTGTGATTGCATGTCATTGGTAGTATTGAGTGTTCATGAATGCATGTTTAAATTTAATAGTGATTTATAGTGAAGTGATGATGATATAGTGAGGATATTATGTGTTTTCGGATTTTGAACATGCCATGTTAGTGTAATTGAGTTGGTTGTGAGTGATTTTATGTTGAATGGATGTTTGTATATTGTGTAAAATGGGTTTATGTGGGTTGAGAATGATGCGGTGTTGTGCTGGAGGCTTGAGGTAAGTGCTTGTGCATGTTGTGTGTATGTATGAAGAATTGTGTGTGAGTAGTGAAGGAAAAAGTGCAGACTTGGGCGAATCTGGGTTCTGTCGCGATCGCGATGTCTGTCGCGAGCACGACAAAAGGCGGACTTGGCCCCTTGTTCTTGAAGAGCCCTCTGTCGCGATCGCGACGTTGTCATGAGCGCGACAGAGAGCTCGGTAGCGAAACCCTCCGCGCGGCCGTGCTGTCGAGCGTGCGCGCGAGGAGGAAGGAACTGGTCTCTGTCGCGATTGCGACGCTTGTCGCGAGCGCGACAGAGCTCGAGCCCATGAATTTATGCCGCGAGTGCTTCGTCGCAAGTAGGCCCCCTGGCGCGACCTCGCGAGGAAGTGCCCCATGCTCTGTCGCGAGCGCGACACTTATCGCGATTGCGACAGAGGCCCTTCCTGCTTGCCCTGTTTTCTGAATGTGTTTCTTTTGTCCCACTTTGCACGGTTTCTCACTATTGTATGAAATATGTTTGTGCTTATGACACGTGATATCGATGTACTAGTGTTTAGTTAGGAATTTATTTTCAATATTTGAATCTTGCTTTTGATTGTGTGAGGTCGTCTGAATGAATGTGTTGTCGAGCATGAAGTGTCAAGGTATAGGATAATTAAGCATGCTTAAGAAGGGTTAGTGTACAGCTGTTCGGTCCGCCCCATTTGGGCGAAGCGGTCGACCTCCGAGATGGTCATCTTTCGTGTAGTGATAAAATGTTTTGAGACTCCGGTCTCCCGCGCTACCTTCGGGTATTAAAGTGTTTTTGAGGCTTCGGTCTCCCGTGCCGTGTTCCCGTATCCTCCACCATTGATTTCAGGCTATTGTGTGAACCGTCTGGTATTGATTTAGTGAAGTGTTCTGATTATTGTGACTCTAAATAGTGTAATGGTTTAGTGTGTTGTATTATTTATCCTAAATATATTTATATCTCTGTACTCTGATTCATAATGAATTATGTATGTTAGTGCATGTTTTCTTGTATAGTGTTCTGTTGTGTTTGTTTCTCCCCACTAAGCGTTATCGCTTAGCACGGGCTTGTATCCCGTGCAGGTAGCGTGAAGGATTTTTGGGAGTTGCTCGCGTCGCGTATCTGCAGGCAGGCCACATAGGAGTCGAGTTATTTATTCCTGTCTCCTCTTGTAATTCTTTTTGTATATGTATTATTTTGTAAAGGATTTTAAGTTGTAATCTTTTGGGATATTGTATATAGCTTTGTATTTTGTTTTTATAGTAATGAAGTATATTTTCTATGATTTTTATTATTGGTTATTGAATGCTTCCGCTTAGCGCATGTATGCTTCCGTTGTATGTTTCGTCTTGTCGTGAGTGAGCGTCGTGTAGCGCGCCCGCCGGTGCCCTTCCAACGAGGGCGGCGGTGGGGGTGTTACATTGGAAGCATCAAACTCCTGTTATCAATCAGCCCTTTCGGGTTTTCATGATTGAAAATTTTCTCTCTGCCCTTAATTTAAAATTTTTTTTTCTGAAGCAAATTCTAGATCAACGTTAGGGACGAGATTCAACTCAAATGCATAAACGCACTTGTGGCTCCCCTCTTGAAGCTCAAGAAACACCATATGCCTCTTCTTACGTACCAAACCTTATTATAAGGTCATCTCCGCTAATTGGATAAGACTAAACCAAGAACAAAAAGGTCTTACTTCAGTTATAATGTTAGGCTTAGGTAGACGGCTATCAAAGGAGGATCAAGTTGCTAGAGAAGAAATGGCCGTAATTTTTACTCGACTGATGGGAGGACCATCCTCAGCTCAATTACATACTATAAAAGGATTCTTGAATTTGGGTTTGATAATACTTTAGCTTATCAAGCTCAGAATAACAATCAAGTTAAAGCGATTGCCACCGAAACTCATCAAGATGTTACTATCTTGAGCTCTTCTTTTTCTTTCTTTTTCTCTTTTTTTTTCGTTCTTTTTTTTTCATCTTTTTTTTAATCTTTCTTTTTTTTTCCCTTTTTTTCTTTATCTTTCTTTTTCATCTTTTTTTTTCACGAGCTCATGTCTTTCTTGTATGACTAAACCCTCTTCCTAAGGTGTAAACTCATCCTTACCTTGGCAATTTTTGATAACCCAAAGAATTGTTAAAACGTACATCCATCCCTTCCAGAGCGCCCATTGTTCTAAGGGGAGGCAAAAATTATTTTAGGCGACGGGTAGTTTTAACATGTGTAACAATAAAATTGGCACGCATTTAGCATACCAGCATAAAGGCTCAACGAGCTAGCAAGCGATTGTGAATTAAAGGTAAAAAACAGTCATTTAGAGAGCTATACAAAGAAGGGCTGCCTAAATCATTTTCTAGGTTCCGTCTTATCCATGGATCGCTTTGACGGGTAATAAAAAAGGTTCTAGTGCTCTTAGTAAGTTTTCATCCAATATCCTAATTGTATCTAGTTTTTTTTCACTATTTTCTATTTTTATTTTCAGCTCTCAGAATTTTTCCTCTCTTCAGGAGTTATATCAGATGCTATCAAGATTTTCTTTGGGTTTTCTAAAGTTTTGTGATTAAATGTAATCATATTAATTAAATTAATATCAAAACATGAATGCTTCGTGATCATGAGAAATGAAATCATAGAGAAACTATACAAATACACAAGATTGTTCATTTTATTGAAATTATAAATACTGCAAATACTATCATAAAAAGTGTTCTTGGAATAAAAGAAGCAAACAAAACATAATCTTCTCCTCTGATCACATTCATGGTGGGGGAACTGCATTATAACCTGCCCTCTTCTTCTTGTCTCTTTTCTCAGGGTCAGCGATCTGCTTGAAATCAATAAGATCCTGAATTTTATTCCTCAGAGTTTGGCAATAATCTATTAGATGCCCGGTGTGCTGATGGTAAGCGCAATATTGATCCTCCCTATGCCCCGGCTTTCCTTGATTCATGGCTGGCCTGGGTGGCAATGGTCTCAGCTTGCCTTCCTTTGTCAATTTCTCCAGCATCCAAGACAGAGAGTGACCCAAATTGGAGTAGTACCTCTGAACCTGTCCAACCTCAGTGGCTGAAACCTCGGCCGTCTTACCACTTCTATTATTACTGCTTCCTGCACCGCCTGGTTTGTACCCTGACTGGTTGCCATAACCTTTCCTAGCAAAGTTGTTTTGGCTTGCTTTCTTCGCCAGGTAAGCACCCTCAGCTTCTACAGCAATATCCTTAAAGGACTCCCAGTCTCTGAGCCCCTTAAAGCTGAGCAGGTCCCTCAAGTAAGGGTAAGAGTTCCTAATAAACAGCCTGATTTAATCAGCAATGTCAGGCTTTCTCTTCATCTCCATGACCCTATTTCTCTATCTTGTAAAGTATTCATGGAACAACTCATCATTTTTCTGCTGTAAAAGCTCGAGGTCCTTTAAGGTGACCTCCATTCTGGTACTGCAGTCGTACTGCTTCATGAACTTCTCAGTCAAAAGGTCCCAATCTTCCTTGGACCTCCTGTCTAACCCATGGTACCAGTCCACAGTCGGACCCACCAAACTAAGATAGAAATATTCCACCTTCTATTTTTTGGTTAACCCTGTGCCTTTCATCAGCAGGGTATACTGCTTAATGTGTACAGATGGATCCGAAGTGCCATCAAACTTCGGCAGCTTAGGCATTTTAAACCTTAGGGGCAATAACTCTTCGTCCCCAAATCTCTGTGTTCAGGGTTGATCCCCTTTTCGGCTGATAGCATGCGAGTGATTGCTTGCATCTGTTGCCTCAACCCTCTCATCGCCTCATCTTCTGCCCTGGGTGCTCTAGCCCCCACAAATTGAGGTGCTACTGCCTCTTCATCTTCCTCCTCCATCACAAAATCATTTGGATTGGGGATTATTTCCCTTCTTGGCTCAGTAAGCACAACAGCTATATGTTTATTAACAGGTTGGCGAGCAGTATTAACTACAACGGGGGTTTCTCTGCTAGCAGGTGGTTCAACTTGCCCCCCAGCATGAACCATCGGGGGCTGTGGAGCTATGGGTGGATGTAGAGCAGCTGGTGGTTGTGGAGCAGGAGGATGAGCAATTCTATTAGCCATAACTCCCATCATTTTCAACATTCTTCGCTCAAAATCCTCTAACCTCCTAGCAAGGTCTTGAGTTGTTAAGGCTCCGGTCTCTTCTGCCATTTGTGATGCTATGGCTAACTCTCTGGTCGTTGAGGATGGCTCAGAATTCCAATCAGACACTAATTCTGTCAATCTAAGAGGCAGACCTATCCTGACCAGCCGACCGTTAGAACCCCTAGTCCACATCGATGAATCTATGATGGCTGAAAGATTGAACTGTTAGGATGATGCATGAATGATACATACAATGCATTATCGTGTTGATACAGCATGGACAATCACATTCAAGCAAGTAGATCCTTCCAACCTTATTACTCACACACACGAGGTAGTGTAGCCTCTTTCCTAGGTGGGCCTCCGCTGACATAACATCCCTTAATTAATGTGCATACGTATGAATTTTTGCTTTTATGTATTTAAACATTTCAACTAAATTAAGATGGGCTCATTGAGGCATGAAGGCCTTTGATAAAGGACCATTTAATTTGATTGATTTTGTTCAATATATAATGGCCCACATAGCAAGCATTATATTAAGGAGCATGTACCCTAGGGGAAGTATCTACTGTCATTACATGAGCTTTGGTCAAGGGTAATGATACTTTCAAGCTACCCAAGCATGGTCCCTGCCAATGGGTCTAGCTCATCATGAGCATAACGACCGATTGGGTCTCCATTTGATATACTATAAGGTACGAGGCTTGGGCTGGTGATTATCCCTAACACTTCCCCACACTGAGTAAACGTAACGTCGTGCTTTGGGAACGCACCGGGGTTAAAAAATAGGGACAAAACTAGCATAGTTCTAAGGCTCTAATGAAATGATATGCAATTTTTGAAAAGGGATAAAATTTTTAAATTAAAACTCAATTATAAATTTTAACAAGGTACTTTCGAATCGAAGTCTCTTAGGTCCCCAGTGGAGTCGCCACTGTGACGTGTGCCGAACCCCATGAGGCCCCGAAGACCCGCTCTCAGGGCTTTCGGGATGAGGTTCATAAAACTTGTAAGAAATTACAAGGGCGTCTATTTTGGGCAACAAGGAGGTTTCATGGAGTCGCCACCCAATAGAACATTGAAAAAGTTCGTCTAGCCTCAGCGAGCCTAAGACAGCGCTGCTATGTCCATTTTGGGCAAGCCAGAGGGGTCTTGGAGGCCCCATCCTAATAGAACATTAGGATGACCGCCTCGTGGAGCCTAGGACTATACAAGTTAAAGCCTTTTTACGGGACACGAGAAGTGTCTTGGAAGTCCCATTCCAATGGAACATTGAAATGGTCCTCTCGCCTCGTTGAGCCTAAAAACCAGAGATAGTTCGGGACTTCTCATTTATTCATACCTTGATTAAATTTAAAATTGAGTTTTGAATTTAAGTTTTCATCCCTTTTCTCATACGTTTTAATGCAATAATTAGAGCGCAAGTTGGTCATTCAAGGAAAACAGTAAATGAAAGCATACTTAAAATAAAAGTGCATAAAAAAAAAAATTACAACAAACTTAGGGGCGAAATATAACCCCCATTGTAAAATAAATGTAAATCATTATTAAGAGTGATGACATTGGTCCTCGCATGCATAATTAGAGAATGTAATTTTGAAATGACAATTTATTTGGATGAAAAAATTAGGACATTGGTCCCATTTTATTAGAAAAATTCAATTTATTTATAAAAATATTTTTGTGACTTTTTAATTAACGTGCATGAAAATAAACAAACTTATTACAAATTACATATTAAATAATAAAAGTAAATAAAATTAAAATTAAAATAATACAAAAAAATGCTAAAAGTATAAGCTCCACCAAAATGGTATTTTCAAACCTCCATAGGCTCCCACTTGCCATTGGAAAACTCACACATAAAAAATAATGTTGAAACAAAAACACAAATAAAGATGATGTTAGTAATAAAAAATGGATTTAAACATACAACATATAAAAATGAATTAAAATAAATAAAACAACATGCATGACAAATTAATTAAATGGCATGATAAAAAATATAACTTAACACATGAACAATTAAACATGCATAAATAATAAAAAATAACAACAATAATAAAATTCAACATGCATGAAAAACATGAAAATAATAATGATGATGATAAAAATAATAAATTATAATAATAAACAAAACTAATAAAAATAATAATAATAGTAGTAATGATAAATAATAACTAATAATGATAACAATAAATAAGAATAATAAAATAAAAATAATGATGGTAATGATAATAGTAAATTATAATAATAATAATGATAATAATAATACTAATGATAATAATAATAATAAATAATAATAATGTTGATAATATCAAAGAATATGAACAATCCAATTAAATATGCAAGTAGTAGTAGTAGTAGTAGTAGTAGTAGTAGTAGTAGTAGTAGTAGTAGTAATAATAATAATAATAATAATAATAATAATAATAATAATAATAATAATAATAATAATAATAATAATAATAATAATAATAATAATAATAATAATAATAATATCAAAGAATATGAACAATCAAATTAAATATGCAAGTAATAATAATAATAAGACAATCATGCTAACACATGTTAAATGATAATACTAATAATAACAATAATATATGAACAAAAATAATGACAATAATATGAACATGAACAATTAAATAAGAAATAATAATATGAACAATTAAATAAAAGATTAAGAATAAGAAATAATAATATGAACAATTAAATAAACATGCAAGAAAAATAGGAATTAAAAAGATAGATCTAAGAGAATTTACATGATAGCTAACTAATTGTAAACAAAAATTAAAAATTAAAATTGGAGCCAAGAATGCTTACCCTCAAATTTGATGTGATGAATGAGTTTGGAGGATAAATTTCCTTGCTTTGATTTAGAAAAAATAAATATAATGAAATTTTATCCCAAAAACAAATAATTAATTTTTTTGTCTTAAGGAAAAATTATGAAAAACAAGAAGTAAATTCCCAAGAACAAATAATTGATTTATTTGTCTCAAGAATTAACTTAAAAAATCAGATTAGAATACTTGGAGAATTTTTCTTGAAGAATAAAAAAAGGAAGAAGAAGAGAGAAGAAGAAGAAGAAGAAGAAGAGAGAAAGTATATTTTTCTTAAGAAAAATCCCCCCTCAAAATTCTCTCTAAAAATGATTTTATAATCCCCAAAAATTTAAATTTTTAATAAAGAAATTAAATTAATTTAACTCACATTAAACCCAAAAAACTGAATAATTTGAAGAGTTTAAAAGATAAAAGGTTTTTAGAATTAAATTATGCAAAAAACATGAGTTAAAAACACTAAAAAATGAGCAAAAACGGCCAAAAATGGATTGGGGGCTGATCGGCCACACATGGGCACGAACAGGGCCGAGCGACGCCAGTCGGCGCACCTGACGGGCGTCGCCGCGCAAAGAGCGCCTCACGTGCGCGCTGGGTGCTGCCGCAGCCCGACACTCGCGATATTTCGATTTTTTTTTTCTAAAACACAATAATTTCAAAACATACCCTTTTTGTCTCAAAAATAATTTTTAAAACATTTAAAATATTTTTTATAATATATTTTTATTTATTTCTAATAAATCAATTTGACAAGGAAATCATCACTTCCAACTTCATTCATTTTGCCTATAAATCCGCACACTTAATTTCATCATTAGGTAATCCTGAGCTAGGCTGCCTCGGGACCCGGTGTTTACAGTTTGGAAGCAAATTTTGATGACATTATTGAGACTTAGGTAGGATGTTGGCGGAGCACTCAGCTCTGTCACGAGCATGATAGAGGCCATCGAGCTCTCCATCGCGATCACGACTAAGGTCGCGAGTGCGACTCCTCTCTGTGCTGTGAATATACATTGTTGAGGTACTTTGCATGGGTTTTCACTTATGATCTACATTTGATTCAATGAGTAAACTATGATGTGTTGTACCATGCAAGGTATAATTGAAATGATTTCTTAGGCATACTTTAACACTAGGACATGATTATAATAAAAAATTATTTATCTGCCTATTGAAACATTGATATTGTTCTGCTATAATTTTGGAATATGATGATCATTATTGCCATATTATGTATTTGAAGGTATGTTCCGTGTAATATTGTATGAGTATTATAAAATGGACCAAATGTGAATATTTAGCCTGCAATAGTCAAGTCGTGGATAGATAGGTATGCCTATAGAGTTCTGTTTGTTGCAGCCCCAATGTGATCAGGTCCCGATTTGGATCCTCGTGATCCTCAATGTGTTTGAATCTTGTTTAAGATCCTCAACGTGAAAATATTTTTGATTGAAAATGAAAGAAATTGCTTTTACTCGTACCCACGGGAACTAATGTGTTTACTCGTTATCCACCCCTTTTGATTTAGCAGGCAATAATCGAATAAAGAAATGTGAATGAAATAATAAGTTCTGAATTGATAAGTCTATCTAATGACTATATGAAAATGTGGCAGTATCCTCGGGTACCTATGAATTTCAGTTTTGTTATTCTATTTAGAATGTATACATGAATGAATAACTGGAGAGTGAGGAATTTATTTGAAGTAAAAATGTTTAGATGAGTGTAATTATATGTGAGGAATGAGAATTACGTGTAGTGAAACATAAAAATCTCGTATTAATTAAAGGTTATATGACTAAGGTATGATGAGACATACTGAAGTAAAAGTGCACGCATAGGCTAATTACAATTGTCACTCTATTTGACTATGTTGACGAATATGATTAAAACATTTCTTTTATGATCCATTTTATGCATTTATTTAATGAAATCTTTAAGTATGCTTAGAACATGTAATTATATACCTATGATTTTGTTTTGGATATTTATTGTGTGTTTTGACCGATGAACATTGTGAGTGGTCATCTATATTATGTGTTTTCCTCACTAAGCCTTTGAGCTTAGCACGAGTGTTTGTTCGCGCAGGTTAAGGGGATAGAAGTATCGATCGGACACTCCGCAACAGTTTGTAGTGGTTGGTTAAGTGGAGTTTATAGTTAATAATTGTAATATAAGTCATTAAGATTTTAGTTTTAAGTGAATGGCATGTAATAAGATTTTGTTTAGAAAGTGTAATGCTAATTATATGATTGTCTATTTTTTTTATTATCTGAATGTTTAAGAATTGAAGAAAATTTTATAGTTCTACTTTTGTTATTGTTCTCAGCATGTTTTCGCCTCTAGCATTCTTCACTCATCGTCGCATACTGCCTATATTATAATACAGTATGCTACATATGGGTAAGGGGTGTTACATTTAGTGGTATCAGATCATAGGTTTAGTCGGTTCTGGAAAACTAAGAGTTTAAAGTGTGTCTGTATAGTTTTGTGTTGGCCAAAGCGGATGTCCTCATTCTGTAATGGTTTTAGAAATTGCAAATTCTAAATAAGTTAGGTGCATAGTTAGAAGGTGTAAAGCTAAAGGATCGCGATCTGTCTATTTTGGATTTTTTGTAGTCAAGAGATATGAAAGCTGTGCATCAATAGTATTATAAGAAATTTAGTTAAGGAGTTTCTCCTAGTATGGTTTGAATTTTGAAGAGAATTTCTTAAGGATGTAAGTGATTTTGATTTGAGAATATTGGTGGCACTCTGTGCATCTGTCAGCCATCTCAATTGAGATTATTTGAACATAAGCATGTGTCAGCATGGGGATGGGAAAGTATATTGCCACTGCATAAATCGTATCTGCATCATTTTGCATACATTAATCATTATACATTCATTTCACTCACATCCCTCATTCGTATGTGATAAGCATTCTGATTCAACTCAATTAAAAGTGGCTGACAGGCTGTGCATTGAGTACAAGATGATTAAGTGGAGATATTAAGAAAATGTAAAGTGTAGGCTACCATTAGGGTAGAAGGTGAATAAGTAACACTTATATGAAAAGATTATTTTGCAGGCTGAGTTAAGAAATGGTGATTAAGAGGGTTAATAGCCAATGTATGAATTAGAAACAATAACTAGTGTAACTTAAAATTTGATATATTAGACATTATGGCGATAAGACTCTATGTGTATATGTAAGTATGTTAAATGAGAAGCCCATATTATAACAGCCCGAATTACACCCTAGTAGTATATTGGGTTGATTGTGGTAATTGGATAAGTTTAATTTGGAAATTGCAAAATTCCGGACTAAAGGGTAGAAGAAATGAGGACTTAATTGAATTAACAAAATGACTTAAGTGACCCATATGTATTTATGCATGATTAAGATTAATTGGAAGATTAATTAAAAGACAATGGTGATTAGGATTTAACAAAGCAGAATTTAAGGGAAAGAAAGTGGAAATCTGGGTGTTATTGTTTGGGTTTTGCCACCTCATGGCAGCCATGCAATATATAGTGGTTTGATGAGAGAAAGTCTCATTTTTCTGCTTTTGATCTTCATTCTTCGGCTATTCTTCCTCAAGCTCTTCTTGTTCTCTTTATTTTCTTGAATTAGAATTTAAAAGTTCTGTTAAGTGATCAAGTGGTCGTATAGTGCATGAATATTACTAGCATTCAAGGTAAGTGTGTCACACCCCGTCTGCCCCCTAGTAGAATGAGCCATGTGTAGGTGTGCATTTGTGCTTGTTTTGGCATGTCATGAGGGGCATTTTGGTAAAAGTGCATGTATATGGGCTCTGTTAGCATGTGGGTGTGTGCATGGTATTGATGTGTGACCTAGTAGGATTGTGCTAGGGTGTGCTTGCTCACATGGTTGTGGGGTGTGAGTGAGTTGGGTGTGATTGCATGTGCATAAGTGTAGCATAATAGAGTATGTCTAAGTGGGAGAGTTTTGTGTGTGTGTGTTCACACACTTGTAGGGTATGCATTAGTTGGGAGAGTCTTGCGTGTATGTGATGCATGTGCTTTGGGTGTGAGTGATCAAATCCCACTAATAGGGAAGTGACACTTGTCTAGGGTTAGGAAAAGAAAAAGAAAAAGAAAAGAGAAGAGTGGGATGGGCGGTGGCTGCCTTCATTCCTGTTTCCCCTTTTCCCTCACTCTCTTCTTCTTCCTTTTCTCTTCCTCTAAGAACCCTAGCTTGGAATCAAGGCTTAGTTGGTGGGAATTGATCATCCTTTATCATTTTGGAGGTAAGTCTATTGCATTTGTTCTTCTTTTCTTCAATTGGTTCTTCATCTTCTTCCTTGCATTTTCTGGATTTGGATCTAAGTTAGGGCTTTGTGTTTATGTGTTTTGATGGTTTGTTGCTTAGTTGAGCTTCTTCGTGAGCCAAAGGGCAAAGAGAAGGTTGGATCTAGTGGAACTAAGCTTTAGGAGCAAAGGATTTCAAGGTTTGGGAATTTTCTGCTTTTAAATGTGAAAATGTCCATATGTGTTCTTGATGAATTTCTGGAAATTATGGTGATCTTGATGTGTTTTGTGGTTCCAATGTTATGGGTTTTGTTTTAGATGTGCTAAGGAAGTTCAATTGTGGGTTAATGAATTTAATTGTGATCTTGAATGTGAAGATGATGAATAGTGCTGAAATTTTAAATTGGATAAATTGATGTTGTTATTGGCATGATTTAGTTGGAATTCTTGGTATATATGTTGTGGTATATGTTATATTGTGTTTGTTGTGGGTACTGGATGGCTGGAATTGAGGTAAGAGACCAAGTGGAGTGATTTATGTGTTTTTGTGTGATTTTGGAGAAGAAGGAAATCTGCAGAAATTCTGCAGATTTTGGAAAACTCGCATCTGTCGCGATCGCGACAGAGGCCGGTGTTCCAGCCTTTGTCCTGTAGCGATCTTTGTGGCGTGACACCGCTCTCTGTCGTGAGCGCGACAGCGTCGCGATCGCGATAGAGCGTTGGTGGCTGCGCTGGCTGCTCGCGCTATCGCGAGCACGCGACCTGTCGCGAGCCCGCGATAGTGAAGAGAGCTCTCTGTCGCGATAGTGACAACGTCGCGAGCGCGACAGAGCCGGCTACACGTTCCTTCTCGCGATCGTGAGGTCTGTCGCGGGCGCGACGTACGGGAGCTTAGCTCCTGTCGCGAGCTCGACAGCTCTGCTGCCCATCTGGGTTTCTCTTCTCGCATGCTTGTGTTCAAATCTTTGAATGATGATGTTTTTGGATTACATGCAAGATTAATGTTACGAATTATATGAATGGGTAAATGAGTGATATATGAATGAGACTTTGAAACTTATGAATTGGATTGAATGGTTTATGCATAACCTGCTAGAATCAGTATAGTGGATAGTTAGGCATGCCTAATAGAGTCTTATAGCTGCAGCCTCAGTTCAGTTTGGACCCCGATCAGGTCCCCATTTGGTTCCTTGCAAACCCTTTAATGTGTTTGGATCTTGTTTATGGTCCATTAATAAAATGTTTTGTAAATGACAAAGTAAAATGGTTTGCGATTCGTACCCGTAAGGTACTGTCAGTAATTGGTTCGTACCCGTAAAGTACTATCCGTTCACTCGTTATCCACTACCTTAAGTCAGCAGGTGCTTAATTGCTTTGAACTGTTTCGATAATCATCCGAATGTGTACCATGTTGAGTTAATATGAATGCAATTATGTATTATCAAATGTATGACTATTTGTGTTCGCATGTTCATATTTATATCTAATGTGTATTTCTGATTATGCCACTTGAATGTGTTTTGTTTGACGACCATTGTGAATGGCCATCCTTTTTCATGTGTGTGTTTCCCCACTAAGCGTTTATCGCTTAGCACGGTGTGTTTACCCGTGCAGGTGCGGAAGAAGGTTTGCCTTGGGGGAGTCGCCGCAGCCAAGCCAACATAGCTGGGTTTTTAGCGTAGGGCTTAATTTTGTAGCTTGATGATTCATTTTGTATAGAACTCTCTTATGTCAGTTTTGTAATAGCTTTCACATGTGTATAAGTATATTTTTGGATATGTAACTATCTTCTGTACCCGTGGGTTGATGAAACAGTAATGTAATGTTTTCCGTTATATTAATGCATGATCAGCTTCTTTCAGGAATGGTTTTTGTAAAATTTTAATTACCCTGTATTTCGGTATGTATGTTCGTGTATGAATGTATGTTTATTCTGTATCTGCATGGCGGCACCTTTACCCATACAGCATCTCACTCCTTATCGGATGGGATCGCCTACGTATGAGTAGGGGGTATTACAAGTTGTGGTATCAGAGCCCGGTTTAGGCGTTTTTGGGTGTTGTTAACGTGATGTTGTGTATAGATGCGTATATGTCTAGGGCTGTGTTGGCTGATGCGATTTTCCTTGTTTGCTTAGATGGCTTCTAATTCTGCTCGTGGATCACTTGAGGAGTCCGCTGAAAGTGTGAACCCTCAAGCTAGGGATCCTTCTGTTACAGTGTCGGTTCAACCTGCTAGGGTCCAGCCCGAGGCCGCTGCCATGCCTTTTGAAGCCATGTTCAGGCTGTCACAGGATATGGCAAGGGTCTTAGAGAGAGTGGTTGCCCCCAGGCCTCCCATGGAGAACTTAAGAAAAGCTGGGGCCGAAGACTTTTATGGAACAGGATTGGATGAATCAGAGTTAGCGGAGAGGTGGTTAGATAAGGTGAAGAGGGCTTTGAGAGAAGTTAGGTGTCCTCTGGATCTGCAAGCAGAATGTGCTGTGGCCTTGCTCCAAGGGTCGGCATTTGAATGGTGGGAGCTGGTGTGCAGACAACCTCAGATGCCCGATCCTATTACATGGGAGTTCTTCATTGAGGAATTCATGAAGAAGTATGTAACTCAGACTTACAAGGATGCGAGATGGGCACAGTTTCTGAGTTTGAAGCAAAGAGCTATGTCGGTTTCGGATTATGAGAAAGAGTTTAATCGGTTGTCCCGATATGCTCCGCAAGGGGTCATGACAGATGATTTCCGATGCAAGCATTTTGAGGCTGGGTTGAATGAGTCCTTCAGGGTGGCTTTGATCTCCTTGATGAGCATGCTAGGGGTGAGCTACTATCAAATCGCAGATGCTGCCTTGAGGGCTGAAAGGTAAGAGTCGGTGCTGGGGGGGAGAGCTCAGAGAAGGAATCCGTCTCGTGGTGGTTCTTCTTCTTCGTCTTCGGGTAAAAGAGCAAGGGATCCGCAAGATCAGTCATCATCCGGTTCAGCCACGAGGGGTAGAAGGCAGGGTTCAGTAGCTGTGTCTGGTTTTGGCAGGGGTGTTAGATCTGAGGCTATACCTGTTTGTTCGCACTGCAGTAAGGCTCACTGGGGTGAGTGTAGGTGGCTCACTGGTGGGTGTTTTAGATGTGTAAGCACCGAGCACCATCTGGCTAGTTGTCCACAGTTGAGTGAGGATTCAGGTCCACAGAGAGGGGCTAGCGGAGTTGGATCAAATGCTACATAGGCTGCCCGTGGTAGGGGCCGAGGTAGAGGTTGAGGCGGTCGACCTAGAGATGGAGCTGTTTCGGAGACAGTTGAGCGTCCCCCACCAGTCGCAGCCAGAGCTTATGCTATCACACCCCAACCTATAATATGGATACTTCTACTCGTGATTAGAGCGAGCAGAACCCAAGATAGATAGGAGTGTCACACCCCACTAGTACAAACATGCAAACATCACATACAGAATCACATATCCGGTATAAATAAAAACTTTAATAGAAAGAAGAGGGATACAGAACAAAATGGATACTTTTATTAATATACAAAATTGGGTCTTTACATCTTACATCAGATTACAAAAAGAAGAACGAATATACAAAAGCCCAAGATACATTGTTCCAAAGGGCTAACAAAGCATTACATCTATTACAAAAGAAAGGAAAGCCTATACTATAAAACTTCAAATCTCTAGTTGCGTTGGCCTTCCAGATGCGACACGCCCAACCCGAGGTAATCAAAACCTTCCACACCTGCACGGATAAACACCCGTGCTAAGCGAAATCACTTAGTGGGGAAACACAATGCATGACCGCCACTCACAGTGACAGTAACAGAAAACACATGATAACAATACAATATATACATATAACCATACATAGTTAATTCAAATATTTGCATCTTCGTCCAAAGATCCTTGTACAAAAACACAATGACACCTGCTTAATCATAATGAGTGGATAACGAGTACACATAGATACTTGAGAGTATCAATATCGTGTTATGGACACATAGATACCCGAAGGTATCGAATCATTCTTTTTATTTTGTTTCCAAATTGTTTTCACATAGAATCTTAAGAAAGATTCAAACAGAAGGATCGCGAGGATCCAATCGGGGGACCTGATCTGTAACACCCCCTTCCCATACGTAGGCGATCCCATCCGAGAAGGAGTGAGATGCCGTATGAGTAAAGGTGCCACCAGGCAAGTACAAAGTATAACATACAATCATTCATAACATACATTCAGAAAATACAGAATAATTAAAAACTTTACATGCAGAAAGCAAAAGCTGATCATGCATTACTATAATAAACTATTACAATAATGTTCTGATCAGCAAGCTGATACAAAATAATATTACATATCCAAAATATAATTACGAACGCAGAAGCTGAAACAAAACCGATACAGAGAGTTCTATACAATCTGATAGTAGCTAACCCCAGGTATACACATCAGAGAAATCAAAGCAATCTTCAAAGACTCATTTAGCCTCGAAATGCTTGCATCTAAAGTCATCAGTCATAACTCCACGTGGGGCATAGCGAGATAACCTGTTAAACTCTTTCTCATAGTCTGCAACTGACATGGCCCTCTGCTTTAAACTCAAGAACTACGCCCATCTCGCATCTCTATAAGTCTGAGTAATATACTTCTTTGTGAACTCACCCTGAAAGAACTCCCAGGTAATCGGATCCGGTAACTGAGGATGCTTGGAAACTAATTCCCACCACTCAAAAGCAGACCCCTGCAGAAGAACTAATGCACACTCTGCCTGCTGGTCAGGAGGACACCGAATCTCTCTCAAAGCACGCTTTACTTTATCTAACCATCTCTCTGCCAACTCAGATTCATTCAAACCAGTGCCATAAAAATCCTCAACTCCTGCCCTCCTCAGATTCTCCATAGGTGCTCTAGGAGCAGTCACTCTCTCCAAAACCCTAGCCATGTCCTGATGCAGTCTAAACATAGCCTCAAAGGGCATGGCTGCGGCCTCAGGCTGGACCCTAGCATGCTGAGCCGACACAGAAACAGAAACAGACGGATCCACTGCTGGAGGATTCACACTCTCGGCGGATTCCTCAAGTGATCCACGGATAGAATTAGAAGCCATCTAAACAAACAAAAAAAAAAACAACCGTATCAGCCAACACAGATCTAGACACATACCCATCTAAGAAACTCAGAACAATCATAACAACACCCAGAAATGCCTAAACCTATGCTCTGATACCACAAACTGTAACACCCCCTTCCCATACGTAGGCGATCCCATCCGAGAAGGAGTGAGATGCCGTATGAGTAAAGGTGCCACCAGGCAAGTACAAAGTATAACATACAATCATTCATAACATACATTCAGAAAATACAGAATAATTAAAAACTTTACATCCAGAAAGCAAAAGCTGATCATGCATTACTATAATTAAACTATTACAATAATGATTTGATCAACAAGCTGATACAAATAATATTACATATAAAAAATATAGATACAAAAGCGGAAGCTGATACAAAACTGATACATGAGAGTTCTATACAAAAAGAATCATCACTGGTACAAAACTGAGCCCTACACTAATCCCTTCTGTGTTGGCTTGATGACGGCGACTCTCTCAAAGCAAAACTCCTTCCGCACCTGCACGGGTAAAAACACCGTGCTAAGCGATAAATGCTTAGTGGGGAAACACACATAAATAATGGACGACCATTCACAATGGTCGTCAAGGCATAACACATTCACAATGGCATAATGCAAAGGTTAGCATAACACATATAAACGTATTCACGTATAAAGGCCATATCATCAATATCTCATAATCATATTCATTCGAGAATAATCTGACATGCATCTCATCATATACTTACTCAGATATCACTTTTCATATCCAAATCAGAACAGAACAAATCAATTGAACAATAAATGAACACCTGCTGACTCTAGGTAGTGGATAACGAGTATACCGAAGGTACCTTACGGGTACGAATCGAATACTGAGGGTACCTCACAGGTACAAGTCAAATGTTATTTTATTTATCAAAACATATTATTTATATACTGAGGGGACCTTAAACAAGATCCTAATACTGAGGGGTTCGCGAGGAACCAGACAGGGACCTGATCGGGGTCCAAACTGAACTGAGGGTTGCAGCTAAAAGACTCTATTAGGCATGCCTAACTATCCACTTACTTGACTCTAGCAGGTTATGCGACATTCAAAATTATATTTTAGAGTACATAATATAATTCATTTGAATAATCATGATATCACGCACATCGAAGCATTCAAAAGCATGCCATGCATGATACCGCAATATAATTTCATGCAGAAGAAATACCAAATTCATTTCTGAGTCAAAAGCTGGGAAATTTCGGAAAAAGAGCAAAACGGGGAAAACGGGCGAGATTGGTTGGTCACCAGGCATGACTGGCCTCTTCACAAGGCAGGTCACGTGACGTGACTGAGGGTCACGTCTCGTGACTTGCTTTGCCCCTCGCGGATCAGACGACATCTCTCGCTGATCATGCCTCGTCCCTCGCAGATCACGCAGCGCCCTCGCAGGTCACGCGACGTGACTGGACGTCACGTCTCGTGACTTGCTTCAGCACCCTCGCAGGTCACGCGACGTGACTGGACGTCACGTCTCGTGACTTGCTTCTCTCTTCAGCAGATCGCGCGACGCCTACACTCAGCCGGTCACGAGGCGTGACGGGGAGTCACGTCTCGTGACTGGCCTCTTTTCAGCTGGTCACAAGTTGTGCCAGACAGCCACAACTCGTGACCGGCCTCAAGCTGGCAGGTCACGTCTCGTGACTTGCCTCTCTTTCTGGCGAGTCACGCGACAGCATCTGATAAATCGGGATTTTATACCAGATTTTTCCAGAATTTTCCCAGAACGAAATAAATCCAATCCCAAATTGATTAAAAACCAGTCAAACCAATTCTTACCTTCCAGAAAACATCGCAATTCACATAAACAATATACATGTAACTCAATTTAGCACTTAAACAACCAATTCAAGGATATTTGCATTCAAACTATTCAAGAACATAAACCCTAGAATTTTACAGTAAACATCAGAATCACAATCAAATATTCCCAAACCTGAAATCTAAGCCTCTATCACTTAGCTCCACTAGGACCAGCAACCTCTTTACCCTTTGGATCACGAGGAGCTTCAGCTAGAACACAAACACAATAATGCAACCCTAAGTTAAACCTAAACTTAAGGAAGAAGAAGAAGATGAAGAATTACAGCAAGATAAAGACAAGAATATGCACTTACCAAGCTAGGGAATGCCAAGAGAGATTAACTTCACAAATAAAATCTTGAATCCACACACAAGAGCCCTTAGGGAAAAGGAAAGGAAAAAGAAGAAGACCAGTGAAGAAAGAACGTGAATCTACCAATTCCTTTTTCTTTCTTTCCTTTTTCTTTTTCTTTTCTTTACCCTAAGTAAGTGTCCATTTCTTATTGGTGGAGTTAACCACTCACACTTAAATTCCACATACATCACACACACCTAATGCACTTATAATTAAAGTACCCTACAATGGCATAAACACACACACCCAAGTATTTCTCACTTAATAAACACACTAATGCCATGTATGTACCCCCATAATAATAAAACCCAAAAACATACATTTTACTAAAATACCCTTATGAAATGCTGAACACATGCGAATGCTTAGACAGACAGACAGACAGACAGGCTCATTCTACTAGGGGGCAAATGGGATGTGACATGATCAGGGTCCAAAGTCGTACACATAGCTGCAGCGGCACCTAACTCTATTAGGCATGCCTAACTATCCACTTATCCGACATTAGCAGGTTATGCAAAATCTTATCACGTTTACATATATATTATTTATGCAACTAGATAGTCAAAGCTTAATGAAAACTGCATGCAAAAGAAATTAAGTCATTAAGCAAAAAGGAAAAATAATCAAGTTTGGAAGCTGCGCCTGTCGCGCTCGCGACAGAGACCAAAACACAACTCCCTGCCAAGTCTCGCGCTCGCGAGAGGGCGAAGGCGCCACTCTCTGTCGCGCTCGCGACGGTTGTCGCGCTGGCGACAGAAGGCAACCTTCCAAGTCCATCGCGCTCGCGACAGAGGGGAGCCCTGCATACGCTCGGAGGTTGAGCGCTCTGTCGCGCTCGTGATGTATGTCGCGCTCGCGACAGAGAGTTCCCTCTCGAGCTCTCAGCGCGACACTTCTCGCGCCGGCGTGAGGCCTGAAACCTCCACGCGCTGTCGCGCTCGCGACGGTGTCGCGATCGCGACAGAGACGGGTTTTTCAGCTCTTACGCCCAAAATCTGCAAAAAACCTATACAAATCACATCCAAACTTCCAAAATTGATTCCAAACCTCAAAATTCAGCAATCCAAGCATCTACAACTCATAACATAAATAAAAACCCAGTTTTATCACCATTTATCTCAATTAAATCAAGCCAATTACATGTCCAATTCTAAGAATTTCCCAAAACAGCAATTCTAACAACAAATTACAACTATTCACATAATTTCCCATAAATCCTTCAACAATATTCATTCTCTAGTATTTCATAACGTGCTTAATGTAATTTAAACTTCAATAGCACAACTTATAACCCCAATCAAAACAAAAGCACATTCATTAAACTCAAATCACAAAGATGCACAAAAAGATGAACAATCCCAAACCTTCTCTCCTTAGCTCCTATTCGCGAGCTCCGCTCTCGCTAGCGATTTCTTTCCCTTTCACCGGTCTAGGAGCCTCCTCTGAACCACAAACCCACCATAACCAAGATCAATTCTAAAACAACCCATAAACAAATACATATAAACTAAAACCTAGAGAAGAGGAAGAAGAAGAATCTAAAACACCCATAACCCCAACTCACCTTTAAACTTCAAAAATCACAAGCTAAGCAACTCAATCTACTCAAGGGAAAGGAGAGGGAGCAAGATCGGGCCAAGAAGAAGGAAAAACAAAGAAGAAAGAAGAAGAAAAGAGGAAGATGGCGTGAAGAAGAGAGGGAGAACGGGAAAACAAGGGAAAATGGCTGCATTTTCTCTCTCTCTCACTCACCAACCCATTAAATGCCCACTTATCCACTTTGCCACATGTCACTCTCTCTTTAAGACACATTTCTCCTAACACATCCTACTCCCAAACATCATCATACACATTAACTATCCCTTATTACACTATATTCCCATACTTCCACTCATACCCTACACTAGCCTATTTCCTCTTCTCAACTAATACACACAATTTAAGTAAATAAACCAATTTAACACACACATGAAACACATAAGTACACACATATAGATACGGACAGGCTCAAACTACTGGGGTGATTTTGGGGTGTTACAATACTCCCCCACTTAACAGAATTTCGTCCTCGAAATTCTTACCTGTTCCGGATAACTGAGGGTATTGCAATCTCATAGCTTCTTCTGGTTCCCATGTAGCTTCTTCAATACCGTGATGCTGCCATAGAACTTTGACTAACGGTATCTGCTTATTCCGAAGCTGTCTGATTTCCCTATCCAAAATCCTTTTCGGTTCTTCATCAATAGAAAAGTCTGACTGAATCTGAATATCTTGCACTGGTAACACATGCGAAGGATCTGACCGATATCTCCGAAGCATAGACACATGGAAAACATCATGTAATCTAGCTAACTCCAAAGGCAAAGCTAATTGATATGCTACTGGACCTACTTTCCTTAGAATCTCATATGGTCCAATAAAGCGTGGACTTAGTTTGCCTTTCTTTCCAAAACGGAGAACCTTACGCCACGGTGACACTTTCAAGAAAACTTTATCACCTATTTCATACTGAATATCTCTGCGCTTCAAATTTGCATAAGAACGCTGTCGATCCTTAGCTGCTTTCAAGTTCTGTTGTACAACCCTTACTTTTTCTTCGGTATCCCGCACTATATCCGGACCTATCATAGCTTTTTCTGACAGTTCAGTCCAACATACTGGTGTTCTACATTTCCGTCCATACAGTGCTTCATAAGGAGCCATACCAATACTTACCTGATAGCTGTTATTATACGCGAATTCCATCAAAGACACATACCGATCCCAGCTTCCTGAGAACTCCAAAGCACAACCTCGAAGCATATCTTCCAAAACCTAAATAACCCTTTCTGACTGACCATCAGTCTGCGGATGGAAAGCGGTACTGAAATTTAACCGTGTTCCCAAGGCTACCTGAAGCTCTTTCCAAAACTTGGATGTAAAACGGGGATCTCTATCTGATACAATGGATAACGGAATTCCATGCAATCGGATTATCTCATCCACATAAAGTTCTGCTAACTTGTCCATCGAATAATCCACTCGCACTGGTAGAAAATGCGCAGACTTCGACAATCGATCCACGATAACCCATACAGAATCATGCTTACGCTGAGTCATAGGAAGACCAGATACAAAATCCATCGTGATGTCATCCCACTTCCATTGAGGAATAGGTAAGGGATGAAGCAATCCCGATGGCACTTGATGCTCGGTTTTCACTTGCTGACAAGTAAGACACCTTAAAACAAATTCTGTTATATCTCTCTTCATACCTGGCCACCAGTAAAACTGCTTCAGATCTTGATACATCTTGTCCCCACCAGGATGCATAGTGAAGATTGATGAATGAGCTTCTTGCAATAGCTTCTTTCTTAACTCACCCACATTAGGTACACATAACCGATTACCGTGCCTCAACACTCCTTCACTGTCTAATAAGTATTCAGACCGCTTGCCCTCTTTCACTGCTTGACAAACACGCTGAAGCACATGATCATCTAACTGAGCCTTTGCAATTTCTGATCTCAAACCTGGTTTAACTTTAAGTTGAGCAATCAAAGCACCTTCAGAATCAAATCTCCATCTGCCTCGACTAGCCAGTAACGCAGACAAAGACTTCCTACTAAGAGCATCCGCCACCACGTTAGCTTTGCTCGGATGATAGTCAATGATACAATCATAATCCTTGAAGAGCTCTAACCATCTCCGTTGTCTCAAATTCAACTCCTTCTGAGTTAACAAATACTTGAGACTCTTATGATCAGTAAAAATTCTGCACGTCTCCCCATACAAGTAGTGTCGCCAAACCTTAAGCGCAAACACTACCGCTGCCAACTCCAAATCGTGAGTCGGATAATTCCGCTCATGAGGCTTCAACTATCTCGATGTATAAGCAATAACCTTGTTCCCTTGCATCAGAACACAACCTAAGCCAATTCCCGAAGCATCACTGTACATAGTGTATTCTTTACCCGAAACTGGCTGTGTGAGTACAGGAGCTTTAACCAATAACTCTTTTAAACGATCAAAACTGGCTTGACACTTTTCAGTCCATACAAACTTGACATCCTTTCGAAGTAGCTTGGTCAAAGGAGATGCTAACACTGAGAACCCCTGAACAAACCGTTGGTAATACCCTGCTAATCCCAGAAAACTTCTCACTTCAGGTACACTCTTCGGAGGCATCCAATTAACTATTGCTTCAATTTTGCTAGGATCAACCCGCACACCTGCTGCTGACACCACATGTCCAAGGAAAGCTACTTCTTTCAACCAAAACTCACACTTACTGAGTTTCGCATACAATTGATGATCTCTTAACATTTGCAATACTAACCTAAGATGTTCCTTATGTTCCTTTCGGTCTTTGGAGTATACCAAAATATCATCAATAAATACCACAACAAACTTGTCCAGATACTGTCAGAAAACTCGGTTCATCAGATCCATAAAAGCTGCAGGCGCGTTGGTCAAACTAAAGGGCATCACTAGAAATTCATAATGACCATAACGCGTCCGGAAAGCCGTCTTCGCCACATCTGCTTCCTTAACCCCTAACTGGTAATAGCCTGACCTCAAATCTATCTTAGAGAATACCCCAGCTCCTCTCAACTGATCAAAAAGATCTTCAATCCTTGGCAATGGATACTTATTCTTGATAGTCACTTTGTTAAGCTGTCGATAATCAATGCACATCCGAAGGGTTCCATCTTTCTTCTTAACAAACAGCACTGGAGCGCCCCACGGTGACACACTAGGTCGGATGAACCCTTTATCCAACAACTCCTGTAACTGACTCTTCAATTCCTTCAATTCCATTGGAGCCATTCTGTAAGGAGCCTTAGAAATCGGAGCTGTCCCCGGGAGAATTTCTACTGACAGTTCAACTTCTCTCTCAGGAGGTAGTCCCGATAATTCCTCCGGAAAGACATCTGCAAAATCTCTTACAATAGGAATGTCTTGAATCTTAACTTCTCCTCTCCGAGAATCCAAAACTAAAGCCAAAAACGCTTCACATCCTTTCCTGATAAATCTTCTGGCTTTCATAGCTGATACCACATTATGCAAAGAACTACTTCCAATTCCCTTTACCACAACAGGCATTTGATCTTTATCCTTCAAAACCATTACTTTCCTATGACAGTCCACTACCGCGCGATGTTTATCCAACCAATCCATTCCCAGAATAATATCAAACTCATGGAATGGCAAACAAATCAAATCCACTACAAACTCTGTACCCTGAATCTTTAAAGGACACTTCCGACATACACGATTAACCATAATACTCTGACCCAACGGACTGGACACACAAATCTCATATTCCATCTTCTCCTCACTACCCAAACTATCCCACAACTTACCAAAACACACATAAGAATGGGTAGAGCCCGGGTCAATCAAAACATAAACTTCAGAATCAAGCAAAGAGAACTTACCGGCAATCACTTCAGGAGCATTCTGTTCCTCTCGGGCCTTCATAGCATAGGCCCTACCAGACGATGGCACAGGGCGATCTACTGATTCTGAGGCTTCTCTATCTCGAGGCCGTCCACCTCGACTCCTTCCTCTACCCCTATTACGACTTCCTTGGGGTACATTAGATCCAGCTCGGCTCCCATCCTGTTGTCCCGAAGGATCTCCAAATCGGTTCGGACAATTTGCAAGTAAATGGTCCGTAGAACCACATCTAAAACAGCCTCCCGTTAACCACCGACACTCACCCGAATGTTGTTTGTTACAATGGGTACATCGGGGAGCGCCATCTCCTTTACCTAAGCTCGCTCCCCTAGAAGAACCCTGTCTCCTCCCTCTAGGGGCCGGACTAGCTACAGACTCATCAGCAAAGTTTCCTTGCGATTCCCTTGGTCTCTTGCCTGAAGAAGAGCCACCTCTTGCAGACTTTCTTCTTTGAGCCTTTTCTCTCAAAATATTCTCAGAACGCTCCGCCCTCAAGGCTGCTTGAACTAACTGATAATACTTCACATTTGGAGCCGACATCAAAGAAATTAGCATCACCTTCAACGACTCATTTAAGCCTGATTCAAAATGCTGACATCGAAACTCTTCCGTGAGAACTCTTGGCGGCGCATACTTACTGAGCTTATTGAATTCATCCTCATACTCAGCCACAGACATCATTCTTTGCTTAA
The DNA here is from genome assembly GCA_947683425.1 of Excoecaria cochinchinensis. Lineage (NCBI taxonomy): Eukaryota > Viridiplantae > Streptophyta > Magnoliopsida > Malpighiales > Euphorbiaceae > Excoecaria > Excoecaria cochinchinensis. The sequence goes on from CANTUQ010000092.1 coordinate 8,274,207, forward strand.
GAGTGAGAAACTGTGCCCACTTGGCATCCTTATAAGCTTTGGTCACATACCGGTTCTGAAACTCACCCTCGAAGAACTCCCAAGTAATCAGTTCAGGAACTTGCGGTTGACTAACCACCAACCTCCACCAATCATAGGCAGAACCTTGTAACAAAGACAGGGCACACTCCACTTCTTGCTCGGGTGGACATCTTATCTCCCTAAGTACTCTGGATGTCTTCTCTAACCACATCTCTGCTTTATAAGATTCATCTATGCTAGTACCAAAGAAATTCTCTGCACCATGCTTTCTTAACCTCTCAATAGGGGCACTTGGCGCTGTTACCCTTTCAAGTACCCTTGTCATACTCTGAAGCATCGCTTCCATTGGTCCCAAAGGCACCTCAGGATACCCCCTAGGAGGTTGAGCCGGACCAGAAACTGAGGGATCCTGCTCTTGGGGATTCGCACTTTCCGCTGACCCCTCAAGCGATCCACGAGCGGACTCCATAACTACAAAACATAAACGCAGTGCGCATCAGGCCAACACAACTCTAACAACTAACTAACACACTGAAACCCAGTAACATCTAAACCAATAGCTCTGATACCACCTAATGTCACACCCCAACCTATAATATGGATACTTCTACTCGTGATTAGAGCGAGCAGAACCCAAGATAGATAGGAGTGTCACACCCCACTAGTACAAACATGCAAACATCACATACAGAATCACATATCCGGTATAAATAAAAACTTTAATAGAAAGAAGAGGGATACAGAACAAAATGGATACTTTTATTAATATACAAAATTGGGTCTTTACATCTTACATCAGATTACAAAAAGAAGAACGAATATACAAAAGCCCAAGATACATTGTTCCAAAGGGCTAACAAAGCATTACATCTATTACAAAAGAAAGGAAAGCCTATACTATAAAACTTCAAATCTCTAGTTGCGTTGGCCTTCCAGATGCGACACGCCCAACCCGAGGTAATCAAAACCTTCCACACCTGCACGGATAAACACCCGTGCTAAGCGAAATCGCTTAGTGGGGAAACACAATGCATGACCGCCACTCACAGTGACAGTAACAGAAAACACATGATAACAATACAATATATACATATAACCATACATAGTTAATTCAAATATTTGCATCTTCGTCCAAAGATCCTTGTACAAAAACACAATGACACCTGCTTAATCATAATGAGTGGATAACGAGTACACATAGATACTTGAGAGTATCAATATCGTGTTATGGACACATAGATACCCGAAGGTATCGAATCATTCTTTTTATTTTGTTTCCAAATTGTTTTCACATAGAATCTTAAGAAAGATTCAAACAAAAGGATCGCGAGGATCCAATCGGGGGACCTGATCAGGGTCCAAAGTCGTACACATAGCTGCAGCGGCACCTAACTCTATTAGGCATGCCTAACTATCCACTTATCCGACATTAGCAGGTTATGAAAAATCTTATCACGTTTACATATATATTATTTATGCAACTAGATAGTCAAAGCTTAATGAAAACTGCATTCAAAAGAAATTAAGTCATTAAGCAAAATGGAAAAGAAATCAAGTTTGGAAGCTGCGCCTGTCGCGCTCGCGATAACTGTTGCGCTCGCGACAGAGACCAAAACACAACTCCTTGCCAAGTCTTGCGGTCGCGAGAGAGGCTCGCGCTCGCGAGAGGGCGAAGGCGCCACTCTCTGTCGCGCTCGCGACGGTTGGCAACCTTCCAAGTCCATCGCGCTCGCGACTACCGCGCGCTCGCGACAGAGGGGAGCCCTGCATACTCTCGGAGGTTGAGCGCTCTGTCGCGCTCGCGACAGAGAGTTCCCTGTCGAGCTCTCAGCGCGACACTTCTCGCGCCGGCGCGAGGGCTGAAACCTCCGCGCGCTGTCGCGCTCGCGACGGTGTCGCCATCGCGACAGACACGGGTTTTTCAGCTCTTACGCCCAAAATCTGCAGAAATCCTATACAAATCACATCCAAACTTCCAAAATTGATTCCAAACCTCAAAATTCAGCAATCCAAGCATCTACAACTCATAACATAAATAAAAACCCAGCTTTATCACCATTTATCTCAATTAAATCAAGTCAATTACATGTCCAATTCTAAGAATTTCCCAAAACAGCAATTCTAACAACAAATTACAACTATTCACATAATTTCCCATAAATCCTTCAACAATATTCATTCTCTAGTATTTCATAACATGCTTAATGTAATTTAAACTTCAATAGCACAACTTATAACCCCAATCAAAACAAAAGCACATTCATTAAACTCAAATCACAAAGATGCACAAAAAGATGAACAATCCCAAACCTTCTCTCCTTAGCTCCTATTCGCGAGCTCCGCTCCCGCTAGCGATTTCTTTCCCTTTCGCCGGTCTAGGAGCCTCCTCTGAACCACAAACCCACCATAACCAAGATCAATTCTAAAACAACCCATAAACAAATACATATAAACTAAAACCTAGAGAAGAGGAAGAAGAAGAATCTAAAACACCTATAACCCCAACTCACCTTTAAACTTCAAAAATCACAAGCTAAGAAACTCAATCTACTCAAGGTAAAGGAGAGGGAGCAAGATCGGGCCAAGAAGAAGGAAAAACAAAGAAGAAAGAAGAAGAAAAGAGGAAGATGGCGTGAAGAAGAGAGGGAGAACGGGAAAACAAGGGAAAATGGCTGCATTTTCTCTCTCTCACTCACCAACCCATTAAATGCCCACTTATCCACTTTGCCACATGTCACTCTCTCCTTAAGACACATGTCTCCTAACACATCCTACTCCCAAACATCATCATACACATTAACTATCCCTTATTACACTATATTCCCATACTTCCACTTATACCCTACACTAGCCTATTTCCTCTTCTCAACTAATACACACAATTTAAGTAAATAAACCAATTTAACACACACATGCAACACATAAGTACACACATACAGATACGGATAGGCTCAAACTACTGGGGTGATTTTGGGGTGTTACATATGCTGTGAGAGCTAGAGATTAGCAGGATGCCCCTGATGTGATTGCTGGTAAGTTCTTACTCCATGACACAGAATTGTATGCTCTAATAGACCCTGGTTCCACACTCTCATATTTGTGCACAGATAAGATTATTGATAAGTTGCATGTGGTAGATCAATTAGACTATGAGATATGTGTGACCAATCCATTAGGGCATAGTGTCAATGTGAGTAGAGTTTATAGGAGTTGTCCCCTGTTGGTTGAGGGAGTTGAGTTTCCTGCGGACTTGATAGAGTTGCCTTTCAAGTATGGACTGGTTGGGTAAGCATCGGGTTGTGGTTGATTTCCATCGGAAGACCTTTGTGCTTTGGGATAGAAACAGATTTCTAGTGTTTGTAAGAGGTTTGGGTGCTAGTTCTATGAATAATGTGATCTCAGCGATGCAAGCTAAGAGATTTATGAGGAAGGGTTGTGAGGCTTTCCTAGCTGTGGTTTTGGATTCCAAGAGGGATCAAGTTAGGATTGAGGATATCCCTGTAGTACGGGAGTTTAGTGATGTTTTCCCGAGTGATTTGCCTGGGTTGCCTCCAGAGAGAGAAGTTGAGTTAGCCATAGAGATTATGCCGGGTACCACACTTGTATCGAAAGCACCTTATCGGATGTCTCCTGTAGAGTTGAGGGAACTCAAAACTCAATTACAAGAGCTATTGGATAAGGGGTTTATTTGACCCAGCATATCTCCTTGGGGAGCTCCGGTTTTGTTCGTTAAGAAAAAGGATGGATCCTTGAGGATGTGTATCGACTACAGGCAGATTAATAAGGTTACAGTGAAGAATAAGTATCCATTGCCTAGAGTCGAGGATTTGTTTGATCAGCTTCAAGGTGCAGGTGTGTTTTCCAAGATAGGTCTTCGGTCGGGGTATTATCAGCTTCGTGTTAAGGATGAGGATGTGGTTAAGACTGCATTCCGGACTCGGTATGGCCACTATGAATTCCTTGTCATGCCGTTTGGTTTGACTAATGCTCCAGCGGCATTCATGGATTTGATGAACAAAGTGTTTAGGCCATACTTAGACCGGTTTGTAGTACTGTGACGCGCGCCGGACCCCGCAGGCCGCCCCTTTGACCGCCCGCTTGAGGGCGATCAGGCAAATGAGGATCCATTGGCAACTTGTAAAGGTATTTACAAGTGCGTCTATTTTGGGCAACAAGATGGTTTCATGGAGTCGCCACTCAATAAAACATTGGGAAAGTTTCTCTCGCCTCAGAGAGCCTAAGACAGCGCATGTATCCATTGTGGGCAAATCAAAAGGGGTATTGGAGGATGAACCTCTCTCCCTTGGGGCCTAGGATTCATTGATTAAGTCTTTGAAAAGGACACAAGAGGTGTCTTGGAGGTTCCAATGAGTGATCGGATACCTCTCGCCTCATTGAGCCCAAAGACCAGAGCTGGATTCGGGACTTCTCATCTATTTCTACCTTGATTAACTTTATGATTAGATTTTGAGTTTATTAATTCGCTCTCTTTCCACACGATGCAATTCAATTAAAAGCGCACTTATTCACGTCAAAAGCGTTAATAAATAAATAAATAAAAGAATAAAAACAAACATTCTAAAATAAATTACAATAATACTAGGAGCGGAATAACTCCCATTGTAAGAGTGCGGTGCATACATAAAACGGGGAATCATTTTGAGGACTTTGGTCCTCACATGTACTTATTATAAAAGAAACTAATTTTTTATTGTGATGCTTTTATCGGATGGAAATTAGGACGTTGGATCCTTGAGTTTAAAAAAAAAAAAAGAAAATCCCAATTTTATTTACTATAAAATATTTATCCATTTTTATTTAACGTGGAATAAGACAATTCATTGCGAGCACAAAATAATCAATAAAAAAGTGAATAAATAAATTATTACATAAGCAAATAAATAGATAAATAAATAAATAACAAATAAATAAATAAATAAAGGGTAAAGAGGTAAACCAAATGGAGTCTCCTGTGGCAAAACTCCTCTTAAGCTCCAAATTATCCCAAAGGCATAAAAATAATCTCACAAAAATAATCAATAAATGTTAATAAAAAAGGAACAAAAATTAATAAATATTAACGAAAATGAGGGTTAGAATTCTGAACTAAAATAATAAGAATAAAACTATTAGTAAAAGATAGAAGAGAAAGGATTTAGAAAGAAATAGAGAAAAAAAGGGTTTTGAGAATTTGCAAACAGATCCCAGGGACGGCCCTAACAAATGACAGACGGGCGTCTCTAAAAGCAACTGACGGGTTGGAATGCCATCGTTCATCCGAGAGACGGGCTTATCCCGGGGTGACCGACGGGCAGTAATGCGTCAGATACGCTCCGTCGCTCAAATGAGCGACGAGCATCGGTGGCCTTATGACCCGTCGGTCGCTACTGTTCTTCAAGCAAAACAGTAAAAAACCAAAATTTCTCAAATAGAATAATTTTTCAACACAAAAGCCCAAAAAAAGCAAAATAATTAAAATGAACTAAATGAAATATGTGTCCAGAATATTTACCCTCGAATTTTACCTTTTAGGTTGGATTCTTGATGATTCGAGTCCCGCACACTTCACGAGAAAATGGGTGAAAATCAAGAAAAGAAGAGTTTGGATTTTTCTTTCTTTATTTTCATGAAATGCACAAATGTTGGAATCAAAATTCTTAAAAACTAATCAGTTTTTGCTCCTTCGAATTAATTTTGATTCACAAAATCAAAATAAAATGGAGTAATCTTGAGATGAAAGAAAGAATGTTAGGAAATGTGTTTTTTAGGTAAAAAAATTGCAAATTCATCCAACCAACCAGCCAACCCCCAAAACAGGTGAAAAATAGGTTTTTATAGGCCTTGAACTACCGACGGGCGTCGGTTGAATCCTGTTCCCTATTGGAAACAGGATTCAACTGACGGACGTTTGAAGCCACAGACGAGCATCGGTTGAATCCATTTCCCAATAGGAAATCGGATTTAACCGGCGGTCGTCAGAGTACTACAGATGGGCGTCGGGGCTCTCCATTGAGAGACGGTCATTCCGTGACAAACGGGCTGGCCGCCCGTGGAGGTAAACTCCCTTTTTTACCCTAAAATTCCCAATTCTCTTTTCCTCTTTGTCAGGAATACAGAGAACACATTTCTCGTGAATCTAGAGGACCAAAATCTCTGAATCCCAACCGTTCATTCGGACTCGGGCATCGATTTCTTCATCGGGTAATCTCTGATCTGGACTACATCGGGACATGGTGCTTACAGTTGCCCCCAATTTTGGGGAAACTAGTGCGCAAGTGCCTAGATGAGCCAAAATTCAGAGAAAAAGGAAAATAGAAGGAAGAATAGCGTACCTGAAGCAATCCTTACCTTCCGGGTTTCTTGCTGGGTAAACCTTGTCTCGGTCTGCTCAGCGGATAGTGATGGATGTCCCTGCCGATCTCGTCTCGACCTGCAAGGGGTTGATAAGGTGTAGCATTCTCTAGCTACAACCTTATTGTGAAGAGCAGTGTTCTCTAACTGCAACTTCAGTTGCCTTACTGACCTCGTCTCGGTTTGCATGGCCTTCCGCTAGCCTCGTCTCGGCCTACACGGGGAATGTGAGACACAGCACTCTCTGACTGCAATCCCAATTGCAAGATGTAGTGTTATCTAACCGCAGTCCCGCCACGATGCATTCTATCGCTGGTACCCTACTGACCTCATCTCGGTCTGCATGGTCTTCCACTAGCCTCGTCTCGGCCTACACGGGGAATGTGAGATGCAGCGCTCTTTGACTGCAATCTCGATGTGAAGAGCAGTGTTCTCTAACTGCAACTTCGATTGTGAGATGCGGTGTTGTGACGCGCGTCGAACCCTGTGGCCTCCCGAAAGCCCACTTCATGGCAATCAGGATGGCATTCATTAAAACTTGTAAGGTATTTACAAGCTGCATCTATTTTGGGCAACAAAGAGGTTTCTTGGAGTCGCCACCCAATAGAACATTGGGAAGGGTCATCTAGCCTCATCGAGCCTAAGACGGCGCATACATATCCATCTTGAGCAAGCCAGAGAGATCTTGGAGGTCTCAGCCTCTACCCCCTGGAGCCTAGGATTTGTAAACTTAAGTCTTTTGGTGAGACTCAAGAGGTGTCTTGGAAGTCGTAGACCTCTCGCCTCATTGAGCCCCAAAGACAAGAGTGAGTTCAGGACTTCTCATTTATTTATGCCTTGATTAATATTATAATTGAGTTTTTAAATTCATTGTTTCAACAACTTTCCACGCGATGTGATTAATTTAAAGCGCAATCATTCATGTCAAAATCAATAAATAAATCATTATTAAAATAAATCCCCATAAATCAAATTACAATAAAACTAGGGGCGGAATACAACCCCCACTGTAAAAACAACATACAGATCATACAGAAATCGGGATATTCATTGGAATGAGAACATTGGTCCTGCCATGTATATTTGTTACGAACTGGTTTTTCAAAGGTGTCAATTTTGTTGGTTAAAAAAAAGACATTGGTCCACAACTTTTTGAGAAAACTCCAAATTAATTACTATAAAATATTTGGCCCTTTTCACTTTAACAACATTGAAATAATTTTAATATTAACATGAATAAAAAGTAAGGGTGAAGAAAGAACCCGTACGAAAATCCTCAGATAGGCTCGACCATCATCATTTACAACTTCAACTCCAAAATGTCAGAAAATAAATCATAGAAAAAAACATGTCAGTGTCAAAATTGGTGAATAAAGTAAAGAAAAGAAAAATAATATAGGAGACTTAAGAGAAATAAGTTAAAAGATAAAAAAAAGGTAACAAATGAAAACAATTAATATAAGCCAATTAAAATCATACAAATACTAATCCAGAATGTTTACCCTCGGATTTTACCTTTTAGGGTGAATATCGAATGGTTTAAGTCCCCGCAACCTCCACAAGGATCAAATAAAAATAAATCAAAATAAGAAAATTTGTATTTTCTCTTTTGGAAAATTTAATAGCGATCAGATGTTTGAATTAGCTGTATTGATGGAAACGAATGAGTTTCGTTACCTCAAATTGGCTTAATTCATAAGAAGAATTTGTGTCAATCCATTGATTGGAAGAATTTTTATCCAATAAAAGTTCTGAAAATAAAGATTTATAGCTTTTTGGTAAATTGCTCACAAAGAAAACTTCTCTAAAAATTCCAATCTCTCAAAAAGTGTTTAATTTTCTCCACTAAAAATTTTTTTTGTCAAATTTTTCTAACCCCTCAAAATGAATTTTGCCTCCCAATTTATAGAATTTTTGAGGTTAAATTAGATAAGCATCAGTTTTGAGTTTGAATTTTAAAAGGAGTCGTTAAAATTCAAACTTTAACCAAATCTTAACCCATATTTGAAGGATAAGACATAAAATTTTATCAAATCCGGCGATAACTGATCAGATCCACTACCGACGGGCATCCCTGCAACTACCGACGGGCGTCCCTACTAAGGGCATGCGTTGAAATTCGGCTACAGACGGGCCGCATCGCGGGACTAGGGACGGGCGTCCCTATTTAGACACGTGTCCATCCCTAGCTACAGACGGGCTGTCCCTACTATGCATAGAGACGGGGATCACCCCAAGTAGGGACGGGCATACCTACTTCAGACGGCCATCCCGTCTGTGGAGCAAAAATTGCTTTTTCAACCAAAAGTCCCCAAACTCTTTCAAAACCTCACGCTATAGTGAAAAAGATTTTAATCCTTGTGAAACCAAAAGATGAAAACCTCCGAATTCCATCCATTTATCCGGAAACCAACATGGATCTCTTCATTGGGTAACTCTGACCTGGACTGCCTCAAGACCCGGTGTCTACAGCTGCCCCCAATTTTGGGGAAACTAGTGCACTAGTGTCTAGATGAGCCAAAATTCAGAGAAGAAAGGAAAGAAACGCATACATGTGGCAGTCCTTACCTTTTTGCTGTGGAAGTAACGATGCGTCGAGTCTGCTCCAGACTTACAAAATGCGAGGGTTGCTCTTCTGAGCTGCACCGAGTCTGCTCCAGACTTACAAAGTGCAGATGGTGATGCGCCGAGTCTGCTCTAGGCTTACAAAACGCGAGGGTTGCTCTCCTGAGCTGCACCGAGTTTGCTCCAACTTACAAAGTGCAGATTGCTCTCCTGAGCTGCACCAAGTTTGCTCCAACTTACAAAGTGCGGATTGCTCTCCTGAGCTGCACCGAGTTTGCTCCCACTTACAAAGTGCAGATTGCTCTATCGCATGCGCCCCGCTGTCCTTGTCTAGGCTTGCACGTTGCATCGATGGTGTAAATGGATGGGGGGCCGGCTCTGGTGCCCGCTCTGGAGGTGGAGCTGTAGAAGTAGATGCCCCCGGGTCCCCTGCTCTAGCATATGGGCTGAACCTCTCAGGTGTCCGGGGAGCTATTCGATGTACTCTCGATGGCGGAGGCGGAGTAGGACTCTGTACTCTCTATACTGGAGGAGTAGCAAATAGCTCATCCATGGTGAACTCAATCCCCATGTCAAACGGTGTAAACGGGTGCTGCTCCTCGTGCTGCGGCTGCGGAGGTAGACCCTCCCGGTGCTCTGGATGTCGGGGAGGCTGGTCCTCCTGGTGCTGTGGGTGCTCGGGAGGCTCCTGCTCCATCTGAGGTTGCTCCTGAGGCTGCTCCATCTGAGGCTGATCCAGTGGCTGCTCCTCTACCGGCTCTAGCGAGGGCAGGCTAAATGCACGTCTGGTCTCATAAATGGTGCGGAGTCTATACGCCTCGGCCTGACCTGGTATCGGCAGTATCATAGCCATCGTAATAGCTGCCAGGGCGTCATCATAAATGCTCTCATCCAAGGCAGGCCCCAGGATGTCTGGACGAATACCCAAACTCAGTAGTAGTCTAGTAATGACTCGACTAACATACACTACAGGGGCTGCCCCCCTGGATACCCTCACCATGTTCACCAGAATCTCATGTCTGATGTTGAGCCGCTGGCCTGCCACCATGGCCCATAAACTCCAAATCTCAACGGCGTTGAGGGACCCTGGGTTACCAGCTTGTCCCAAATAGGAGCTAGATAAAACCCTGTGAACATATCGAAGGGCCTATAACGAGAGTACCGTGCTCTTCGCCGTATCATGATCATACGGCACTCCCGGCAATGCAATAACCGCCCAATGGTGGCGTCTAACCGCTCTATGGGGCACTATAACATCCTATCTGAACGGAAGTCCCATAGCCTCTTTAAATTGCTGTCGGGTAATGCTGTAATGGTGCCGCTCAACCCAAAACTGGATAACACCCTCCTCTGTGTCGGACCTCTGGTACCCCCCGTACTGTAACGTAGCAAGAAACTGCAGAACTATCTCTGGGTGAGTCTGGAAAGCAAGCGTCAGAAATTCAGTCCACCCCGCACCTGCTATCAGAATATCGACCTCGTCAACCATCCCGAGAGCCTCAATGAACGGCCTGGAAATGAAACAGCTAGCTCGGAACTGCACCTGAGCCAGCGCTGCATACCTCTGTCTGGCCTCGGCGCTCATCCAATCCGGGGCCTGAGGCTCAGGCTGATCGCGCGGAGCATGTTATCGCGGTGGCATCCTGAAAATAATGTAATCAATTAGTTTGGTATCATAGTCATAAACAGACTTCACTCAGAAAATAACGAAAATTTAGGCAGCATTTCGATGGGGTCGAGTCTAAACCGAAAAAATAATTAAAAATAATTAAAAAATTTTTGGCAGCACCCCGGTATGGGTGTGCCCAACCTCCTGCATGAGAAAGCAAAAAAAAAAGGCCTCAGGCCACAATCAACAGTGCAACATACTCACACTTGTTAAAAAAAAGTGGGCAGCACCCCGGCAAGGGTGTGCCCAACCTCCTGCATGAGAAAACAGAAAGAAAAAGGGACAGGCCCCAGGCAACAGTGCAACATACTCATATTTGCTTTACTTTCTAATTCCTAGTATTGGCTTCAAAGTGCATACATTCCTAAGGCCATGCCTGAATATTTAAAAACCCAATAACTAAAAATTAATTGTTCTCAAAATAGCCATAACCATGCATTTTATAACAGCATGTCACTTACTTTATGTGTTAATTCTAGCGCTTAAAGCATTAAAAAAAACATAACTATGGCCTTTCAAATTATATTGCAAAAATTAGCTTAATTTACTAATCCAAATAAAATAAAACTACTCATCATAAAAAAAATAAATAATAAATAAATAAAAATTAGAAGAATTTTACTGACCTGGAAGTTGAGAATCAATAAAAAGGGAAGAACAAAATACTGGTGCAACAAAACAGAAACTGCAAATGAAAAGAAAGGAAGGGAAGAGCGTCGGTAACTAAAAGAAAAGGAAGAAAGCGATCGTCCGTCGGTTCCAGCATCCTTATATAGAATTCACGTACCGACGGGCTTTACGTCTATAGAGTTACAGACGGGCATGCCATCTGTCTCTCCGGATTCTGCATTTAACCGTCATTAATTACCTAATTAATGCGCGTGATATGCACGATGCAAAGACTGCCAGGTGGACAATTACAGACGGGAATGCCGTCTGAGTGAGGGGCGGGCTAGCCGTCGGTAGGTCAAACCTATAAAATTCAGTATTTCTTGGATTCCGTGCCTTTTCTCTCATTTCAGCTTCATAATAGGCTCTTTTCTCCAGTTTTTTCCTTCTTTATTTCCTTTAGTGACTTCGGCTTTAGCTACTGAGGAATGAATTCTCCTTTTCTTTCCAAGATGCACCGTATCTTAGACGATATTCAAACTTGGGAAAACAGCACTCTTGCCACCCTTTTTGGACTGAAATTTTTACGAAGAATCAAAATAGACTACAACCTCCTTCTGGCTGCAACCCACTTCTAGGACCCTCGCTTTCACGTTTTTAGGCTTACTTACCAGGAAATGTGCCCCCTGCCTGAGGAACTTGCTGCTATTGTCGGGAGCTGGTATCCTCCTAATGCTTTACCCTGCGTTCCTCGCTGTGGTTTGATTCAAACTCGTGATATTGCTCTGTCCTTAAGTATAGCTCCTTCTGACGCTGCTCGTCTAGTTCCTCAGGGCCCAGCATTTGCCTTAGAACCTCTGATCGAAGCACTGGATGAATTCTCCCACATTCCTTCATACAGGGTAAGTATCATCTTTCTTTTCTGCTTGATGCAGTATCTGGTGGTGACTTCGGAGGAGCTGCTTGGAGACCCTCGTCTGTTTGGGATTTTGGACGATTTTTACCACGGGCTGACACCTTTTCCACTTATTCTGGCTGAGACTATCTTGGGTTTGGACTATGTCTGTGCCGGGCCTGCCACTTCATTCTCTGGGAGCCCCTTATTACTCCAGGTACGTCATTGTTTTAAAGGTAGTGCGTCCCTTGTGGATTTTCGCACTAGCTTTCTTAGCGGGAAGTGCGTCCTTTCGGATTTTCACACAACTCTATGCCTAATTTTTACCTGAAGTAAATCCCACTTACTCCAGCGGCTTTTCTTTTCCTTTTATCTTATTTTCTTTGGCTTTTATTTTTCCTTGTTTCTTGTTTTAGATTTGGTTGCAAGAGAAATTGAAACTGCTGTCAGAGCCACCTCCTAGGATCATTAGTCAGTACTCTGCGAAGCATTTCCTTCCTCGTCGGCATTTGTACCTGCCTGAGACCCCTGACGAAGGCATTATCAGATTCGGTGAGATATCAGATGAGGATATTAGCTTCATGCATGCTTGGCTTTCCTTATCCAGCGCAGTTATTGATGGGTCTTCAGGATACGTTCCCCTATGCGGGCTTCGTGAGGCAACCTTTTACATCACGGCCCGCTGTTCTCATCAACTCGGGATGACTCAGGATATGGTGAGACTCCCCCTATCCTTTCGCGGTGGAGTCCTTTCCTCGACTTTTGCCTCCCGCTATCATGAGCTCTGGAGTCAGCTTCCACTGAAGACTATCATACCCCCCTTCGGGAACCACTCTGTCACTTCCACCAGCACGTACAAGAGGTGGATACTTAGCCCATCATCTGATAATCGATCACGGCGACTGAGGCATTTGACTAGCGAGGGTAGTAGTAGAGCATAGTTTAGTTTTACATGCATTTTGAGCAATATATTTATTTTTAAAGCAGAATTGGATAATGATATAAATGAATAAATCAAGTCTTATTTTATTTCACAAAATTGTGTACATTTCAGTACGATTTCAGAATACATGATCGTTTTTGACACTAATCAATTATGCAAGACTACATTCATTCATGGAACAAAATCTTAATAGCATCAAACTCCTGTCCCCAATCAGCCCTTTCGGGTTTTCTTGATTAGATATTTTCTTTCATGCCTCTAATTTTTGGCCAGGATGCCTTTTTTCGGTTTCACCCTGAGGAGGCGCCCAATTTTAGCAAGGCCACCTTTTTTCCGGTTTTCGACCCGCGGGGCTTTCATTCTCTTCTTTTGATTTTATAGCCTTTAGCCGTGGAACCTTTTGAGTCTATCAATATTGACCGGTTCTTTGAATTCGTTGCCATCGCTATCCGATAAAATCGCAGCTCCTTTTGACAACTGCTTCTTGAGGATAAACGGACCTTCCCACATAGGTCTGAACTTTCCTCTAATATCCGGTGCTCCTGGTCTCATCTGTTTGAATACCAAATCCCCTTCCTTCAATGGATGTTTCTTGACTTTCTTTCCAAAAGACCTAACGAGCCTCTTTTGGTAGATCTGGTTATGATAGTAGGCTTTTAATCTGTCCTCATCCAACATGTTCAAGCGTTGCAACTGCTGCTGCGCCCATTCGGCCTCCGGAATCTCTGCTTCCATTATCACCCTCAGTAACTTAAGTTCGACCTCAACCAGCAATACTACCTCCGTCCCATATACCAAAGAATAAGGAGTGGCTCCCATTGAAGTTCTGATGGTTGTTCTGTATCCCCATAGTGCAAAAGGCAACTTTTTTGCCCAATCTTTGTAGTTCTGGACCATCTTAGCCAGTATCCTTTTGACATTCTTGTTGGCGGCTTCAACTGCCCCATTAGCCTGAGGACGATACGGAGAAGACTTATGGTGCTCGATACCATACTTCTGGAGCAACTTCTTCATTTCGGCCATGAACTGGACCCCGTTGTCAGATACCACATGATGTGGAAGGCCATACCTACATATCAAGTTCTTCTCTATGAATTTCGCCATATCCCGAGCATCTACTTTCTTAAAGTACTAGGCTTCTAGCCAGTTGATGAAGTAGTCGATGGTGACGATGATGTATCTATGCCCATTGGAGGCTGTGGGGCGTATCTCTCCAATAATATCAAACCCCCAAGCTGCGAATGGCCAAGGTGACGTCAAATTATGTAATTTCGAAACCGGCAGGTGCCTTAAATCTGCGTACTGTTGGCACAACTGACACTGCTTTACATACTTCGAGCAATCGTTATCCATAGTGAGCCAGAAGAATCCTTGTCTCATAATCTTTTTGGCTAATGTCAACCCGTTCATATGGGCCCCACATACTCCGGCATGAGTTTCCTCCATCACTCTCTTAGCCTCTTTCTCATCCAAACACCTCAACTGGATACCATCCGCCTGTCGTTTGTACAACGCCCCATTTATGCAGATGAACTGGGTAGATAGCTTGCAAATCATTCTCTCATCTTTCTCAGTAGCTTCATCCGGAAATGTCACATTCTCTAGATAGTTCTTGACATCATAATACCACGGCTTCCCATCCACTACTTCTATCTCCATGACTGATTTAGATTCAAAGCTAGGTCTCTCAGAGCTAGAAATCAGAACTGGCCTAATAACCACCCCTTCGGGGTTGTCCCACATTGAGACCAAAGTGGCGAGCGCATCAGCTAATTAGTTTTCGTCCCTTGGAACAAAATGGAATGTGCACACTTCAAATTGACTGCTTAGGTCTCTCAAGTGCTTGATGTAGGGCCTTAGCCTCTCTTCTTTAACGGCCCATTCACCTTGGGTTTGGTTGATCACAAGGGAGGAATCACCAAACACTTCCACGTTTTTCGCTCCTAAGGCTATCAATGCCTCTAACCCAAAGGCACATACTTAGCTTCATTATTGGTAGCCTTGAACCTTAATTTCTTGGCTAAAGGGAGCTTTTCATCATCCGGGGTTGTTAAAATGATCCCTACTCCTGCCCCCTTGTTGTTCACGGCTCCGTCAAAGTGCAATTGGCAACCTTGAACTCTGATGGCTGCCACTTCCTCATCTGGAAAGTTAAACTCGTACGACTCTCCTTGAATTGGGTGTTCTATCAGGAATGCAGCCACTGCACGCCCTTTGATAGTTTTTCGAGTAATATACTCCACATCGAATTCTTGAAGCAACAACAACCACCTACCCATTTTCCCGAGCAAAGAGGGGGCTTCCTGCAAGTATCTTAAAGCATTCTGCTTAGCTACCTCCTGTACCCTATAGGCATGAAAGTAATGCCTTAATTTCTTAGAAGCCCAAATCACCGCAAGGAAAATCTTTTCCACTTCCGTATACTTAACCTCATAGGCCAAGAACTTCTTGCTAAGGTAATAAATAGAAAATTCCACTCCAAATTCGTCCTCCTAGGTTATCATGGCGCCTACAGAACTGTCTTCTATAGCTAAGTATAAAATCAATGGCCTGACTGGCTGTGGCTGTCTCAACGCCGGTGGATTTAGCAAATACTCTCTGACAGTATCAAAAGTCTTCTGACAACTTTCGTTCCATACTACTGGCTGGTCTTTTCTAAGTAGTTTAAAGATCGGTTCGCAGATTGAAGTAAGCTTAGCAATAAACCTACTGATGTACTGCAACTTACCAAGAAAGCTTCTCACGTCCTTTTCCTTCTGCGGTATTGGCATTTCTCTGATTGCCCTAACCTTATCCGGGTCAATCTCAATACCCCTCTGGCTAACCACGTGTCCTAGGAGCTTCCCTGAGGTAACACCAAAGATACATTTCTTAGGATTTAACCGCAAATTATACTTGTCTATCCTTAAGAAGAACTTTTCCAGGGCTTCAAAATGACCTTCTCTAGTGGCTGACTTGATCATTATGTCGTCCACATATACCTCCACTTCTTTATGGATCAGGTCATTCAAGATTTTTGTTGCCATCATCTGATAAGTAGCTCCTACATTTTTCAGGCCAAAAGGCATTACTCGATAAGCATAGGTCCCCCATTCCGTGATGAATGCCGTCTTAATTCGGTCAATTATCTTATTGAGAATCTGATTGTAGCCCACATAACAATCTCCAAAGCTATACATCTCACAAGCAGCAGCGCTGTCTATCAGTACATCTATATGGGGCAATGGAAAGTCATCTTTTGGACAGGCCTTATTCAAGTCCCGATAATCTACGCATACCATTACTTTGCCATTCTTTTTTGCTATGGGGACAACATTGGCCAACCAAGTTGGATATTGCACCTCAACTAGAAATTTGGCTTTGACTTACTGGTGAATCTCCTCCTTCACTTTATCTGCTCATTCTGGCCTAAGTCTTCTCAGCTTCTGTTTAACGGGTTTGTGATCCGGATATGTAGGAATAACGTGCTCTGCGACTTCCTGATCGATTCCTGGCATATCTTCGTAGGTCTAGGCAAAGACTTTTTCATATTTTTTTAAGATTCTCTAAAATTTTTCTCGCTCTTCAGGAGTTATATTTGATGCTATCGAAATTTCTTTTGGATTTTCTATGGTTCCAAGGTCAAATGGAGTAGCATTAGTTGAATCAATATCAAATATGGATGGATGATGATCATGATCATGCATAGTGAAATCATCGGAAACATCACACAAGTAAGCGAAATCATTCAATTTATTAATAAGATTGAAATTGTCATTAACATCATTGAAAAGTTCTGGAGCAAAAAGAAAATCTAAACTATTTTCCTCTTCTTACTCTGCTGGCGCATCTGCCGCGGTTGATGGTCCTGCATCACTTCGGCTCTTTGGAGGCTCCCCAATCAACTCATGCATGGCTTCTTCTACCTTTGCTTTCCCCTTCAGCTGGGTGGCTACCATTCTTTCAGTCATTACTTCTTCAGGCATCTCACGGTCCCAAATTGTCCTACTGGTCATGATTTCTTCATCCCAAAAGCCCTCCGCCGGCTTGATCAATCCAATGTCCCAGTCATAGACATCATTGAAGACCTCAAACCCTGGAACAAACCTTCCATCAAGCCATTGCGATTCATCTTCCCTTGTATAGGCACATGTTGCAGTCGCTGGCACAAAAGTCTTTCGTATATGAGGAATGTCCATTTTCGACTTCTCACTCCTTTTTATAGCACCTGTGTATCCTAGACCCCTTCTGTCCTTTTGACCCTTGGTGGTGATAGCTGTTGGCATCCTCTGAGAATTCTTGCCCAATCGTGCGCCAGGAAGGAACGACATCTTTTTCATCATATTTAGCACTTGGGGGCTCTCTTCCTTCTGCTCTTCCTCGCCTATCATGGCAATATGAAACCCACTAAACGGCTACCTAGCGATCTCCAGTACTGCACCTGATTCTCCCGGGCAGCCCTTATAGTCACAATCTGGCCCTCATGAGGTATCTTTACCATCTGGTGAAGCGTAGAGGGGACTCCACCCAACTTATGAAACCATGGTCTACCTAGAAGAGCTGAGAAATTGGCAGGTATCGGCAGTACCACAAACTCCACTTCTGACTCTACGGGCCCTGTCTTCACTATTGCCGTGAATGTCCCCAAAGCATGCCTGCGCGAGTTGTCATATGCTATGATGGTGAGATCAGATTTAGCTAACATATCCTCTGTTACCCCAAAAGCCGCCATTACCACCTGTAGGCACACATTTATCGAAGAGCCATCTTCTACCATTATGCAAGCAGTGTGCTTTTGGTTGATCTGTGCCCTTATGTACAGAGGGCGATTATGGTTGCGGCTTTCTGCCGGCAAATCAGCACTGGTAGAAACAATATTTTGTCCTGATCCTCCTTTCACTACATCTAGAAGTTCCGTAAGCGAAATAGTTGTTATCATAGTGGCCTTGCATAGAGCCTCTACCACATTCTGCCTATGCGATGGCGACTGTCTCAAAAGATCCCATATGGAAATCTGAGCCTGCGTCTTTTTTAGTTGCTTAACGATCGGATCTTCTTCTGGCTCTTTTCCCTTTCTGCCCTCAACCGACTCCTGGGGCTTCTCAACTTCTGGAGCTACCCTTCCGCTTTGGGTCACAGCTCCTACATCTTTCTTCTTTGCTTCTTCTCCTTCCTCCTTCGAGTTCCACAGGTCAGAAAATACTTCAGAATTATCATTTTCAGTTCCACTATCATCAGTGGACCAGCAATCGATCACTGCAGTGGGAAGCCCTTCTTCACTCCCCTCATGGAGGTTCGTGATAGCAGTGTGGACATCATTGCCGTACAATGCCCTTAACACAAACTCCTCGGGTAAACTGGACACGATCATGTTCACTGGCGGGGGCATACTGTTGTACCCAGCCTTCTTTTGACCTCCTCTCTTCTCTGGGTCAGTGATCTATTTTGAGTCAATGAGATCTTGGATTGCGTGCCTCAACATCTTGCAATTATCAGTTATATGCCCAGTGTGCTGATGATATGCACAATACTCATCATCCTTATGTCCTGGTGTGCCTTGAGTTCTAGCAGGCTTGGGTGGCATAGGCTGTAACTTACCCTCTTTCATCAGTCTTCTCAGTACCCATGATAAAGACCTTCCAAGATTGGAAAAACGCCTTGGGGTAGCATTAGCAGCTGATACCTCAGCAGTCTGCCGTGCGCCACCAGCGAAACCTGTTGGTCTATTTGCCCCCTGGCTACTGCTACCTCTCTTGGGATAGTTCTCATTAGCTGCTCTCTTAACAAGGTATTCTCCCTCGGCCTCAATGGCGATGTCCTTCAGAGACTCCCAGTCTTTAAGTCCTTTCATCCTCAATCCTTCTCTCAAATACAGGCTCGCGTTTTTAATGAAAAGCCGTATTTGATCCTGAGTATCCAGTTTCCTCTTCATTTCCATCACCCGATTCCTCCACCGGGTTAAATACTCATGGAAGGACTTGCCTCCCTTCTGCTGTAACAGCTCCAGGTCCTTCAGGGTCACTTCCATCCTTGTATTGCAGTCGTACTGCCTCAAAAACTCCTCCGTCAATAAATCCCAGTCCTCCTTAGTTCGGTGATCGAGCCCATGGTACCAATCTATTGCTGGGCCAATGAAACTCATGCAAAAGTACTCAATGTTCTGCTTTTTTGTCAGAGTGGTGCCCTTCATCACCAGCGAGTACTGCTTTATGTGTGCCATGGGGTCGGAAGTGCCATCAAACTTTGGAACATCCGGCATTTTAAAGTTCATTGGGACTAGATCCTCTCCTTCTAACTCCTTGTCTTCTGGGTTCATTCTTCGTTAACATTCTTGTCATTGCTTCAAATTTCTCCTCCATCCTCTTCCATATGGCTTCTTCAGTTTGAGGGGCTTTCTCTTTCTCAGACATACGTTCCTCATATTCTTCATCTTCCCAATCATCATCTAATCTTGGGACTGGTCTTCCCCAGTGTGCCCCTGAAGTAGTGGCTCTGAAATGTATAGGTGGCATGCGAATTTCCTCTTGGGGGTCTTTTTTGGCCTCCCCCCTTTCATTATTTCTCATAGGAGGAGGTGGGGGGTTCTGTGGGGCTGCTTGCTGACCCATAGCAGCCATCATTGCCATCATACGGTTCTCAAATTCTTCAAGCCTTCGGCCCACTTCTTCTGCTATCATTGCCCTGGTGGCATCTGCCCCTTTTGGTGAATTGGCCATTTCTTCCGGTAAAGAAAACTGAGTTGAAGTGGCATAGCTTGTTTCAGAAGAAGCGTCCGGATACTCTACCCTTTCTGGTAAGTCGAAGAACGGATTTCTGCGTAGTCGCCCCCGAGACCCTCTTGTCCACGTAAGCGAATCTATGATGGCTGAAAAACACAAAGGGTCAGGATGATGCATGAATGCGCTAAGATGCATGATCGTGCTATGCAACATTTACAAACCACATGCAAGCACGTAGGTCCTTCCAACCTTATTGCTCCCACACACGAGGTCATAGTCTCTTTCCTAGGTGGGATTGATCCATGGGTTAACAGGGAACCCAATGGACGCGCATGGTGCACGGCAGAAAACCGGCAGCATAACCTCTCCTAACTAATGCACAAGCGCATGGGTTATGATCGTCATGTATTTAGGCAGCCCGAATAAATTGAAATTGGCCTATCGGGGCATGAAAGCCTTTGATTAGGTTACCAATCAAATTATCTGGGCTTGTCCAATACATAATGATCCACATAGCAAGCATAATATTAAGGTTTATACCACCTAGGGGAAGTAACTATTTCCATTACATGAGCTTTAGTCAAAAGGTGGTGTTACTTTAAGGTTACCCAAGCATGGTCCCTGCCAACGGGTCTAGCTCATCACGAGCGTAACGATCGATTGGGTCACCATTTAATATACCATGATGGTACGAGGCTTGGGCTGGTGATTATCCTTAACACTTCCCTACATTGATTGAACGTAGGGTCGTGCTTCGGGAACGCACCGGGGCTGAAAAAGGGACCAAACTAGCATAGATCTAAGGCTATAATGATATGCAATGCAGTTTTGAAAGAAGGTAAAATTTTTGAACTAAAACTCAATTATAATTTTTAATTAAGGTACTTTCGAATCAAAGTCTCGAGTAAGTCCCCAGTGGAGTCGCCACTGTGACGCGTGCCAAACCCCGTGGCCTCCCGAAAGCCCACTTCAGGGCGATCAGGATGGGATTCATTAAAACTTATAAGGTATTTACAAGCTGCGTCTATTTTGGGCAACAAAGAAGTTTCTTGGAGTCGCCACCCAATAGAACATTGGGAAGGGTCGTCTAGCCTCATCGAGCCTAAGACGGTGCATACATATCCATCTTGAGCAAGCCAGAGAGATCTTGGAGGTCTCAGCCTCTACCCTCTGGAGCCTAGGATTTGTAAACTTAAGTCTTTTGGTGAGACTCAAGAGGTGTCTTGAAAGTCCTAGACCTCTCGCCTCATTGAGCCCCAAAGACAAGAGTGAGTTCGGGACTTCTCATTTATTTATACCTTGATTAATATTATAATTGAGTTTTTGAATTCATTGTTTCACCAACTTTCCACGCGATGCGATTAATTTAAAGCGCAATCATTCATGTCAAAATCAATAAATAAAACATTATTAAAATAAATCCCCACAAATCAAATTACAATAAAACTAGGGGCGGAATACAACCCCCATTGTAAAAACAACATATAGATCATACAGAAATTGGGATATTCATTGGAGTGAGGACATTGGTCCTGCTATGTATATTTATTACGAACTGATTTTTAAAAGGTGTCAATTTTGTTGGTTAAAAAAAAGACATTGGTTCGCAACTTTTTGAGAAAACTCCAAATTAATTACTATAAAATATTTGGCCCTTTTCACTTTAATGACATTTAAATAATTTTAATATTAACATGAATAAAAAGTAAAGGTGAAGAAAGAACCCGTACGAAAATCCTCAGATAGGCTCGACCATCATCATTTACAACTTCAACTCCAAAATGACAGAAAATAACTCATAGAAAAAAACATGTCAGTGTCAAAATTGGTGAATAAAGTAAAGAAAAGAAAAAAAATATAGGAGAATTAAGAGAAATAAGTTAAAAGATAAAAAAAAGGTAACAAATGAAAACAATTAATATAAGCCAATTAAAATCATACAAATACTAATCCAGAATGTTTACCCTCGGATTTTACCTTTTAAGGTGAATATCGAATGGTTTAAGTCCCCGCACGCTCCACAAGGATCAAATAAAAATGAATAAAAATAAGAAAATTTGTATTTTCTCTTCTGGAAAATTTAATAGCGATCAGATGTTTGAATTAGCTGTATTGGTGGAAACGAATGAGTTTCGTTACCTCAAATTGGCTTAATTCATAAGAAGAATTTGTGTAAATCCATTGATTGGAAGAATTTTTGTCCAATAAAAATTCTGAAAATAAAGATTTATAGCTTTTTGGTAAATTGCTCACAAAGAAAACTTCTCTAAAAATTCCAATCTCTCAAAAAGTGTTTAATTTTCTCCACCAAGAATTTTTTTTGTCAAATTCTTCTAAGCCCTCAAAATGAATTTTGCCTCCCAATTTATAGAATTTTGGAGGTAAAATTAGATAAGCATCAGTTTTCAGTTTGAATTTTAAAAGGAGTCTTTAAAATTCAAACTTTAACCAAATCTTAACCCACATTTGAAGGATAAGAGATAAAATTTTATCAAATCTGGCAATAACTGATCAGATCCACTACCGACGGGCATCCCTGCAACTACCGATGGGCGTCCCTACTAAGGGCACGCGTGGAAATTCGGCTATAGACGGGCCGCATCGCGAGACTAGGGATGAGCGTCCCTATTTAGACACGTGTCTGTCCCTAGCTATAGACGGGCCGTCCGTACTTTGCATACAGACGGGGATCACCCCAAGTAGGGACGGGCATACCTACTTCAGACGGCCATCCCGTCTGTGGAGCAAAAATTCCTTTTTCAACAAAAATTCCCCAAACTCTTTCAAAACCTCATGCTATAGCAAAAAAGATTTTAATCCTTGTGAAACCGAAAGATGAAAACCTCTGAATTCCATCCATTTATTCGGAAACCAACATGGATCTCTTCATCGGGTAACTCTGACCTGGACTGCCTCAAGACCCGGTGTCTACAGGTGTTCTCTAACCACTATCTCGAGGTGGAGAGTAGTGTTCTCTAATTGCAACTCCGGTTGTCAAGTTCCCCTACTAACCCCCGTCCGATCTGCAAGGTGCGTAGCACTCTCTGGCTGCCGCGTGAACTGTGAGATGCAGCACTCTCTGACTGCAATCTCGATTTTGTTAGAAATTCCTTGCTAATCCCCATCTGATCTGCAAGGCATGTAGTTCTCTCTGACTACACCGTGGATTTTGAGTTGCGGTACTCTCTGACCACAGTCCTTGCTTGTTGGCATTTCCTTGCTAATCCCCATCCGATCCGCAAAGTGAATGCCTATTGGAGTATGATTTTGGAGGACATAATACTTGATCACTTGATGTGTCCACCCTCCAATGTGATTGATGTCTGTGTTTGGATCAATATTAAACAATGTTCCTATGTGAGAAAAAAAATTCTTTTTTTTTTTTAATTCATATTTAAGTGATTCTTGCTTGGTATGCTCACAAATAATTTTGGATTACCATTTATTATTTATCATTATTTTTTATGCATCATTTCTTGTGGTCATATAGTTTTAAAGTAGATAAACAGAAAAGTTTACAACTATCCTTAATGCAAATAAATCGCAAATAAAGATAGAAAAGAAATAAAAAATATGTAAATCTAAAAGTAAATGTTTTTTCCACTAAAACTCCATTTTTGTATAATGTATATACAAGTGCACTGATAATAAATAGTATATAAAAAGAAACAAAATACAAAATGCCATCCCAACTCCCTGAATGACTACAATGGCGTATAATCCGTGAGCTCCTCCTCGGGGTCATCATCATCATCGGATACATGGTTCGGCTGAGGCTGAGGCTGAGGTGGAGGCTGAGGCTGAGATGCAGAAGGTCCGGCTCCAAAAGTAGAAGGCTGGCTAGAAGGACCGGCTGGGCCTGGCTACCGAGAGCCCCATACTCTAACCATGGGCTGGAACCTAGGAGGAACTGCCACCGGCACAGATCGAGGCTGTGGTCTCTCAAAACTCTGCAACAAAAACTATACCTGAGCATACCCATCCAGGAAGGGCTGCGTACATACTGTCATAAAGCCTAGGGTGTCTGTGATCATCCTCCCTAGCTCCTTGAAGGCCCTACCAAACTGGCGAGTCTGTTCAACCTAATCTGTCCTCATACTCCCTAGTCTTTGCTCTGTCTGCCCCCCTGAACTCCCGCATGGACTGAGCTAGGGGAGGAACGATCCCCTCTAATCCCTGGACTCTGGACCTGAGAGAGTCAAGTGACTCATCTATCATCTGAAGAGTCACGTCGATCCTCTGAGCTACCTGGTCCTGGGACGTCCTCAACTCCTGCCTGAGCTATTCTCTGGGGCCCTCCTGCTGCTGTGTCATGTGCTCTATGAGCCTAGCCTGCTCCTGACTCATACGCTCCACAATCCTAGCCTGCTCGCGGACCATATGCTCAACAACCCCGGCCTGCTCCTGGCGCATGCGCTCAATGATACTCGCCTGTTCCTGAATAATGGCCTGCTGATGGTCCAGCCTCTCTTGAGTGAGTTTGTCCCTCTCCCTAAACTGCTCATGGATGACCCTGTCCCTCTCGTCCGGCCTATGCTCAAATGCTGCAAACATGGAGACCAAGAGCTGGGAGATGTCTGGCTGTGATGGCTTAGGCTGAACTGGCTCCGGAGTCTGCTCTAGTAGTGGAGCTGTGGAGGTAGATGCCCCCGGGTCGCATCTGGAGTAGGGGTGGAACCTCTCTGATGGCTTGAGTGTGGCTCGCTGCACTCTCGTAGCTGGAGGAGGAGTGGGGGTCGGCACCCTCAGTGCTGTAAGAGTGCCAAACGGGTCATCTGATGGCGTCCTGGGCTGCTCCTGCTCTGGCTGTAGCTGTGGCTGCTCCTCCTGATAGGCCTGGTGCTGGGGAGGCTGCTCCCCTGGATACTCTGGTTGTAGAGGCTGCTGCTCCTGTGGTTGTGGCAGTGCCTGCTCTGGCTGCTCCTGCACTGGTGCTAGTGGAGGAAGTGCAAAGGCTCGCCGAGTCTCGTGTATGGTAAGGAGTCTGAATGCCTCAGGCTGCCCTGCTAACTGCAACACCATCCCCATCTGTATAACGGCTGGCGCATCTACGTATATCCCCTCATCCAAGGCACCCCAAGCCTATCCGGGGCGACTCCTAATCCCAGGAGTCATCTGGTGATAACTCCGCCGATAATCACCACTGGGGCTGTCCCCCTGGAAACCCTGACCATGTTAGCCAAAATCTCATGGCTAATGTTGAGACGCCAGCCTGCCACCATGGCCCAGAGGCTTCAGATCTCCGCCGCATTAAGCGACCCTGTGTCACACCCCATTTGCCCCCTAGTCGAATGAGCCATATATGTATGTGTGTACATTTGCATAAGTTATGTTTAATAAGGGCATTTTGGTAATATTGCATGAATTGGGGTTTTTCTGGTGCGTGTGTGTGTGTTTGGCACTATGGTGCTAATTAGTTGAGATAGATTTGTGTGTGCCCAAGCGCACCATTGTAGTGTGTGTTCATGAGAGTTGCATCATGTGTGGTTGAGTGCACCATAGTAGGATATGCACTAGTGGGCTATTGTATCATGTGGTCATGCACATGATTGTAGGGTATGCTTTAGTTGAGAGAATCTTGGGCGTGTATAACCTAAGCATCTAGGGTGTGAGTGACCAAATCCCACTAATTGGAGATTGACACTTGTCCTAGGTTAAGAAAAGAAAAAGGAAAAGAAAGGAAAAGGGGAATTCATATTTTTTTTCACTTGTGTTTCCCGTTCATCACCGCCCCTTCCTTCTCTTCTTCTCCTTCTTCTTCTCTTTTGAACCTTAGTTGAGATTCAAGGGTTACTAGTGGGGTTTGATCATCTCTTAGTGTTCATTGGTAAGTTTTATGCATTCATTTTGTTTTTGTTTCAATTTTTCTCTATCTTCTTCTCTTCTTCTTATTTTCGGATTTGGGTTGATGTTGGGTTTTGTGTTTGTGTGTTGTGTTGTTTTGCTCCTAGTTGAGCCTCCCCGGGATCCTAAAGGCAAGGAAGTTGCTGGATATAGTGGAACTAAGCACTAGGAGCTAAGGATTTTGAAGGTTTGGGAATTCTTGCTTTTGCATGTGAATATGTTCATATATGTGTTTTGATGATTTCATGGAATTAGGTTGTTAGATGTTCTTTATTTTGATGTATATGATATGGGTATTTGCTTTGAAATGTGGATCTTGCAAAGGCATGAGTTAATTAGGGTAATTTTAGAATGGATGTGGTTTGATGCTTAAATTGGGTTTTTGATTGATTCTTGGAATTGAGTGTGTAAATTAATGGATTGTATGCAATTTATTATTAATAAATGTCGTATTATGGTTGTTGATGCTTGTGGATGGCTGGATTTGAGGTAAGTAACCTTGGATTGAGATTTGTGTGGTTGGATGAGGATTTGGAAAAAGAAAATCTGCAGAATTTCTGCAGATTTTCGAAGTCCCGACGCTGTCGCGATCGCGACAGAGAGCGGTGTTGGGAGCTTCGCCGTCGCGAGCCCGCGACAGCCGAAGTGTTGTGTACTCTCTGTCGCGACCGCAACGACTGTCGTGATAGCGACAGAGCGTATTGTTGGCCAAGTGCTACCACGAGCATGTGACCCGTCGCGAGCCCGCGACAGCATCAATCGTCCTCTGTCGCGATCGTGATGAACGTCGTGAGCGCGACAGAGCCTGGCCCTTCCATCCTCCTCGCGGTCGTGAAATCCATCGCGCGCGTGCAGCGAAGAGACTTTGGTCTCTGTCGCGAGCGAGAGAGACATCGCGAGCGCGACAGTCTCCTGTTTGCTGAATGAGTTTTCCTTCATTCCTTGTAGCTTGAACTTCAGTTTTCTTTAGCAGTTATGAGAATTATGCTTGGCATTTTATGAACATGGAAATATGATATGATTATGCACATTTACGATGATGATTTTGGAAATTATGAAATGGATTGAATGATTTATGTATGACCTGCTAGAGTCTAGTCAGTGGATAGTTAAGCATGCCTAATAGAGTCTTTGCTGCAGCTTCTGTTTTCTGTTTGGACCCCAATCAGGTCCTCGAATGGTTCCTCGCGAACCCTTATCCGAAAGGATCTTGTTTGAGATCCCCCTTTGTAATGTTTTGTAAAAGTTAAATGAAAATTTGTTTTATCGGCTCGTACCCGTAAAGTACTATCTATATCGGCTCGTACCCGTAAAGTACTGTCTGTATCGGCTCGTACCCGTAAAGTACTGTCCGTATACTCGTTATCCACTCCCTCGGGTCAGCAGGTGTTTTGTATGAATTGTTATATGGGAAACATATATTATCCTTATGGATTCAATGGTGAAAATGTAATCTGTTATGAGAATATGATTATTGTTATGAATCTTCTGATGAATGGCTTTATGTATGTGAGCATGAGTTTATTATTATTGTCATGCCATGATTATCGTTTGTACATGAAGTACGCATGTGAACTGCCTGGATGACCATTGTGAATGGTTGTCCTTATGCTGTGTGTTTGTTTCCCCACTAAGCGTTTATCGCTTAGCACGGTGTGTTTACCCGTGCAGGTGCGGAAGGAATTTTGCCTTGGGAGAGTCGCCGCCATCGAAGCCTACACAGCAGGGTCTTAGTGTAGGGCTTATTTTTGTAGCTTTATGATTCTTTTTGTATAGAAATCTCTTATGATTTTGTAATAGCTTCCACTTTTGTATATGTAATTTTTGGACTTGTAATTATCTTTTATATCTCTCAGTTGATCAGAACAGTAATGTAATGCTTCTATTATATTAATGCATGATCAGCTTTTATGAATGGTTTTGTAAAGTTTTAAATTACCTTGTATTTTGTTATGTATGTTTATGGATGAGTGTATGCGTATTATGTATTTGTGTGGTGGCACCTTTACTCCTACGGCATCTCACTCCTTATCGGATGGGATCGCCTGAGTATGGGTAAGGGGTGTTACACCCTGGGTTACCAGCTCGTCCGAGGTATGAGCTGGAGAGCACTCTGTGCAAATACTAGAGTGCCTATGAAACCAACATGGTACTCTTTGCTGTATCATGGTTATACAGCACTCCGGGTAGGGCTATGGCCGCCCAATGGGCGCGTCTCACTGCTCTCTGGGGCACCATCACTCCATCGCCCCATGGGAGTCCCATGGCCTCTGCAAAACGCCGACACGTGATGCTGAACTGCTGACCATCGAACCAGAACTGTATCACTCCAGGCTCGGTGTCGGATCTCTGGTACCCTCAGTAGTGCAATGTGGCCAGGACCTGCCGCACTACCTCTGGATGTGTCTGGAAGGCCGGTGTTAAGAACTCCATCCAGCTTGCGCCCTCCATAAGTATGTCGATCTCCTCGGCCATCCCCAAGGCCTCTAGGAATGTCCTAAAAATGAAGCGACTGGCTCGAAACTCCACCTGAACCAGTGCTCTGTATCTTTGCGCAGCCTCGGCGTCCATCCAACCCGGAGCCTGCGGCTCAGGCTAGCCCTGTGGGACACGTCGTCGTGGAGGCATCCTACAAGAAATAATTTATGCAATTAAATTAACATAACGGCCATAAATAGACTCGATTTATGGTATAAGGCAAATCGGGTATCCCCAGACAAGGAGGGTCTAACCAGAAAAATAAATAAGGGAAAAAATAAAAAAAATAAGACATAAAAAATAAAAATAAAAATAAAAACGAAAATAAAAATAAAAATAGATAATAATAACCTAATAATGAAATAACAATAATAATAAAAAATTGGGCAGCATCCCGGCAGGGATGTGCCCACCCCCTGCATTAGGAAAGGAAAAATAACGACAGGCCCCCAGGCCAATAGTCAATCATATAGATATCAATAAAAATTTGGGCAACACCCCGGCAAGGGTGTGCCCCACTCCCTGCATAAAAACAAGAAAACCAAAGGTCTCAGGCCCCAACAGCAGCACAATATTTATCGGTTTCAAAACTAATATATGCGTAAGCATTTCTCATTTCTAAGTAAGCATGCTTTATTAGAATTGAAGGCAACAAAATTTTCATGTAAAGTTGTCTAGCAATATAATAACAAAAATTTATTATTTAAGTAGTACCTAAGGCTAATTATTAAGGCACAATATCCATCCTAACACTCCTTAGCAATAAAAAAATGAAAAACTAATTTTCTTTTACTTGAAATTAAGATAAGAAGAAGAAAATAAGTAAAAGAAAATAAATAATAATAAAAAAAATAACTACTAACCTGTAATCGGTAGAAAAATGATGAAAACGGAGAAAATATACTTCTCTGGATGCCTGGTAGCGTAAAGAACGAGAAAATGCACGACAAAAATGTGAAAAGATGAAGAAAAGTGAGAAAAACCGTAATGAGGGATGGTTTTGAAGGAGGAAAGCAAGAAGACAAAGGCCAAAAACTACCTGTCCGTCGGTCTCCGCCTGCTTATATAGCTTTTCATGACCGACGGGCTGGGCGCCTCCAGGAGCGACAGACGGGCAGCCCGTCTGTTGTTCAAAATTCCCTCATTTAAAGCATAATTAATGCGCGTGATAAATGCAATGATGATGCATGCATCTGCCAGGTGGATGCCTTCCGACGGGTAGGCCACCGCCACTGAGGCACGATCAGGCCGTCTGTGGGGTGTTCCTATAAATTTGACCAATTTTCCTTGGGATTCGCGCCTTCTTCTCATTCTTTTCTATCTTCAATCTTTGACTTTTAAAGGATGACTTCTCCTCCTTTCCATAAGATGTACCGCATCTTGGATGACGCTCACACCTGGGAAAATAATGCCCTTACTACTCTGTCTGGGCTAAAACACTTACGGAGAGCCAAAATAGACCACAACTTACTCCTAGCTGCAACCCATTTTTGGAATCCCTACTTCCACGTTTTCAAGTTAACTTATCAGGAGTTGTGCCCCCTGCCTGAGGAATTCGCTGCTATTACTGGAGCATGGTATCCTCTCCACGCTCTGCCCTGCGTCCCTCGCTGTGGTCTGATTTAGATTCGGGATATCGCCCTATCTCTGGGCATAGCTTATTCCGAGGCTGCTTGGCTTGTCTCAAAGGGTCCTACTTTTTCGCTGGAGCCATTAATCGAGGCTCTAGACAGACTTTCTGATGTCCCTACATATCGGGTAAGCATTGTGTTCTTATTCTGTATGATGAGCTTCTTGACCATAGCCCCAGGGGACTTGGTTGGCGACCTCCGCCTGTTTGGGGTTCTAGATGATTTTCACCGCAGATTATCCCCCTTTCCCCTCATTCTGGCTGAAACCATTCTGGGCCTGGATGCTGTACGCTCTAGATCCACCACCACATTCACCGGAAGCCCCTTATTACTCCAGGTACGTCATTATTTTAAAAGGTAGTGCGTCCCTTATGGATTTTCGCACTAGCTTTTCTTAGCGGGAAATGCGTCCTTTAGGATTTTCACACAACCCTATGCCTAACTTTTGCCTGAAGTAAACCCAACTTACTCCAGCGGCTTTTTTTGTTTTAGATAAAGTTGCAGGAGAAGCTGAAGATGCTGTCAGAGCCACCTCCCCGACTCATCGCAGAATACTCGCCAAGACACTTCCTCCCACGCCGACGGTTGTATTCTTTCACAACTCTTGATGAAGGCCCTGCTAGATTTGGCGAGCTATCAGATGACGACATCAGTTTCATGTCTGCCGGGCTCCCTCTGTCTCATGCAGTCATTGATAGATTATCAGGGTGTATTCCTCTATGCGGGCTTCGTCAGGCCACCTTCTGCATTGCGTCTCGATGTGCTCTTCAGCTCGGGATGACCCAAGACGTGGTGAGGGTCCTGCTATCCTTTCAGGTAGGAGCTTTTTTTGCTGCTTTTGCTTCTCGCTATCATGAGCTGTGGAGCCAACTTCCGGTTAAGACTGTCATACCTCGATTCGGAGCTCATTCCGTGGCCTCCACCAGCGAGTACAAGAGATGGGTCCTTAGCCCGGCGTCTGACAACAGGACGCGAGGACTTAAACATTTGGCCGGCGAGAGTAGTGGTAGGACCTAGCTTATCTTACACATGTACACCCCTTTGGGCACCATGTTTCTTTTCAAAACAGAACTAGAAAATGACAGAAATGAAAAGAATAATTCTTGTTTTATTTCACAAAATTGTGTATATTTCCACAGAATTTCAGCATACATGATCAATTTTTGACATTAACTCGACTGTGTATGCCTTATTAATTCATGAAACCAAATCTTGATAGCATCAACTCCTGTTACTAATCGGCCCTCTTGGGTTTTCTCGATCTAACATTTTCTCTCATGCCTCTAATTTTTGCAGAGGATGCCTTTTTCGGTTTTCACCCTGTCGAGGCGCCCAATTTTAGCAAAGCCGCCTTTTTTCGGTTTTCGACCCGCAGGGCATTTTATTCTCTTCTTTTTATTTTTATTCTTTAACCGTGGAACCTTTTGAGTCTGTCTATATTGTTCGGTTCCCTAAATTCGTTGCCGTCGCTATCCGATAGAATTGCAGCTCCTTTAGACAACAACTTCTTGAGGATGAACGGCCCTTCCCAAGTTGGTCTGAACTTCCCTCGGATATCCGGTGCCCCAGATCTCATATGTTTGAATACCAAGTCACCCTCTTTCAATGGATGCTTCTTAACCTTCTTCCCAAAGGACCGGGCAAGTCTCTTCTGGTAGACCTGGTTGTGGTAGTAGGCTTTTTATCTCCTCTCATCCAGCAGGTTCAGATGTTGCAACCTTTGCTGTGCCCATTCAGCCTCAGGAATCTGGGCTTCCATGACCGCCCTAAGTGACTTAAGCTCTACCTCCACTTGCAGCACTGCTTTCGTCCCATACACCAGAGAAAATGGCGTAGCACCCGTAGATGTTCTGCCCAATCTTTGTAGGTCTGGACCATTTTTGCTAGAATCTTCTTGATGTTCTTATTAGCGGCCTCTACTGCCCCGTTAGCCTGTGGTCGGTATGGAGAGGACTTATGGTGCTCAATCCCATATTTCTCAAGCAGTTTCCTCGTTTCTCCCATAAGTTATCAGACACTACATGATGCAGGAGGCCATATCTGCAAATCAAATTCCTCTCAATGAACTTTGCCATATCTCGTGCATCAATCTTCTTAAAGGACTCCGCCTCTACCCATTTGGTGAAGTAGTCGATGGCGACTATGATATATCTATGCTCGTTAGATGCTGTAGGACGGATCTCCCCAATGATATCTATTCCCCAGGCTGCAAACGGCCAAGGGGACGTTAAGCTATGTAGTTCTAACATAGGCAGGTGTCTCAAATCCGCATACTGCTGGCATAGTTGGCACTGCTTCACATACTTTGAACAATCATTATCCATAGTGAGCCAGTAGAATCCTTGTCTCATGATTTTCTTGGCTAGTGTCAAACCATTCATATGAGCTCCACATACACCTGCATGAGTTTCTTCCATCACCTTCCGGGCCTCCCTTTCATCCAGGCATCTGAGCTGAATACCGTCGGCCTGCCTCTTGTATAATGCTCCGTTTATGCATATAAATTGAGTGGACAGTTTGCGGATCATTCTTTGGTCCTTTTCAGTAGCTTCTTCCGAAAATTTCGCGCTTTCCAAATAATTCATGATATCAAAATACCACGGCTTTCCGTCCGCTATCTCTATTTCCATTATCGGTTTGACCTCAAAGCTAGGCTTTTCAGAACTCGAGATTAGAACTGGTTTCATGGCTACTCCTTCCGAATTGTCCCACATTGACACGAGGGTTGCCAGTGCATCAGCCAACCGGTTTTCGCCCTCGGCACGAAATGGAACGTACAAGTCTCAAACCGACTACATAGCTCCCTCATATATTCGATGTACGGCACTAAACACTCTTCCTTGATAGCCCACTCTCCTCGAATCTGGTTGATTACTAAGGATGAATCTCCATACACCTCCACGTCCTTTGCCCCAGGGCGATTAAAGCTTCCAGTCCGAAAGTGAACGCCTCATACTCAGCTTCATTGTTAGTGGCCCTATATCTCAACTTTTTGCCAAAGGGAGTTTTTCGTCATCCGGGGTTGTCAGGATGATTCCAACTCCGGCCCCCTTATTGTTAACAGCCCCGTCAAAGTGCAGCTGCTAATCTTGAACAGAGATTGCCGCTATGCTTTCATCCGGAAAACTGAACTCAAGTGAATCGCCCTGGATGGGATGATCGGCTAGGAACTCGGCTACTGCCCGCCCTTTAATAGTCTTTCGAGTGACATACTCGATATCGAACTCCTGTAGCAACAGCAACCACCTTCCCATTTTCCCAAGCAAAGACGGCGCTTCTTGCAAATACCTCAGAGGGTTTTGCTTTGCCACTGCCTGTACTTTTTATGAATGAAAATAGTGTCTCAGCTTCTTGGATACCCAAATCACAGAGAGGCTGATCTTTTCCACTTTTGCATATTTTACCTCGTAAGAAAGGAATGTCTTGCTGAGATAATAGACCGCGAATTCCACTCCGAATTCATCTTCCTGAGCCATCATGGCACCTACAGAGCCATCTTCCACTGCCAAGTACAAAATGAGTGGCTTGACTGGTTGTTGCGGCCTCAGTACTGGTGGGTTCAGCAAATACTCTCTGATGCTGTCGAAGGCCTTCTGGCAGTCCTCGTTCTATACCACAGGCTGATTCTTTCTAAGCAGCTTGAAAATTGGCTCGCATATCGAGGTGAGCTTTGCAATGAATCGACTAACATATTGTAACTTGCCCAAGAAACTTCTCACATCCTTTTCCTTTTGCGGCACTGGCATTTCCCTAATTGCTTTCACCTTATCCGGGTCGATTTCGATCCCCCTTTGGCTGACCACATGTCCTAGCAACTTTCCTGAAGTTACTCCGAAGATACACTTTTTGGGATTTAGTCGCAGGTTGTACTTATCTATTCTGGCGAAAAACTTCTCTGATGCTTCAAAATGGCTCTCCCTGGTGGCTGACTTGACCATCATGCCATCTACGTATACTTCCACCTCTTTATGGATTAAGTCACTCAAGATCTTTGTCGCCATCCTCTGGTAGGTAGCCCCTGCGTTCTTCAAACCAAAAGGCATCACTCTATAAGCATATGTCCCCCATTCTGTGATAAAAGCCGTTTTGATCCGATCAGTTATCTTATTGAGGATCTGGTTGTAGCCCGCATAACCATCCCCAAAGCTATACATTATGGTATTGGCGGCGCTGTCTATTAATACATCAATATGAGGCAGCGGGAAATCATCCTTCGGACAACCCTTGTTCAGATCTCGATAATCCACGCATACCCTCACCTTTCCATTCTTTTTGGCTACAAGGACCACATTGGCGAACCATGTGGGGTACTGTACTTCTACCAGAAACTTAGCTTCGATTTGTTGCCGAATCTCTTCTTTCAGCTTATATGCCCATTCTGGTCTAAGTCTTCTCAGCTTCTGTTTCACAGGCTTGTGGTGTGGATAAGTTGGAATGGCGTGCTCCGCGACGTTCTGATCGATTCCTGGCATGTCCTCATAGGTCCAGGCAAAGACTTTTTCATATTTTTTAATTATTCTCTCAAATTTTTCTCTTTCCTCAGGAGTTATGTTTGATGCTATCAAGATTTCTTTCGGATTTTCCGAGGTTCCAAGATTGAATGGGGTAGCATTAGTAGAATCAATATCAAATATGGATGGAATGTGATCATGATCATGCATGTTGAAATTTTCAGAAACATCGCACAAGTAAGCAAAATCATTCATTTCATTAATAAAATTATAATTGTCATTTACATCATTAAAAAGTTTTGGAATGAAAATACAATCTAAACCGGTCTCTTCCTCATCTCCCGCTGGATCTGCCAATGCCGACGGTCCTGCCTCATCTTTGTTGACCAGAGGCTCTTCATCCACCTCTTGAGCAGCTTCTTCCATCTTTGCCTTCCCCTTAACTTGAGCAGTCAGCATAGCTTCGGTCACCACTTCCTCAGGGTCTTCCCTGTCCCAGATAGCTCTGTTGGTCAAGACCTCTTCATCCCAGAAGTCATCAGCTGGCTTGATCATTCCGATGTCCCAGTCATAAACATCACTGAATACCTCAAAACCTGGCACAATCCTCCCATCAACTAACTGAGGCTCGGCCTCCCCGGTGTAAGCGCAAAGTGCTGTTGCGGGCACATAAATTTCCCAAAGGTGGGGAATCCCCTCTGCTGGCTTCAGTCCTCTCTGCACTCCTCCTTTATAGCCCAGGCCCTTTCTGTCCTTCTGACCTTTAGTGGCGATGGCCTCTGGCATCCCTCGGGAGTTCTTACCCAATCCAGCACCCGGAAGGAAAGACATCTTCTTCATCGTAGCTAGCACTTGTGGGCTTCCTCCTGTTATCCCTTCCTACTTGATCATGGCCACGTGGAATCCCCCAAAAGGCTGCCTTGCTATCTCTAGTATCGACACCTGATTCTCTCTTGCAGCCTTGATGGTCACCACTTGTCCTTTGTGTGGTATCTTGACCATTTGGTGGAGAGCAGAGGGAACACCTCCCAACTTGTGGAACCATGGTCTCCCTAGCAGTGCCGAAAAATTGGCAGGAATGGGCAAGACTATAAATTCTACCTCAGTTTCCATTGGCCCCGTCTTGACCAATGCCTTGAAAGTCCCTGAAGCAGGCCAACGAGAATTGTCATAGGCTGTGATCATCAAATCTAATTTGGCTAGCATGTCCCCCATCACTCCAAAGGCTGCCATGGCTACTTGAGGGCATACATTAATTGACGATCCATCATCCACCATCACGCAAGAAGTGTGCTTCTGATTGATTTGAGCCCTAATATACAGAGGGCGATTGTGGTTACGGCCTTCTGCGGGTAAATCAGCATTCGTGAACACCACACTCTCTCCAGCACCTCCTTTCACCACTTCTAGCAGCTCAGTGGGCGAAATCGTCATAGCCACGGTCGTCATGCATAGAGCCTCTACCAGTCTTTGCCTATAAGAGGGGGACTGTCTCAATAAATCACAGATGGAAATATGGGCTGGTGTCTTCTGCAACTGTTTGACTATCTGATCTCCTTCGGGTTCCTTTCCCTTCTCTTTCTGACCTTCCACCGGCTCTTGAGGCACTGCCGCTTCCGGCATTATTCTCCCACTGTGGGTCACTGCTCCTACCTTCATCTTTCCTTTGCGCTCTTCCGCTTCCTCCTCCTCTGAACCCCACGAGTTAGGAAACTCAGCTGTTTCATCATCATCACCTCCACTCTCACTAGTGGACCAGCAATCGATCCCTGCCGCGGGCATCCCTTTTTCACTTATCTCATAGAGGCTCGTGACAGTAGTGTTTACATCGATGCCGTATAATTCATTCAAGACAAACTCCTCCGGTAAACTAGATCCGATCATGAACACGGGTGGGGGCACCTTGTTATATCCGGCTTTCTTCTGGCCTTCCCTCTTCTCAAGGTCTATAATCTGCTTTGTATCGATCAGGTCTTAGATTGCATGCCTCAAAGCCCTACTGTTATCTGTCACATGACCTGTGTGCTGATGGTAAGCACAATACTCATTCTCCTTGTGACCCGGCATTCCTTGTGTCATAGCAGGTCTAGGAGGCAATGGCTGTAATTTTCCTTCCTTCATCAGCCTCCTCAGAACCCATGACAAGGATCTTCCCAAATTTGAAAAATGTCTCGTGGTTGCGTCAGCAGCAGACACCTCAACCGTTCTTCTAGTGCTACCACTGGGGCCCACTGGCCTACTTGCCCCCTGGCTACCGTTCCCCTCTTGGCATAGCTATCACTATTCGCTCTTCGGGCCAGGTACTCTCCTTCCGCTTCAATGGCTATATCCTTCAAGGACTCCCAGTCTTTTAACCCCTTTATCTTCAACCCTTCTCTCAAGTATGGGCTTGCTTTCTTGATGAATAATCTAATCTGGTCCTGAGTCTCCGGCTTCCTTCTCATTTCCATCACTCTGTTCCTCCAGCGAGTCAAGTACTTATGGAAAGATTCTCCAACCTTTTGCTGTAGCAGTTCTAGATCTTTGAGGGTCACATCCATCCTCGTATTACAATTGTATTGCCTCAAGAACTCTTCCGTCAACGAATCCCAGTCTTGTTTGGTTCTACGGTCAAGACCATGGTACCAATCTATAGCCAGACCAGTCAGACTTAAGCAAAAATATTCCACCTTTTGTCTCTTCGTCAAGGTGGTCCCCTTCATGATCAATGAGTATTGCTTCACATGGGCAGTTGGGTCGGAGGTACCATCAAATTTGGAAACATCTGGCATTTTGAAATTGTATGGGATCGGATCCTCTCCTTCCAGCTATTTATGCTCAGGATTCATTCCTTGACCCCTACTCAACATTCGAGCCATCGCCTCGAACTTCTCTTCCACTTTCTTCCACATGGTCTCTTCTAACTGGGGCGCTTTCCCCTTTTCCGACACAACACTCTCTTCATAATCCTCATCCACGCGGTCATCCTCTAACCTCTGAACCGGTCTTCTCCTCTGAACCCCCGATGCTACTGACCTCAAATCCACCAGCGGTGGTCGGATCTCTTCCTGCCTTTCTTCTCTATCCTCCCCCGTTCATTTTGTCTCAAGGGAGGAGGAAGCGGGTCTTGCGGAGCAGTACGCTGGGTCAACGTGGCCAACATATTCATCATCCGACCATCAAATTCCTCAAATCTTCTACAAACCTTTTCAGTAATCAAAGCCCTAGTGGCATCATTTCCCTTGGCGATTTAGTCATCGTTGATGCGGTACAGCTGGTTTCTGGATAGTTCTCTAAGAAGCTCTCCCTTTTTGGTGATTTAGATACGGAAGTTCGGATCAATCGCCCCGCGGGTCGTCTCGTCCACCGGGGCAGATCTATGATGGCTATAGAAACAAGGAGTTAGAATGATACATGAATGCAAATAAAATGCATGATCGTGATATGCAACATCCACAAATCACATACAAGCAGATAAGTCCTTCCACCCTTATCACTTCCGCACACGTGGTCATAGTCTCTTCCCTAGGCAGGATTAGCTCATGGGTCAACAGGGAACACGATGAACATGCATGGTGTGCGGCGAAAAATCGGCAGCATAACACTCCTAAACTAATGCACAAGCGCATGGGAAATGGTCATTACATATTTAAGTAATCCAAATATATTGACATGGTCCTACCGGGGCATAAAAGCCTTTGGGTAGGTAACCAAGCAAGACATTTGGACTCACCCAATACATAAGGACCCATACAGCAGGCACGGTATTATGGTTCATATCACCTAGGGGAAGTATCTATGGCCATTACATGAGTTTTAGTCAAGGGTGGTGTTATTTTAGGTCTACACAAGCATGGTCCCTGCCAACGGGTCTAGCTCATAACGAGCGTAATGACCGATTGGGTCTCCATTTTATATACCAAATGGTACGAGGCTTGGGCTGGTGATTATCTTTAATACTTCCCTACATTGAGTGAACGTAGGGTTGTGCTTCGGGAATGCACCAAGGTTTAGAAGGGACCAATCTAGCATAGTCTAAGGCTTTAATGGGATGTAAATGCAAATTTGAAAGAAAGCGAATTTATAAACTAAAATTTAATCATAAATTTTAATCAAGGTATTTTCAAATCAAAGTCTCGAACCAGAGTCCCCAGTGGAGTCGCCACTGTGGCGCACGCCGGACCCCGCAGGCCGCTCCTTTGACCACCCGCTTGAGGGCGATCAGGCAATTGAGGATCCATTGGCAACTTGTAAAGGTATTTACAAGTGCGTCTATTTTGGGCAACAAGGAGGTTTCATGGAGTTGCCACCCAATAAAACATTGGGAAAGTTTCTCTCGCCTCAGAGAGCCCAAGACAGCGCATGTATCCATTGTGGGCCAATCAAAAGGGGCCTTGGAGGATGAACCTCTCTCCCTTGGGGCCTAGGATTCATTGATTAAGTCTTTGAAAAGGACACAAGAGGTGTCTTGGAGGTTCCAATGAGTGATCGGATACCTTTCGCCTCATTGAGCCAAAAGACCAGAGCTGGATTCGGGACTTCTCATCTATTTCTACCTTGATTAACTTTACGATTACATTTTGAGTTTATTAATTCGCTCTCTTTCCACACGATGCAATTCAATTAAAAGCGCACTTATTCACGTCAAAAGCGTTAATAAACAAATAAAACAAAGAATAAAAACAAATATTCTAAAATAAATTACAATAATACTAGGAGCGGAATACAACTCCCATTGTAAAAGTGCAGTGCATACATAAAACGGGGAATCATTTTGAGGACTTTGGTCCTCACATGTACTTATTATAAAAGAAACTAATTTTTTATTGTGATGCTTTTATCGGATGGAAATTAGGACGTTGGATCCTTGAGTTAAAAGAAAAAAAAGAAAATCCCAATTTTATTTACTATAAAATATTTATCCATTTTTATTTAACGTGGAATAAGACAATTCATTGCGAGCACAAAATAATCAATAAAAAAGCGAATAAATAAATTATTACATAAGCAAATAAATAGATAAATAAATAAATAAATAAAGGGTAAAGAGGTAAACCAAATGGAGTCTCCTATGGCAAAACTCCTCTTAAGCTCCAAATTATCCCAAAGGCATAAAAATAATCTCACAAAAATAATCAATAAATGTTAATAAAAAAGGAACAAATATTAATAAATATTAACGGAAATGAGGGTTAGAATTCTGAACTAAAATAATAAGAATAAAACTATTAGTAAAAGACATAAGAGAAATGATTTAGAAAGAAATAGAGAAAAAAAGGATTTTGAGAATTTGCAAACAAATCCCAGGGACAGCCCTAACAAATGATAAACGGGCGTCTCTAGAAGCAACCGACGGGTTGGAATGCTGTCGTTCATCCGAGAGACGGGCTTATCACGGGGTGACCGACGGGCAGTAATGCGTTACATATGCTCTGTCGCTCAAACGAGCGACGAGCGTCGGTGGCCTTATGACCCATCAGTCGCTACTGTTCTTCAAGCAAAACTGTAAAAAACTAAATTTTCTCAAATAGAATAATTTTTCAACACAAAAGCCCAAACAAAAACAAAATATTAAAATGAATTAAATGAAATATGTGGCAAGAATATTTACCCTCGGATTTTACCTTTTAGGTTGGATTCTTGATGATTCGAGTCCCGCACACTTCACGAAAAAATGGGAGAAAATCAAGAAAAGAAGAGTTTGGATTTTTCTTTCTTTATTTTCACTAAATGCACAAATGTTGGAATCAAAATTCTTATAAACTAATCAGTTTTTGCTCCTTCGAATTAATTTTGATTCACAAAATCAAAATAAAATGGAGTAATCTTGAGATGAAAGAAAGAATGTTGGGAAATGTGTTTTTGAGGTAAAAAAATTGCAAATTCGTCCAACCATCCAGCCAACCCCCAAAACAGGTGAAAAATAGGTTTTTATAGGCCTTGAACTACCGACGGCTGTCGGAATCATACCGATGGGCATCGGTTGAATCCTGTTCCCTATTGGAAATAGGATTCAACTGACGGACGTCTGAAGCCATAGACGGGCGTCGGTTGAATCCATTTCCTAATAGGAAATCGGATTAACCGGTGGTCGTCGAAGTACTACAGACGGGCGTCGGAGCTCTCCATCGAGAGACGGTCATTCCGTGATAGCCGGGCTGGCCGCCCGTGGAGGTAAACTCCCTTTTTTACCCTAAAACTCCCAATTCTCTTTTCCTCTTTGTCAGGAATACAGAGAACACATTTCTCGTGAATTGAGAGGGCCAAAATCTTTGAATCCCAACCGTTCATTCAGACTCGGGCATTGATTTCTTGATCGGCTAATCTCTAATCTGGACTACCTCGGGACACAGTGCTTATAGGTGTCCAAGTGGATCCAGCCAAGATAGAGGCGATAGTTGATTGGAAAGCGCCTAGGAACGTTTAGGAGGTGCGGAGTTTCCTCGGTTTGGCGAGTTAGTTGAAGAAGTTGCTAGTTGAAGCTCCTATACTGACTCAACCCATCTCGGTTAAAGAGTTTGTCATGTATAGTGATGCATCGGGTGTCGGTCTTGGGTGTGTATTGATGCAAGAAGGTAAGGTGGTGGCTTATGCTTCTCGTCAGTTGAAGCCGCATGAGAGGAATTATCCGACCCATGATTTAGAGTTGGTGGCTGTGATCTTTCCTTTGAAGATTTGGTGCCATTATCTGTATGGGGAGAGATGTAGGATATTTACGGATCACAAGAGTTTAAAGTATCTCCTTACGTAGAAGGAGTTGAATATGAGACAGCGTCGTTGGCTTGAGTTGTTTAAGGATTACGACTGCATTGTGGATTACCGTCCGGGTAAGGCCAATGTAGTCGCAGATGCTTTGAGTTAAAAATTGATTTTTGCTTTGTTTCTTAGGCAGTTTAGATGGAGGTTTTGTTCAGATGGAGCTTTGATGGCTCAATTGATAGTGAAGCCTACTTTGAGACAGAGGATAGTTGATGCTCAGAGGGTTGATGAAAGGCTTCAACGGATTGTGGAAGAAGTTAGTTTGGGCAAGCAGTCAGAGTTCTCAGTTCAGGATGGGGTTCTTCTGTTAAGAAACTGTTTGTGTGTTCCGGGGAATGAGGAGTTAAGAAGACAGCTTTTGGAAGAGACGCATAGTACAGTTTTCACCATGCATCCCCGGGGGTGAAAAGATGTATCGGGAAATGAAGCAGTTTTATTGGTGGTCCGGTATGAAGAGGGACATAGTGGATTTTGTGTCCAAGTGTTTAACCTATCAACAAGTAAAGGCTGAGCATCAAGTCCCTTTGGGATTGCTCATGCCTCTATCCGTTCCCGAATGGAAATGGGATGACATCGCCATGGATTTTGTTTTCGGGTTGCCTTTGACTCAGAAGAAGCATGACTCAGTATGGGTGATAGTGGATTGGCTTACGAAGTCAGCTCACTTCTTGCCAGTGAGAGTGGATTATTCGATGAACAGGTTGGCCAGTATCTATATGGATGAGATAGTTCGGTTGCATGGAGTGCCATTGTCCATAGTTTCAGATCGGGACCCAAGGTTCACATCTAAGTTTTGGAAAGAGTTGCAAAGAGCTTTGGGTACCAAGTTAAACTTCAGTACAGCATTCCATCCTCAAACAGATGGTCAGTCTGAGCGAGTTATATAGATTTTGGAAGATATGCTGAGAGCTTATGTCTTGGACTTTCCAGGTAGTTGGGACAGATATGTGTCGCTTATGGAGTTTGCCTACAATAACAGTTATCAGTCGAGTATTAGTATGGCACCGTATGAGGCTCTGTATGGTCAGCAGTGTAGGACTCCGATTTGTTGGACCGAGCTATCCGAGTGATCAATGATTGGGCCAGAATTAGTTAGGGATACAGAGGAAAAGATCAGAGTTGTGCAGCGGAATTTGAAAGCAGCTAAGGATCGACAAAAGTCTTATGCCAACCTAAAGAGGAAAGATGTGCAGTTTGAAGTCGGGGACAAGGTTTTCCTTAAAGTGTCGCCTTGGAAGAGAGTGCTTCGGTTTGGAAAGAAGGGGAAGCTTAGTCCTTGCTTCATTGGTCCGTATGAGGTTTTGGCCAGAGTTGGCCCGGTGGCTTATAGATTGGCTTTGCCAATGGAGTTATCAAAGTTGCATGATGTGTTTCATGTTTCGATGCTTCGTCGGTACCAGATGGATCTGTCGCATGTTTTGTCAGTGCAAGAGGTACAAGTACAGCCTGATTTTTCTTATGATGAGGAGCCTAGAGCTATTCTAGCCCGAGAGGTGAGACAGCTGAAAAGCAAGCAGATTCCGCTAGTTAAAGTGTTATGGAGTCACCATGGGGTTGAGGAAGTAACTTGGGAGCCAAAAGAGTCGATGAGAGTTCAGTACCCGCATTTGTTCAGATCAGTTGAGAATTTCGAGGACGAAATTCTTGTTAGTAGGGGAGAGTGACTAGCCTAATGGTAGTGGGATTTTTTTTTATAACGACCGGTGGGTCCATCCTCGGAACATATCCTGTCGGGAGTCGGTTCACCGCGCCGTACACATGGTCTTTACACTTCCCCTTGTGCATTTTTGCCTTTTGTGGGATCCGAAGCCAGGACCTAGGGAATAAGTCCTTAATTCATAGAATCCCAGTACTATAATGGGATAGGACCAAACCAAGTATGCAAATCATCATACCTAAAGGTATAATCTTTTCCCTGATGTCTAAATTTCATCGAAATCTTACTTTTATCCACATAAGTCAAGGTGACAAAAAACTCTAAAGCCCATTCTTTTCTCACAGGTAAAGATAAAGTTATAAATTTTCCCCACTTCATATATTTAAGAAAACGATTAATTTGATCAGTCAATCCCAACGTATCCAAAATAGCCAAGTCCAAAGCCCACATACCAACATAATTTTTCTTAGCAAAATATTGAAATTTCTCCCCTTCTTCATTAGAAAAAATTGGAAAAGAACAATCATACCTATTTTGAAAAACGAGTGAAGTAGGAATAGAATCGTCTCCTTGATTACTTGACTCCCCCATAGGCCTTTTCCCCTTCCCCTTGTCTCCAACATGCTTAGTCCTCACCAACAAATTCAAATCCCGCGTTCTGCCGCGATATACGTCGCGACAAATGAACCCCACTTTCCATAGCGACATCGCGACTTAGTCGCGCTCGCGACAGAAAGCAAAAATGGAAAATCAAAAAGAAACTATCGTGATGACACCCATCGTCGCGCCGTCACGATGAAATTTGTAGACACCTTC
Source organism: Excoecaria cochinchinensis (assembly GCA_947683425.1). Taxonomy (NCBI): domain Eukaryota; kingdom Viridiplantae; phylum Streptophyta; class Magnoliopsida; order Malpighiales; family Euphorbiaceae; genus Excoecaria; species Excoecaria cochinchinensis. Next base: position 8,317,573 of record CANTUQ010000092.1, read on the forward strand.
CCCTTTTTGTCGCGCTCGCGAAGACGTCGTGCTCGTGACAGAAAGAAAACTGAAAAATCAAATTTTCTTCCCTTTCAAAAACATCAGAAGTAGACATATAAAATGAACTTACAAATTAGGATCATCTGTGGAACAAAAAAATTACATTAATACATACAAATATCACACATATAATTTAACAATTAATTAAAAAGAAAAATAACACCTTCAGACAATTTTTAAAGAAAGAAATGAAACCTTCCTTCCATAAAATGTTTCCTCCAAATACACCTTACATCTTTGACCATTGGCTTTAAATAACTCCCCTTTTTAATTTTTTAGCTCTAAAAACCCTTGATCAAAGACTTGGTTGACTTCAAAGGGTCCACTCCATCTAGATCTCAATTTTCCAGGAAAGAGTTTCAATCTAGAATTATACAATAGAACTTTGTCCCCAACATTGAAATATTTAATCCGTACATGTGCATCATGCCATTTTTTAGACCTTTCTTTATAGATTTTAGCATTTTCATATGCAAGAAGTCTTAACTCATCTAGCTCATTTAATTGTAAACATCTCTTGACACTTGCATCTTTAAGTTCATAATTCAAAGTCCTAATGGCCCAATATGCTTTGTGCTCTAATTCCACAGGCAAATGACATGCTTTTCCATAAACCATCCTATATGGTGTCATACCAATTGGTGCTTTAAATGCTGTGCGGTATGCCCATAAAGCATCATCCAATTTATGTGCCCAATCCTTTCTAGAATTAGAAACAATTTTTTCTAATATCCACTTAAGCTCCTTATTGGACACTTCCACTTGACCACTTGTTTGTGGGTGATATGGTGTAGCTACCCTATGATGCACACCATATTTATGTAATAAAGAGTTAAAAGAACGGTTAATGAAATGCTTACCTCCATCACTTATGATAGCTCTTGGCACTCCAAACGTTGAGAAAAGCTTCTTCAAAAATTTGATCACCACCTTTGAATTATTTGTTGGTGTGGCTTTTGCTTCAACACATTTGGATACATAATCTATACCAATCAATATGTCACACCCCATTTGCCCCCTAGTAGTATGAGCCCGTCTTTGTGAGCATGCGTTTGCATGTGTTCGGCATATCATAAGGGTATTTTGGTAAAAATGCATGTTTTTGGGGTTTATTAGCATATGGTAATATGTGTGGCATTAGTGTGTGATTTAATTGGGAAATGATTGTGTGCATTTGAGCATATCATATTAGGTTGTTTTAAGATGGGAGTGCATAGTGTGTGTGTTCATACCATTGTAGGGTGTGCATTAGTTGGGAGTGCATTGGGTGTGTGTAGTGCATACTTGTTGGGTGTGAGTGGTTAGTTTCACCAATAGGAAATTGACATATGTTTAGGGCAAAGAAAAGAAAAAGAAAAAGGAAAGAAAGAAGGGGAAGGGCAGATTTACGTTTCCTTCTTCCCCTCATCTTCTTCTTCTTCTTCTTCTTCATTTTCTTCACTCTAAGAACTCTAGTGTGCCTTCAAGTCTTTATTGGTGGAATTAATCATCTCTTTGCATCCTTTTTGGAAAGTAAATGTACTCTTTTCATTTTGTTTTCATCTTCTTCTTCTTTGGGTTTAGAATGTGTTGTGCTTAGCTGAGGCTCCTCGCGATCCTAAGGGCAAGGATATTGCTGGGAGTAGTGGAGCTAAGTGATTTGAAGCTAAGGATTTCAGGTTTGGGACTTGTTTTAGAAATCTTGTTTGAGAATTTAAGTTACTGTAATTTAGGGTTTATGTTCTTGAGAAACTTGAATGTGTTTATGCTTGATTTTGGTTGTTTTGATTTCTGAATTAAGTTGTATTTATGTTGTTTATACTGTATGGGACGTCTTCTGGAAGGTATGATGAGATTTGTATGGTTTTGATTCAATTTTGGAATTGATTTTTGAGTTCTGGGAATTCTGGAAATGGAAAATCGTGATCCTGTTGAATTTCCCGTTTCCAGTTCGTGTTTGTCGCGTGACTAGCCAAGAAGAGAGGCAAGTCATGAGTAGTGACTGCCAGTCACGACTCGTGACCAGCCAGAGAGGCCAGTCAAGAGTGGTGACTGCCAGTCATAACTCATGACCAGCCAAGAGGAGGCCAGTCACGAGTAGTGACTGCCAGTCGCGACTCGTGACCGGCTAGAGAAGGCAGTCATGAGTGGTGATTGCCAGTCACGACCCATGACCAGCCAAAGGAAGAGGCCAGTCACGAGTTGTGACTCCCAGTCACGACTCGTGACCAGCCAAGTGGAGGAGGCTAGTCACAAGTTATGATGCCAGTCACGCCTTGTGACCGGCCAACCTTGTTGGTCACCCCGTTCGGCCTGTTTTCTAAAATTTCCCGGTTTTAACACAAAAATGAACTTCGTATTTCTTGTGAATGACTACTGTATGATTCATGTTATGCTTTTATATGAGTAATACCATGATTCTTCAGATGAATTGTATGCTATACATTGAAACGTGAATTGAATGACGCATAACCTGCTAGAGTTAAGTAAGTGGATAGTTAGGCATGCCTAATAGAGTCTTTTATCTCCAGCCCTCAGTTCAGTTCGGACCCCGATTAGGTCCCCCGTTTGGTTCCTCGCGAACCCCTCAGTATTTGGATCTTGTTTAAGATCCCCTCAGTAAAATATTGTGTTTTGGATAAAAATAAAATGATTTTTTATTTGTACCTGTGAGGTACCCTCAGTAATCGATTCGTACCCATAAGGTACCCTCAGTTCACTCGTTATCCACTACCTCGAGTTAACAGGTGTTCGATTGGTTTGTTCTGCTCTGATTTGACTATATAAATGTGATATCTGAATGAGTATAATGATGAGATATGTGTTTGATTATTTCGGAATGGATATGAATTTGAGATGCGAAATGTATGGCTTTATATTATGAGCATGCTTATGGATTATGTTATAAACTATCGCATTTGCCATTGTGAATGTGTTATGCCTTGACGACCATTGTGAATGGCCGTCCATATTTTATATGTGTTTCCCCACTAAGCGTTTATCACTTAGCACGGTGTTTTTACCCGTGCAAGTGCGAAAGGAGTTTTGCTTTGAGAGAGTCGCCGCCGTCAAGCCAACACAGAAGGTTTTAGTGTAGGGTTTAGTTTTTGTAATCATTGATGATTCTTTTTGTATAGAACTCTCTTGTATCAGTTTTGTTATAGCTTCCGCTTTTGTACTTATATTTTGGTTATGTAATATCTTTTATTTCAGCTAGTTGATCAGAATATTATTGTAATGGTTTTATTATATTAATGCATGATCAGCTATTGCTTTCTTTTTCCTTAAAGTTTTTAAGTATCCTGTATTTCGGCATGTATGTTATGAATGAATGTATGATTTGTATCTGTTTGGTGGCACCTTGACTCATACGGCATCTCACTCCTTATCGGATGGGATCGCCTACGTATGGGTAGGGGGTGTTACAGTTTTTGGTATCAGAGCTCCGGTTTAGGCGTTTCTGGGTGTTGTTGTTGTTGTGTTGAGTTGTTTAGATGTGTATGTGTCTAGATCTGTGTTGGCTGATGCGGTTGTTTCTTATTTGTTTAGATGGCTTCTAATTCTGCTCGTGGATCACTTGAGGAATCCGCTGAGAGTGTGAACCCTGAAGCTGTAGATCCATCAATTTCTGTGTCAGCTCAGCATGCTAGGGTCCAGCCCGAGGCTGCAGCCATGCCTTTTGAGGCTATGTTCAGATTGCATCAGGACATGGCTAGGGTTTTGGAGAGAGTGACTGCTCCTAGGGCCCCTATGGAGAACTTGAGAAGGGCAGGTGTTGAAGACTTTTATGGCACAGGTTTGGATGAGTCCGAATTTGCTGAGAAATGGTTAGACAAAGTGAAGCGTGCTTTGAGAGAAATTTGGTGTCCTCCCGACCAGCAAACAGAGTGTGCTCTAGCTTTACTGCAAGGGTCCGCTTTTGAATGGTGGGAATTGGTTTGCAGGCATCCTTAGCTACCGGATCCGATTGCTTGGGATTTCTTTGAGGGAGAGTTCACGAAGAATTATGTTACTCAGACTTATAGGGATGCTAGATGGGCGCAGTTTTTGAGTTTGAGGCAGAGGACCATGTCAGTTTCAGATTATGAGAAAGAGTTCAATCGGTTGTCTCGCTATGCTCCGCGTGGGGTTATGACAGATGATTTCAGATGCAAGCATTTTGAAGCGGGGTTGAATGAGTCTTTGAATATTGCTTTGATTTCTTTGATGTGTATGCCTGGGGTAAGTTATTATCAGATTATGGAGGCTGCTATGAGGGCTGAGAGATCAGAGACTGTGTTGAGAGAGAGGGCTGAGAGGAGGAACCCTTCTAGCGGAGGATCTTCTTCATCTTCGGGTAAGAGATCGAGGAACCCGCAGGATGAGTCATCATCTGGCCCGGCTTCTAGAGGTAGAAGACAGGGTTCTGCAGCTATGTCAGGTTCTGGTAGAGGTGGTAGATCAGAGACTACATTGTTATGTCCTCATTGCAGTAAGACTCATCGGGGTGAGTGCAGGTGGCTCTTTGGTGCGTGCTTCAAGTGTGGGAGCACTGAGCATCTTTTGGCTAGTTGTCCGAGATTGTATGAGGATTCAGGTTCTCAGAGAGAGGCTAGCAGGGTTGGTTCGAATGCTACATAGGCTACCCGTGGTAGAGCCCGTGGTAGAGGTCGAGGTGGTCGACCTAGGGAGAGTGCTGCATCAGAGAGAGTGGAGCTTCAGTTGCTAGTCGCAGCTAGAGCATATGCTGTGAGAGCCAGAGAGGAGCAGGATGCGCCTGATGTTATTGCTGGTAAGTTTTTACTCCATGACACTGAATTGTATGCTCTAATTGACCCTGGTTCCACACACTCATACTTGTGCACAGATAAAATTGTTAATAAGTTGCATGTGGTTGATCAGTTAGATTATGAGATATGTGTGACCAGTCCATTAGGGCATAGTGTCAGTGTGAGTAGAGTCTTTAGGAGTTGTCCTCTGATGGTTGAGGGAGTTATGCTTCCAGTGGATTTGATTGAGTTGCCTTTCAGAGAGTTTGATCTGATTCTTGGTATGGACTGGTTGGATAAGCATCGAGCTATAGTTGATTGCCATAGGAAGACAGTTGTGCTTCGGGATAGAGGCCAGTCTCCTGTGTTTATGAAAGGTTTGGGTGCTAGTTCTTTGAATAATGTGATTTCTGCGATGCAAGCCAAGAGGTTTATCAGGAAAGGTTGTGAGGCTTTTCTAGCGGTTGTGTTGGATTCCAAGAGAGATCAAGTTCAGATTGAGGATATTCCTGTAGTGCGGGAGTTTAGTGATGTGTTCCCGAGCGAGTTGCCTAGTTTGCCTCCTGAGAGAGAGGTCAAGTTGTCCATTGAGATTATGCCGGGTACCACACCTATATCGAAAGCACCTTATCGGATGGCTCCTGTAGAGTTGAGAGAACTTAAGACTCAGCTACAAGAGCTATTGGATAAGGGGTTTATTCGACCTAGCATATCTCCTTGGGGAGCTCCAGTTCTGTTTGTCAAAAAGAAAGATGGATCTTTACGGATGTGTATCGACTACAGGAAGATCAATAAAGTCGCAGTGACGAATAAGTATTTGTTGCCTAGGATTGAGGATTTATTTGATTAGCTTCGAGGTGCAGGTGTTTTCTCCAAGATAGATCTTCGGTCAGGGTATTATTAGCTTCGAGTTCAGGACGCAGATGTGGTTAAGACTGCATTTTGGACTAGGTATGGCCACTATGAGTTTCTTGTGATGCCGTTTGGTTTGACCAATGCCCCAGCGGCTTTTATGGATTTGATGAACCGTGTATTTAGGCCATATCTAGATCGATTTGTAGTAGTGTTCATTGTTGATATCTTGGTGTATTCCAAGGATGAGAGTGAGCATGAGGAGCATCTCCGATTTGTTTTGCAGATGTTGAGAGAGCATCGGTTTTTTGCCAAGCTTAGCAAGTGTGATTTTTGGCTTCGGGAAGTGTCGTTTTTAGGCCACATTGTTTCAGCTAGGGGTATTCAGGTGGATCCAGCCAAGATTGAGGCGATAGTTGATTGGAAAGCGCCTAGAAATGTTCAGGAAGTGAGGAGTTTCCTTGGTTTGGCAGGTTACTACCGTCGGTTTGTTAAGGGTTTTTCTGTGATTGCCGCTCCGATGACTAGATTGTTGCGGAAAGGGGTCAGATTTAAGTGGTCAGATAGATTCCAGGCTTGTTTTGATCAGTTAAAGCAGTTGCTGGTTGAGGCTCCTATACTTACTCAACCCATCTCGGGTAAAGAGTTTGTAATTTATAGTGATGCTTCGGGTGTTGGCCTTGGATGTGTTTTGGTGCAAGAAGGCAAGGTCGTGGCTTATGCTTCTCGACAGTTAAAGCCACATGAGTGGAACTATCAGACGCATGACCTTGAGTTGGCGGCTGTGATCTTTGCTTTGAAGATTTGGCATCATTATCTGTATGGGGAAAAGTGTAGGATCTTTTCAGACCATAAGAGCTTGAAGTATTTCCTTCCACAAAAAGAGTTGAACATGAGATAGTGCCATTGGCTTGAGTTGTTTAAGGACTACGACTGCATTGTGGATTACCATCCTGGTAAGGCAAATGTAGTCGCTGATGCCTTGAGTCGGAAGTCAGTTTCAGCTTTGTTCCTGAGACGATTTAGATGGAGGTTTGGTTCAGATGGGGCTCTGATTGCTCAGTTGCGTGTGAAGCCTACCTTGAGACAGAGGATTGTGGATGCTCAGAAGGATAATGAGAGGCTATAGCAGTTTGTGCAAGAGGTCAGATCGGGTAAACAGTTAGAGTTCTCAGTTCAGGATGAGGTGGTTATGTTCAGAAATCGCTTGTGTGTACCAGAGTCTGAGGATTTGAGGAGACAGCTTATGAGTGAGGCGCATAATACAGTTTTTACTATGCATCCTGGCAGTGAGAAGATGTATCGGGACATGAAACAGTTTCATTGGTGGTCCGGTATGAAGAGAGACATCGTGGATTTTGTATCTAAGTGCTTGATATGTCAGCAGGTAAAGGCCGAGCATCAAGTTCATTCGGGATTGCTTACGCCTTTATCCGTTCCTGAGTGGAAGTGGGATGATATAGCCATGGACTTTGTATCTGGTTTACCTTTGACTCAGAAGAAGCATGACTCAGTTTGGGTAATAGTGGATCGGCTTACGAAGTCAGCTCACTTTTTGCCAGTTAGAGTGGACTACTCGATGGATAGATTGGCCAGTATCTATGTGGATGAGATAGTTCGGTTGCATGGTGTGCCATTATCCATAGTTTCAGATCGGGATCCGAGGTTTACTTCCAAGTTTTGGAAAGAGTTACAGAGAGCTTTGGGCACTAAGTTGAACTTCAGTACAGCATTTCATCCTCAGACCGATGGTCAATCAGAGCGGGTCATTCACATTCTGGAGGATATGATGAGGGCTTGTGCTTTGGATTTTCCGGGTAGTTGGGACAGATATGTGTCGCTTATGGAGTTTGCCTACAACAATAGCTTTCAGTCGAGCATTTGTATGGCACCATATGAGGCATTGTATGGTCGAAAGTGTAGAACTCCGGTTTGTTGGATCGAGCTATCCGAGAGATCAGTGATTGGGCCAGAGTTTGTTAGAGATACCGAAGAAAAGATCAGAGTTGTGCAGCGGAATTTGAAGGGGGCCAAGGAGAAACAAAAGTCTTATGCCAACATGAAGAGGAAAGACGTGCATTTTGAGATCGGGGACAAGGTTTTCCTTAAAGTTTCGCCTTGGAGGAAAGTGCTTCGGTTTTGAAAGAAAGGTAAACTTAGTCCTCGTTTCATTGGTCCTTATGAGATTTTGGCTAAGGTTGGACCGGTAGCCTATAGATTGGCGTTACCGATGGAGTTAGCAAAGTTGCACGATGTGTTCCATGTTTCGATGCTTCGTCGGTACGGATCAGATCCTTCGCATATTCTTTCGGTTTAGGATGTGCAAGTGCAGCCAGATTTTTCCTATGATGAGGAACCGAGAGCCATTCTAGCTCGAGAGGTGAGGCAACTGAGGAGTAAGCAGATCCCATTGGTAAAAGTGTTATGGAACCATCACAGAGTCGAGGAAGCGACTTCGGAACCGAAAGAGTCGATGAGAGCTCAGTATCCGCAGTTGTTCAGTTCAGGTGAGAATTTCGAGGACGAAATTCTTATTAGTAGGAGAGAGTTGTCACACCCCATTTGCCCCCTAGTAGTATGAGCCTGTCTTTGTGAGCATGCATTTGCATGTGTTCGGCATATCATAAGGGCATTTTGGTAAAAATGCATGTTTTTGGGGTTTATTAGCATATGGTAATATGTGTGGCATTAGTGTGTGATTTAATTGGGAAATGATTGTGTGCATTTGAGCATATCATATTAGGGTGTTTTAAGATGAGAGTGCATAGTGTGTGTGTTCATACCATTGTAGGATGTGCATTAGTTGGGAGTGCATTGGGTGTGTGTAGTGCATACTTGTTGGGTGTGAGTGGTTAGTTTCACCAATAGGAAATTGACATATGTTTAGGGCAAAGAAAAGAAAAAGAAAAAGGAAAGAAAGAAGGGGAAGGGCAGATTTACGTTTCCTTCTTCCCCTCATCTTCTTCTTCTTCTTCTTCATTTTCTTCACTCTAAGAACTCTAATGTGCCTTCAAGTCTTTATTGGTGGAATTAATCATCTCTTTGCATCCTTTTTGGTAAGTAAATGTACTCTTTTCATTTTGTTTTCATCTTCTTCTTCTTTGGGTTTAGATTTAACTTAGGGTTTGCATTTTTGGGTGTTCTTTGATGTGTTGTGCATAGCTGAGGCTCCTCGCGATCCTAAGGGCAAGGATATTGCTAGGAGTAGTGGAGCTAAGTGATTTGAAGCTAAGGATTTCAGGTTTGGGACTTGTTTTAGAAATCTTGTTTGAGAATTTAAGTTACTGTAATTTAGGGTTTATGTTCTTGAGAAACTTGAATGTGTTTATGCTTGATTTTGGTTGTTTTGATTTCTGAATTAAGTTGTATTTATGTTGTTTATACTGTATGGGACGTCTTCTGGAAGGTATGATGAGATTTGTATGGTTTTGATTCAATTTTGGAATTGATTTTTGAGTTCTGGGAATTCTGGAAATGGAAAATCGTGATCCTGTTGAATTTCCCGTTTCCAGTTCATGTCTGTCGCGTGACTAACCAAGAAGAGAGGCCAGTCACAAGTAGTGATTGCCAGTCACGACTCGTGACCAGTCAGAGAGGCAAGTCATGAGTGGTGACTGCCAGTCATGACTTGTGACCAGCCAAGAGGAGGCCAGTCACGAGTAGTGACTGCCAATCACGATTCGTGACCGGCTAGAGAAGGCAGTGATGAGTGGTGACTGCCAGTCACGACCCGTGACCAGTTAAAGGAAGAGGCCAGTCACGAGTCGTGACTCCCAGTCATGACTCGTGACCAGCCAGGTGGAGGAGGCCAGTCACGAGTTGTGATGCTAGTCATGACTCGTGACCGGCCAACCTTATTGGTCACCCCGTTCGGCCTATTTTCTGAAATTTCCCTGTTTTAACACAAAAATGAACTTCGTATTTCTTGTGAATGACTACTATATGATTCATGTTATGCTTTTATATGCTTTTATATGAGTAATACCATGATTCTTCAGATGAATTATATGCTATACATTGAAACATGAATTGAATAACGCATAACCTGCTAGAGTCAAGTAAGTAGATAGTTAGGCATGCCTAATAGAGTCTTTTAGCTGCAGCCCTCAGTTCAGTTCGGACCCCGAGCAGGTCCTGCGTTTGGTTCCTCGCGAACCCCTCAGTATTTGGATCTTGTTTAAGATCCCCTCAGTAAAATATTGTGTTTTCGATAAAAATAAAATGATTTTTGATTTGTACCTGTGAGGTACCCTCAGTAATCGATTCGTACCCGTAAGGTACCCTCAATTCACTCGTTATCAACTACCTCGAGTCAGCAGGTGTTCGATTGGTTTGTTCTGCTCTGATTTGACTATATAAATGTGATATCTGAATGAGTATAATGATGAGGTATATGTTCGATTATTTCGGAATGGATATGAATTTGAGATGCGAAATGTATGGCTTTATATTGTGAGCATGCTTATGGATTATGTTATAAACTATCGCATTTGCCATTGTGAATGTGTTATGCCTTGATGACCATTGTGAATGGCCGTCCATATTTTATGTGTGTTTCCCCACTAAGCGTTTATCGGTTAGCACGGTGTTTTTACCCGTGCAGGTGCGGAAGGAGTTTTGCTTTGAGAGAGTCGCCGCCTTCAAGCCAACACAGAAGGTTTTAGTGTAGGGTTTAGTTTTTGTAATCGTTGATGATTCTTTTTGTATAGAACTCTCTTGTATCAGTTTTGTTATAGCTTCCGCTTTTGTACTTATATTTTGGTTATGTAATATCTTTTGTTTCAGCTAGTTGATCAGAACATTATTGTAATTGTTTTGTTATATTAATGCATGATCAGCTATTGCTTTTTTTTTTCCTTAAAGTTTTTAATTATCCTGTATTTCGGCATGTATGTTATGAATGAATGTATGATTTGCTTTGTATCTGTTTGGTGGCACCTTGACTCATACGGCATCTCACTCCTTATCGTATGGGATAGCCTACGTATGGGTAGGGGGTGTTACACAATATGTAGTTTTGACCAAAAGAAGTAGGGAAAGGACCCATGAAGTCAATCCCCCGCACATCAAATACTTCAACTTCCAATATATTATTCAAAGGCATCTCATCTCTTTTCCCAATATTACCAGCCCTTTGACATTTATCACATTTGGCTACATATATCCTTGCATCATGAAATAAAGTTGGCCAAAAGAATCCACATTCAAGCACTTTAGAAGCAGTTTTATTAGCACCATTATGACCCGAATACAATGCAGCATGACAATGCATCAAGATGTTTTGATAATCCTCCTCACTTACACAACGACGAATTATACCATCCCCACTTATCTTAAATAAATAGGGTTCCTCCAAAAGATAATTTTTGACATCATTAAAAAACTTTTTCTTTTGGTGCCAAGTCAAACCATTAGGAACAATACTAGTAGCAAGATAATTAGCAAAATCATCATACCATGGTACATGTACATTTTCAAGTGACATTAATGATTCATCCAGAAATGATTCATTAATTTCAATGCCATCACCTAAAATTTGGTCATTTCTTTCTAACCTTAATAAATGGTCAGCAACTAAATTTTCACTTCCCTTTTTATCTTTAATGACAAGGTCAAACTCTTGCAATAACAATACCCAACGAATTAATCTAGGTTTGGCATCTTTCTTAGCAAACAAGTACCTTAGTGCAGCATGATCCGTATAAATAATGACTTTAGACCCTAACAAGTAAGATCTAAATTTGTCACATGCATAAACTACAGCTAACATCTCTTTTTCAGTGGTTGTGTAATTGATTTGAGGAGGTGACAAAGTATGACTAGCATAATAAATTACATGCAAATTCTTACCATGTCTTTGACCTAAAACGCAACCCACAGCAAGATCACTTGCATCACACATAATATCAAATGGTAATTCCCAATTAGGAGAAGCAATAATAGGTGCACTTATAAGGGCCTTCTTCAAAGTATCAAAATCATGCATACATTCTTTAGAAAATTCAAAAGGAACATCCATAACTAACAAGTTAGTTAGAGGTTTAGCAATTAAAGAAAAATCCTTTATAAATCTTCTATAAAAACTAGCATGTCCAAGAAAAGATCTTACCCCCTTAAGTGTAGTGGGTGGAGGTAACTTTTCAATTAATTCTATTTTTGCTCTATCTACCTCAATCCCCCTACTTGAAATTTTGTGCCCTAAGACTATCCCTTCATCAACCATGAAATGACATTTCTCCCAATTAAGAACCAAATTATTTTCTTCACATCTAGCCAAAACTTTGTCTAAATTTTGTAAACAAAGCTCAAATGAATCCCCATATACAGAAAAGTCATCCACAAAAACTTCCATTATATCCTCTATCATGTCCCCAAAAATTGAAGTCATACATCTTTGAAAAGTGGCTGGGGCATTACAAAGCCCAAAAGGCATTCGCCTATAAGCAAAGGTCCCATAAGGACAAGTAAATGTGGTTTTCTCTTGGTCACTAAGGTAGATAAAAATTTGGAAATACCCTGAATATCCATCAAGAAAACAGTAATGAGAATGGCCAGCAATTCTTTCTAGCATTTGGTCAATAAATGGTAAAGGAAAATGATCCTTTTTAGTGGCCAAATTTAGCTTCCTATAGTCTATACACACTCTCCAACCGGTGGTGGTTCTAGTAGGAATTAGATCACCATTCTCATTCCTAACAACCGTCATACCTCCCTTCTTTGGAACACAATGTATTGGACTCACCCAATCACTATCTGAAATTGGATAAATAATCCCAGCATCTAGCAACTTAATAACTTCTTTTTTCACTACCTCTTTCATGTTAGGGTTAAGCCTTCTTTGTCTATCAGCCTTAGGTTGACATTCATCTTCCATGTTTATCCTATGCATGACAATATTAGGACTAATACCTTTTAAATCAGATATTTGCCATCCAATGCTTTTTATCCTTTTCCTAACAACTTCTAATAATGCATACTCTTGTTCATTATTGAGTTTGTTAGAAATAATAATAGGCAAAGTATGATTAGGACCAATAAAAGCGTACCTAAGATGATTTGGTAGTTCTTTAAGATCTACATTTGGAGGACTTACAATTGAAGGTGGCAAAGGTGCTTCATTTCGATAAAGAGGTTCTGGCCTTAAGCTTTCTTGCTCCACCTCTTTATGAACTTCATCTTCCATTTGAACTTCCTCGTCTCCTGCATTTTCTAATACCTCGACAACACACGCATCAATGATATCTATTTTCATGCACACATTTTCATCCATGGGGTATTTTAGTGCCTTATCCATTTGATACTCAACACTATCATCCCCTACTCTTAAAACTAACTTGCCCTCATAGACATCAACTAAAGCCCTACCAGTCCTCATGAAAGGTCTACCCAATATCAAGGGGCATTTCTCATCATATGAAAAATCTAAGATGACAAAATCAGCAGGTAATATAAACTTATCCACTTTTACAAGCACATCTTCCACTATTCCATATGGTTTCTTAATAGATTGATCAGCTAATTGCAAAACCATAGAAGTAGGTTTAACATAATCCAAACCTAACTTTTTAAAGATAAATAAAGACATGAGATTAATACTTGCCCCCAAATCACACAAACACTTAGGAAACTCAACATCCCCTAAGGTACATGGAATAGTGAAACTACCATTATCCTTAAGCTTTGTAGGCAAATTATTTGTGATTATGGAACTACATGCCTCAGTCAATGCAATGGTGGATATATCCTCCCAACTTCTTTTCTTAGATATTAAATCTTTAAGAAATTTTGCATAGTTAGGAATTTATGTTATGGCCTCAATAAAATTCAAATTGATGTGCAAATGCTTCAATTTATCTATAAAAGATTGGAATTGTTTATCTTGGTTTTGTCTCTTTAGGCGTTGAGGAAACGGTGGGCAAGGTTGAAATGCCTTAGGAAAATTTGCCTTAGATGCCCCTTCTGTCGCGCCCGCGACGCGACAGGCGTCGCGATTGCCACAGAAGGCTCTCCTCCTGCTGTCACGCTTGCGCCTGGTATCGCGGCCGCAATATTACTTGGCCTTTCTTCTGTCGCGATCGCGACAGGCATCGCGCTCGCAACAGAAGAGTCATTCTTCTTGTAATTTTCCTGAAATTCTCCACTCTTGTTAGAAATAACATTTTCATTAGTATAAGATTTACCTGACCTCAAATTGATGGCTTTTAGATGTTCCCTTGGGTTCTCCTCCGTATTACTTAGTAAAGTTCCTTGTAACCTTGAAGGTAAAGCCTTTGCTAATTGCCCAATTTGCACTTCTAAATTATGTATGGATGAGGCTTGATTCTTTGTAATCTGATCAAACTTATTTTCTAGCCTTTTATGTTTCTCCTCTTGCGAGTTAAATTTCATATTAATTCCCTCTAAAAACCTATCCATCTTAACTTCTAAAGCCCCAAACCGATCTTGAGGTTGTTGAAAACCTACACTCCTATTTTGGTTGTTACTATCCCCAAGAAAAGTTTGGATGGTTCCTCTATCCAGGGTTATATGTATTTGAATATGGGTTACCTCTTCCTTGCCCTTGGATGAAGCTAACTTGTTCCTCCGTACTATTTATGCCCAAATTACATACCTCACTTGTATGACCTTGTTGTCCACAAATATTGCATCCACTTGGCTGACTACCTCCTACACCCAAATTATTGAGTTTGTAAGTCAAAGCGTCCACTTGAGCTTGTAGTGCAACAACAAAATCAAGTGCATGAACTCCCCTCACATTAGTAGAATTTGATTCTCTAGTTCTCTCAGTAGGCCACATGCAGTTGTTCATGGACATTTCCTCCAACAATTCAAATGCTGCTTCGGTTGTTTTCCTCATCAAGGATTCACCAGCTGCAGCATCTATTGTACCTCTTGTAGTTGGGTTAACTACATTATAGAAAGTTTGCATCAAAAGCTCCCTTGGAAGGTTATGGTGAGGACACATTCTTTGCAATTCTTTGAACCTTTCCCAAGCCTCATACAAAGATTCATTGTTATTCTGAACAAATGTAGTGATATCCTTTATGATTTTTGCTGTTTTAGCCAAGGGAAAATATTTCGATAAAAATACTTGGGCCAATTGGTCCCAAGTAGTAATTGATCCCCTTGCTAGCGAATTCAACCAAGCTTTGGCCTTATCCTTCAAAGTGAAAGGGAAAAGCCTAAGTTTTATTGCATATGCCAAAACCCCATTTATCTTAAAGGTATCACATATTTCAAGAAAATTTGCCAAATGAGCATTAGGATCCTCATTTGGCAAACCATAAAATTGAATGCTATTTTGAATCATTTTTAATAAAGATGGTTTAATCTCAAATTGATTTGCATTTACCGTTGGTCTTACCACTCCTTGTTGAGCTCCACTCATTGCGGGTGTGGCAAAGTCCATAAGTCTTGGTGGATTTTCTTCAGCCATGATAATTGGTATCTTATTTTTATTCTTTTTTCTCTTGGATTTCCTATTACTTGATAAAAACCTTTCAATTTCAGGATTTAAGGGTTCAAGCTCTTCTAAAGAACTCCTTGTACTAGGTATGAACTTTCAAATCCTGTAAAACCAAAAACAAAACACAAAGTTAAAATAAACAAACTAACAAATTAAAACAAACAAAATATTGTAATCCAAAATAATAAATCAAGTTTCATAATGGTAAATCAACCGTTCCCCGGCAACAGCGCCAAAAACTTGTTGAGAATTTTCTATAGATGCTAATAACCGCAAGTATACGGTGTACCAAAATAGTACTTAAGAATGTCGATCCCACGAGGAACGTGATTTACACACTATTACTACCTAATTTTAATCTTCTTTACATTGATTAAATAATGTGAAAGTTGATTTTAAACTAATTTAACATTTAAACTAAATAAACCTAGTTAATGATAGTCAAAGAAGATAGAAAGATTAATGATGCTAAGTATAAAAATGGAACTTGAATTAATTGTTCTTAATGATTATAGTATTCTTGTCATGCAAGCCAAGTTGAATAAATTTCATACTTACTCTCTCGACATAAATAAGGTTGCCTAAAACATGCATAAATAATTCTATTTCACAACTTTCATTAATGAACTAGAAAATTAAACATGCAAATCTTAGGTTAAGTCACAACCTATAGCAACCATTTTAACACTATGATTTCTCAAAGAATGCTTCAATGATGACTTTCCATTAAATGTAAATATGAATTCATTTTTTCAATTAAACTCATACTTATAATGATCATTCATAGTATACTAACAAGAAATTCTACAAACAAGAACACATGAATTAATATGAACAATAAAATATTTGATATTAGATATTCAAGTTCAGAATTTACATCACAAAATTTACAAAGAAGATTAAAAAGGTAAGAAGTGAAGAAGGAGATTTGTCAACCCTTTTCAAGTCACCAAAGTTAGTCTTCTTCTTTGTATGCTATCTTCTCTTTAATACATAAACTCTACTCTAGAAAATAAAACTAAAATAATAAAAGAACTCTTCTAACTTACAGAATTTTTACTTAATTAAATGTTCCATTTTAAAATTACAGTTAATAATAATATTTATATTGTCCTAATTGTGTCTCTTCAGATGTCTATTGGCAAGAATTGCAATTATTGGTGGAAAGGCATAACTCTTCAAACTGAAATTAGAACTTTTGTCTCTAACAGATCTTTCTATCGCGATCGCGACATCGTCGCGCTAGCGACAGAGCGCGCCTCTTTCATCTCTCCACCTCCCTTGCGTTCGCCTACTCCGTGCCCTGTCGCGACCTCGCGATGCAACCCTTGGTCGCGACAGTGCTTCTTCCTTCTCTTTTTCTCTCTTCTTCTTTGGGTTCCCTTAGCGCATTCTGTTGTGATCGCGCCACTATCGCGCTCGCGACAGAAGCTCTTCTTCCGTGGCTCATTTTGGCTATTTTTCTCCATCTTTTCTCCATTGTCCTCCTACGCACAAAACTCAAATAATAACATAAAACACACCTAATACCAAAAAATAAAAACACTTAAAACATTACTTCTAACCATAAAATATGGATTAATAATGAGCTATTTAAGCTCATATCAGATGGACCCACCGGGGATGGACCCACCGGTCGTTACAAAGTGTTTAATTATTGGGACGTTCTTCATCTTCTTCTACTCCTTCTTGTGATGGATATTGGTAATTAATGTTTGCTATCCAATTTTGGAAATTGGATTTGAATTGTAGAGATTGAGTAAAGGAAGGATAAGGGAAAAGCTAAAATTTTAGAGTCAAGTGCAAAGTAATTATTGAAGCAAAGGATAGAAAGGTTTGAGATTATTGTTAAGTTCTTTTTCTTGGTTACATGATTGATTAATAAGGGTTTATGTGTACTTATGTGATAATTGATAAGATGTTATAAATTGAGATGTGTGTTGAATTTGTTGATTTAATTGCCTTGAGATTATGACCAAAGTATGAACCCTAGTTTTAGGGGAAAACTCTGCTCAGATTGTCCTAGACCTCTGTGTGATATTTTGCTCATCAATAAAGTTTTAAAACTCCAAATTAATGCTTTTAGGGCCAATAAAACCATATTTCCCATATCTATAAAAGTCTCAGAAATGACCATGAATGAATTCTAGCTCCAAGACCCTTAAAAAGTGCACAAACAGACGTGTCTCTACCTTGGTAGATTCATTGGAACAGTCTATAGTGCTTAATTCATATCTATTTAATTAGAAGTCTAAATGACCTGAAACTTGTTCCATTTGAAACTTAACATCTTGGAAAATAATGTTTAAGAAGGGTGTTTGGCCTAAAAATGTTGTTTAGATGTCAGTTTAGGCTGAACGAAAAGAGTAGTGAAGCAATCCTGAGTTTTGGCTTCTATTTTGCTAATTTTGGTATGTTATGGTCACAACCAATTCATTGCCACTGTGACTAATGCTGAGACAAGGCAGAATTGCATATAATTGGACCTTACGGTCACAATCAATTCATTGCCACCATGACCCTCACTAGTTTTGTGTATTTTGTGTGTTTTTCTTCCCGAAATGCACCCGAACTTCGTTGCAAGTTCCTGTAGCTTTTCCAACACATGTCCAACATTATGGAATGAGCATGTGAATGTTACCAATTGAATTTATGAAAATGATGTTATGGCATAGTAGCTTAATAAAGGAGTTAAATGTATACATGTTGTTAATTGTTGAACATGACATGGTATGCGATATTGATCATACATGATTGAATCATAATGTGTTAAGTATATGATAGATGCATGAAAGAGATATTGCTTAATGAAGCTTAGCAATGTTGTTGGGATCTATATAATGAATCAATGTGTATTGATTTGTGAGTATGCTTTTTAACCCATTTATATATGCAAGGCATGAGATGACGTGAGTTTGTTTTACGTGATGACTTGTACCATGATGTTGCCTTAAGGGAGTACATGAGTACCGGTATGAAAACGTATAATACTTTGTGAACGTATAATACTATGTGAATGAACAATACTACGCACGAATATGCTAGCCGTGATGGTGAATTGTGAAGTAAGCCATAAAACAATGTTGATTCTGTTGTAATGCTATGATGATGATATTTTATATGAAAATTGCAAGTAATAACTAGATTAATAATTAGCCTGTGAGTCAAATAGTGGATAGGTAGGCATGCTTATAGGGTCTAAATACTGCGGCTGATAGCGTTAGATTTTTTCGATAATCTTTAATCTATTGAGTCCTCATTAGATTCATTTATGCATATTTTTATGCTGATTGAGTCTGTACCTATGGGTACTGATAGCGATTGTGTATCTTTGGATACGAAATGATTGTGGTACTTTTAAGTACTGATAGCGTTACCCGTTATCCATGACTTTGAGTTGCAGGCAAAGCTAATGATAATTATGTGATCATTAAAAGAATATCATATTAATGAGAATGAGAATGGGATGTGTTAAAGTTTAACATGTGATGTAATTAGGTGAATATGACTCACTAACAAGAATATGTATATATATATTTAAATCAAAATGTGTAATATGATATAATTATGTTAAGTTGATGCTATAATATGGTAATAAGGCATGATAGTAGAAGTATGACTATAGGTGGATGTCTATTAATTATAGTTATAATATAATGAATATGTACACATTGAATATATGCATACATTGAACATGAGGCATGAAAGTTAATATATGCCGTAATTGTTATAGCATGCTATATAAACATATGTATACATCTTTCTTTTACGTTGTGTATTGTTCCCCACTAAGCGTAATCGCTTAGTATGGGTTTCCTAATCCGTGCAGGTTCTGAAGCGAAGTGATTCGAAGGACAGTTCCGCATTGGCAAGGGTCAACACACTAGGGTCGCTGGTAGCGTAGGTGTCACACCCCAAAATGGCCCTAGTCGGGATTTGCATGCGAAGTCGGGATCGGAAGGGTATTTCGGTAATTTGTGCTTGAGGAATTTGGAGTTTTAAGGACCTAATTGAAAAGATAATTAAGTTTGTAAGGAAGAAGTGTGTAAGTAAGTGAAGTGTTATTTGTCTAAGGACTTAAGAGCATTAATTGATTTGGAATAGTCTTAGTGGAGTTTGTGGTCTAATTAGGATCTGCCATGTGGGCTTGTTAGGTGGGCATTGAATTAAGAAAAGAAGAAAGGAAAGAGGAAGAGAGGGAGAACACAGATAGCATTCCCGTTTGTTCTCTCCTCTCACGCCTCCCCTTCTTCTTCTCTTTTCCTTTCTCTGTTTTTCCTTTCTTTCTCATTTGGCTTGGAGTTGTGTTTGGCTTGGTGGAGTTTGTACTTTGCTTGAAGAGGTAAGTTGGGTTAAGGTTTCTACGTACTGCTCTTCTTCATCTTTTCCTGGTTTTTGTTTAGTTAGGGTTTTGAAGAGTAATTGTGGGTTTTGTTTGTGCAAGTGTTTGATGATAAGAAGAAGCAAAGTAAAGGCAAGGAAAGGAGTGAGGTTTGATCTTGAAGCTAATTTTGGATCGTCATTTCTAGGTTTGGGAGTGTTTTGATTGCATGCAATGTTTGGGAGCTCCTGTTCTTCAATCCCAGTTTGTGTATTTGAAGATTGTCTCTGCCCTATTCTCACGTAGGATGTAAATATATGTTTTATTTAGTTTCTGGAATTTAGTGTGTTTTAGCATGAGGATACGTATGATCTATGTGAGTGGATGTGTCAGTAATGCATGATATGAATTGAATTGAAGTTACTGAGTTTTAAACTTACAGTAATTGTTTTTAGGGTTTATGTTCTTAAATGTGTTTATGCATGATGTTAGTTGATTTGATTGTTGAATTAAGCTGGTTTTATGTCAATTTGATGTTTAGAAGATCATTTGAAAGGTAAGATGAGTTTTGTTGGTGTTTTGAATTAGATTGAAAATGGTTTTTATCGAGTTCTTTGAATTTCTGGAAAACGATGGAAATCTGCATGTTTGCGATAGCGGGAAAGAAGAAGGAGGCGGCTCACACGATGTGAGTTGTGCTCACGTGACGTGAGCCATGCTCATGCTCACGCGACATGAGCCATGCTCACGCTACGTGAGCAATGCTCACGCTACGTGAGCAATGCTCACGAGGCGTGAGCTATGCTCACGCGACGTGAGCAAACTTCACGTGACGTGAAGGTTGCTCAGGTCTCCCGACTCTTCTGTTTAGCTTCTGTTTTTCTTTCCCCAAGCGACCGGTTTTTATAAAATGATTTCTAAACTGATTTCTAAACGCTTTTTATGGTAGTTTCCTCTACTGTGTGTTATATTACCTTGTTGATATGGTTGATTATCCCAATTTATTTGGTATTAATAATATGTTATCTATGATAAGTTTTATGTGGTATTTTGGAATAAGTTTTGGATTACAGTGATCCTGTTATATGACTGTGGGATTTTTAACTGTATGGTTTGGATTGAGATATGCTTATTATTGTGATCTGTATTGCACGTCTTATTTTGAATGCATAGGATTTATGAAGGCTAATGTAGACATCGGGTCCTGAGTCAGCCTAGATCGAAGTTACCCAATGATGATAATTGCCTTCACAGGCTTAAAAGGTTAAAAGTGATGATTTTCTCGTCAAATTTGCATTTTAGAGTGAAAAATTAGAAAATGATAAAAAATATTTTGGAATTTAATTTGAAGTCAAAAACCCCAAAAAAATGGGATAAAAAACGGATTTTTGGGTGAAAAAATCGGAAAAAAGGCTGAAAAGAGGGAAATAGGGTATCAGACCCTATACCGACGGCCATGATGCCCGTCGCTATAGAGGGACACCGCCCGTCGCTATAGAGCGATGGGGACTCACGCTGCGAGGCGCGCGAAATCCGCGCGCCGAGGTGCACGGTGCGGCGCGCAGCGCGCAACGCTGCGCATCGCTCTTTAGCGATGCGCGCCATTGGCGACGCGCACGCGCCCAGCACGCAGACGCCCAGGCGCCCAGCGCGCTGGG
Source organism: Excoecaria cochinchinensis (assembly GCA_947683425.1). Lineage (NCBI taxonomy): Eukaryota > Viridiplantae > Streptophyta > Magnoliopsida > Malpighiales > Euphorbiaceae > Excoecaria > Excoecaria cochinchinensis. Next base: position 8,338,639 of record CANTUQ010000092.1, read on the forward strand.
CGGGATTTGGCGACGCGCAGCGTCGCCAATGGCGCGCGTCGCTAAAGAGCGACGCGCAGCATTGCGCGCTGCGCGCCGCACCGTGCGCTGAGGCGCGCGATTTCCGTGCCTCGGCGCGCGGATTTCGCGCGCCTCGCCGCGTGAGTCCCCGTCGCTCTATAGCGACGGGCGGTGTCCCTCTATAGCGACGGGCGGTGTCCCTCTATAGCGACGGGCATCCTGGCCGTCGGTATAGGGTCTGATACCCTATTTCCCTCTTTTCAGCCTTATTTCCGATTTTTTCACCCAAAAATCAGTTTTTTATCCCATTTTTTTGGGGTTTTTGACTTCAAATTAAATTCCAAAATATTTTTTATAGATTATTAATTAATAAAACTTGATTTTATCCCCAAAAATAAAGGAATTTGAATAAAATTAGGTTTGTTTTCCTTAATTAAATTAGGGCAACATTTTCTATTCTTTAAATACTTTATGATGAATCAAAAAAGGGGAGCCTCCACTACTATTTTTTACATCAGAATTTCCAGCATTTCTCTTCCTCCTTGATTTTTCTTCTAAAAAATTTCAGATTTCAATTTTTAATTAATAAGGTTTAATTGAAATTGAAATATCAATTTTCAATTGTTAATTATTCCAATTAATTTCTTTGCTTTTCCTCCATAAACACAAGAAATTAATCATCACTTTGACATCAATTTCTTTTTAATCTTAAGCATACAAATCAATTCCTTTGTTTTTCTCCATAAACAAAGAGAATTAATTTAATTGCTAAATTATTCTTTCAAGCAATTTTCCGGAAAATCATCACTTTTCCTTCATCAAATCCAATATTCTGAGGGTAAATATTCTTGGTTCCATTTCTATTTTATTTTATTTTTATTTAATTTATTCATATATTTATTGTTTTTATTGATTTATTTATTGTTTTTATCTATTCATTTGTTGTATTGATCTTATATTTGTTCCATTTAATTGTTTATATATGATTTGATTTTTATTCATGTGAATATTGTTTTTTTAATTCCTAACATGTAAATAATTTATTTTGATTCCTCATTATTTTTAACATGCAAATAATTAATTAATTTAAATTAATCTTTTTGCCATGTAAATAGTTTGTATTAATTATGAACACATCAATTAACCTTGTTATATATCATTTTTATTTTCATCATTCCTTTGTTTACTAATTTTTATCATTGTTACATGATTTTATTATAATTTGTTTATTTATTCATTCATTATTTTTCACTTATCATCATTATTTTCATCATGTGTATATTTTCATGTACTAATTAATTAACATGTTTTATTTTATTTTCATCACATCATTTAATCATTTGTCATACATAATGCATGTTTCTCATTTATTTTGGTTTGTTAACATTTTGATTCCATTATCATTCTTTTCATATCATCTTATTTTATTTTAATTTGTTATTCATTATTTTGTATGTTTAATTGGTTTAATTGATTTAATCACTAACATTATTTTATTTGTATTTTGTTTTTATGTCTAAACTCATTTTTTGCTTGGGCGTTTTTGCGAGCAGATCGGGAGGTCCAAAAAGGCTCTTTTGGTTCATATATTTATTTTCTTTATTCGTAATATTTTATTTAACTTTGCCATATAATTTTCTTGTAAAATTCTTTATTTAGGCACGCTAAAAAGAAAATCACAAAAACATTTCTATTAATTAACTTGACATTTTTTTTCTAAATAAAAGGGGACCAATGTCCTAGTTTTTCATACCCAAATAAATCATCACATCAAACTGTTTCATAATAAATATGCATGCGAGGACCAATGTTCTCACTATCAATGAATAACTCGTTTTATGCATGTATTTTACTTTTATAAATGGGAGTTGTATTCCGCTCCTAATGTTATTTTAATTTGTTTTTGAATGCTTTATTTTGGATTTTTCTTACATTTACCGCTTTTGTTATGAATGATTGCGCCTTTAATTTAAATTGTATTGTGTGGAAAGTCGATGAAACAATGAATTCAAAACTTAATTATAATATTAATCAAGGTATAAATAAATGAGAAGTCCCGAACCAGCTCTGGTCTTTGGGCTCAAGAGGCTAGAGGTTTACCCTCCAAGACACCTCTTGTGTCACGAGGCTTTAGCGTTAATCCTAGGCTCCTTAGGGCCAGAGGTTTACCTTCCAAGACCCCTTTGGCTGGCCCAAAATGGATACTAAGCGCAGTCTTAGGCTCTCTAAGGCGAGAGAAACTTTCCCAACGTTCTATTGGGTGGCGACTCCATGAAACCTCCTTGTTGCCCAACATAGACGCACTTGCGATTTATTGCAAGCTGTCAACGGACCCACAATTGCCCCGATCGCCCACGTGCGGGCGGTCGAAGGGGCGGCAGCGGGGATCCGGCGCGCGTCACAGTGGCGACTCCACTGGGGACATACTCGAGACTTTGATTCGCAAGTACCTTGATTAAAAATCATAATTGAGTTTTAATTTAAAATTTTCATCTTCTTTCAAAACTGCATTGCATCTCATTAGAGCCTTAGATCTATGCTAGTTTGGTCCCTCTTTTAGCCCCGGTGCGTTCCCGAAGCACGACCCTATTTTCACTCAATTTAGGGAAGTGTTAAGGATAATCACCAGCCCAAGCCTCGTACCGTCATGGTATATTAAATGGTGACCCGATCGGTCGTTACGCTCGTTATGAGCTAGACCCGTCGGCAGGGATCATGCTTGGGAAGCCCTAAAGTAACACCACCCTTTGACCAAAGCTCATGTAATGGCAATAGATACTTCCCTTAGGTGATATGAACCGTAATACCTTGCTTGCTATATGGATTATTTTGTATTGGACAAACCCAAATAATCTGATTAGTCACCTAATCAAAGGCTTTCATGCCCCAATAGGCCCAGATGACTTATTGGGATTGCCTAAATACATAACGATCATAACCCATGTGCTTGCACATTAGATAAGAGATGTTATGATGCCAGTTTTCCACCGAGCACCATACGCATCCATTGGGTTCCCCGCTAACCCATGGATCAAGCCCACCTAGGAAAGAGACCGCATTACCTCGTGTGTGGGAGTAATAAGGTTGGAAGGATCTACTTGCTTGCATGTGATTGTAAATGTTGCATAGCTCACTATCATGCATTGTATATGTCATTCATGCATCATCCTAACAATCTAATTTTTTCAGCCATCATAGATTCATCTAAGTGGACTAGAGGTTCCGACGGTCGGTTAATAAGGACAAATCTGCTCTTTGAGTTACCGGAACTAGTGTCTGACTGGGATTCTGAGTCATCCTCATCAATCAGTGAAGCCTCTGTAGAGCCACCAATGGCAGAAGAAACCGGAGCTTTAACCACTCAGGACCTAGCTAGGAGGCTAGAGGATTTTGAACAAAGAATGATGGATATGATGGGTGCCATGGCTGAAAGGATTGCCCATCCACCTGCAGCCCCACAGCCGCCTGCTGCTCTACAGCCACAAGCAGCCCCTCCTCGGGGGCAAGCCGAACCACCTGCTGGTGGGGAGGCTCCCTTCGTTGGAGCTACTGCTTGCCAACCCAACAATGAGCACAAAGCTGCTGCACCCATCGAGCCAAGAGGGGAAAGGATTCATAACCCCAACGATCATTTCCTGATGGAGGAAGAAGAAGAAGAAGTGGTGCCGATAGTCCACCAAGCTGCGAGGCCCAGAGCACCCAGAGTAGAGGATGAAGCTTTAAGAGGTATGAGACAGCAGATCGAAGCTATCACCCGCATGCTCTCAGCTGGAAGGGGGGTCAACCCAGAAGACAGAGATCTGGGGGATGAAGAGCTGCTGCCCCAAAGATTCAAGATGCCCGAGCTGCCGAAATTTGATGGCACCTCTGACCCATTCGCCCACATCAAGCAGTACACCCTAGTCATGAAAGGCACAGTGCTGAGCAAGAAGCAGAAGGTGGGATATTTCTGCCTTAGTCTGGTGGGCCCGGCAGTTGACTGGTACCACGGGTTGGATAGAAGGTCCAAAGAGGACTGGGACCTTTTGACCGAAGAATTCATGAAGCAGTACGACTGCAGCACCAGGATGGAGGTCACCCTAAAAGACCTCGAGCTTCTACAGCAGAAGAATGATGAGTCATTCCATGAGTACCTCACCAGATGGAGAAACAGGGTCATGGAAATGAAGAGGAAGCCTGACACTGCAGACCAGATCAGGCTATTTATCAGAAACTCATGCCCTTACTTAAGGGACTTGCTCAGTTTTAAGGGGCTCAAGGACTGGGAGTCGCTTAAGGATATCGCTATAGAAGCTGAGGCGGCTTACCTGGCAAAGAAAGCAAGCCAAAATAACTTTGCTGGGAAAGGCTATGGGAACCAGTCGAGATTCAAATCAGGCGGAGCTGGAGGCAGCAACAGCAGAAATGGTAGGACGGCAGAGGTCTCAGCTACTGGAGTTGGGCAGGGTCAAAGATATTACTCCAACTTAGGCCGCTCTCTATCTTGGGTACTGGAAAAACTAATGAAAGAAGGCAAGTTACAGCCATTGCCACCCAGACCAGCCTTGAGTCAGGGACAGCCGGGACATAGAGGTGATCAGTACTGCGCTTACCACCAGCACACCGGCCATTTGACTGACCATTGCCGAATTCTGAGAAACAAAATCCAGGATCTCATTGACACCAATCAGATCGCAGATCCTGAGAAGAGAGAGAAAAAGAAGAAAGCAGGTTATAATGCAGTCCCTCCACCGCGAACATGATCGTGTCTTGCAGTCCACTAGTGATATTGCTCTTAGATGCTGAAATTCTTTTTATTTCTAGTACATTTTATGCTACAATTTTCTGTTCGTAATAAAGAGAACAATTTTGCTTATTTGAATAATGTTTCTATTGATTTCATTTCGCATGATCATAACAAATTAACTTTGGCATTAATTCAAATAATATGACTGCAGTTAATCTCGGAAACTTTGGGGAATCCCAAAGAAAATTTTGATAGCATCTAACATAGCTCCTGTAGAGAGGGAAATTAAAAAAAAAACAAGTTGCGATTAGGGGACTGGATGGAAACTCACTAAGAGCACTAGAACCTTTCTGAATACCCGTCAAAGCGATCCCTGGATAAGACGGAACCTAGAAAATGATTTAGGCAACATTTTCTTTGTATAGCTCTCTAAATGACCATTTCCTACCCTTACTTCACAATCGCTTGCTAGCCCATTGAGCCTTTATGTGGGTATGCTAAATGCGTGCCAATTTTGTTGTTACACATGTTAAAACTATCACCTCGCCTAAAATGATTTTGGCTTCCCTTTAGAAGAGTGGCCTCTCTAGCAAGGATGGATGAACATTTTAAGAATTAACAATTTCTTTTTGGGTTATCAAAATTGCCTTGGTAAGGATGAGTTTACACTTTGGGAAGAGAGTTTCAGTCATGCGCCAAAGACATGAGCTCCTTAAAAAAAAAAAGTAGAGCTCAAAATAATAACCACTTGACGAGTTTTGATGATTACCTTTCTTAACTGTCAATCTGATCTTAAATGAGCTAAAATGTTATCAAATCCAAATTCAAGAATACCTTTGTATATACAACTGAGCTGAGAATGGTTCATCCACCAGTCGAGAAAATATTGCGGCCATTTTTCTCTAGCGACCTGATCCTCCTTTGATAGCCATCTACCTAAGCCTAACATTACAACCAAAAGTAAGACCTTTTGATTCTTGGTTCAGTCTTATCCAATTAGCGAAGATGTCCTTCAAATAAGGTTCGGTACGTAAGAAGAGGCATATGGTGTTTCTTGAGCTTAAAGCGAGGAGCCACGAGTGCATTCATGCATTCGAGTTAAGTCTTGTCTCCAACATTGCTTCTAGAATTCGCATTAAAAAAAAAAAAGAGAGAGAAAATCTTCAATCATGAAAACCCGAGAGGGCAGATTGATAACAGGAGTTTTGATGCTTTCATGATCTATCTCGAGATTAGCTAAAGTCTTGTATTTTTTAAAATCAATGCCAAAATAATGATCATGTTTAATGAAATCAAATTGAAACACATGCATTTATGCAATGATGTGATCAGATTATTGTACCCTGTGTGATCAAAGTCATGTATCTGCCTACCCTCTGCTACTCTCAGCACGTAAACGCTTCAGCCGATTCATCCTGTTATCAGATGTGCAAAATCAAGCTCATGCAACCATGTCCTAAGACTCCCTAAAGATTCTTGCCAACAACTTCAGCAATCTTTAAAAAAAAAAATAAAAAAAAAAGAAAAAGAAAAGAGCCATTAGAGTGAAAACCGTAACTGGCACTCTAAGCAAAAACTAGGCAAGAGGATAGGGTGAAAACCTGAAAACAGGCAGTCTGTCCTTCAAAAAAAGAAGAAAGAGAAAAGCCGCTGGATTGGGTTGGGTCCATTCCAGGCAAAAATAAGGCACAGGGTTATGTGAAAATCCACAAAGGACGCATCTCCCACTAAGAAAAGCTAGTGTGAAAATCCACAAGGGACGCACTACCTTCAAATAATGATTGCAGGTACCGAATGAGAATCTCACAATCCCAAAGGGCATGAAATTCAAAAGCAGCTCAAAAGGCATCAATTATATCGCAAATTGCAGCTAGCCCGGCTATCATCTTCAAGTTCACATAGATGAATTTTTATCCTGCATTCCTGCATAATTTATGCATTTCACTTGCATGCTCACCATTTTTGCATAGTTTAGTTTCCTTATTTTGCAGAAAGAGAGACTTGAGGCGGACACCGACAAAAGCCGAGTGATGACATCGGTCAAATCATCAATCAAAACCTCAACTCATTCATCAATCCAGACATCGATTAAAACATATATCCAAGCCTCAAGTCAATCATCAATCCAGACATCGATTAAATCATCAATCCACATACCAGCTTAATCATCAATCCAAACACCATCCGAAGACCTCTCAGGGGGCAATCAGCCAAAGACTTCTCAGGGAGCAGCAAATCAAAGACTTCTCAGGGAGCAGTAAATCGAAGACCTCTCAGGGGGCAATAAACCGAAGACTTCTCAGGGAGCAGCAAATCAAAGTCTTTTCAGGGAGCAGTAAATCGAAGACCTCTCAGGGGGCAAACGATCAAAGAACCAAAGACCTCTCAGGAGGCAATGAACCGAAGACCTCTCAGGGGGCAAACAAATAGCAAATCAAAGACTTCTCAGGGAGCAGCAAATTGAAGACCTCTCAGGGGGCAAATGGCAATGAACCGAAGACCTCTCAGGGGGCAAACAATCAATGAACTGAAGACCTCTCAGGGGGCAAATGGAAATGAACTGAAGACCTCTCAGGGGGCAATGAACAGAAGACCTCTCAAGAAGCAAACGATCAATAAACCGAAGACTTCTCAAGGAGCAGCAAACTGAAGACCTCTCAGGGGGCAAACGATCAATGAACCGAAGACTTCTCAGGGAGCAGCAAACTGAAGACCTCTCAGGGGGCAAACAAATGATCGATGAACCGAAGACCTCTCAGGGGGCAATCAACCGAAGGGATCACAGATAGCACCGCTTCAACAAACGAAAACATACCACCATCTCAGAATTCTCCAATTCGGAAAGATGGCTGACTCAGGTACGCGTCTCTTTCCTTTTCTTCTTTGAGTTTAGGCTCACCTAAACACTAGTGTACTAGATTCCCCTAAACTGGGGGCAACTGTAGACACCGGGTCCTGAGTCAGCCTAGATCAAAGTTACCCAATGATGATAATTGCCTTCACAGGCTTAAAAGGTTAAAAGTGATGATTTTCTCGTCAAATTTGCATTTTAGAGTGAAAAATTAGAAAATGATAAAAAATATTTTAAAAATTAATTTTGAAAAATGGGGGCTTAAAATTATAGTGTTTTTAGTCAATTTAAAAATTTAAAAAAAAAAAAAAAAAGTCGAATCGCGAGTGTCGGGCGCGGCGGCGCGCTGGCGCCCAGCTCGCAGGCGCGTGGGCGCCCAGCGCGCAGGAGCCCATCACGCTGCGGGCGCAAAGGCGACGCTCAGCGTCGCCGATGCTGCGCATCGCAAAAGGCGCGCGCGGCATCGCGCACGCTGAGCGCCGCACGGAGCGCTCGTGCGCGAGCGCCAGCGCGCGGATTTCGCGCAGCCTCACCTGGTTGCCGCTCCGACGCCCGCCCCTCTATAGCGACGGGCTTCCTGGCCGTCGGTATAGGGTCTGATACCCTATTTTCCCATTTTTCAGCCCTTTTTCCGATTTTTTCACCCAAAAATCCATTTTTTATCCCATTTTTTTGGGGTTTTTGACTTCAAATTATATTCCAAAATATTTTTTATAGATTATTAATTAATAAAACTTGATTTTATCCCCAAAAATAAAGGAATTTGAAAAAAATTAGGTTTGTTTTCCTTAATTAAATTAGGGCAACATTTTCTATTCTTTAAATACTTTATGATGAATCAAAAAAGGGGAGCCTCCACTACTAATTTTTACATCAGAATTTCCAGCATTTCTCTTCCTCCTTGATTTTTCTTCTAAACAATTTCAGATTTCTCTTTTTAATTAATAAGGTTTAATTGAAATTGAAACATCAATTTTCAATTGTTAATTATTCCAATTAATTTCTTTGCTTTTCCCCCATAAACACAAGAAATTAATCATCACTTTGACATCAATGTCTTTTTAATCTTAAGCATACAAATCAGTTCCTTTGTTTTTCTCCATAAACAAAGAGAATTAATTTAATTGCTAAATTATTCTTTCAAGCAATTTTCCGGAAAATCATCACTTTTCCTTCATCAAATCCAATATTCTGAGGGTAAATATTCTTGGCTCCATTTCTATTTTATTTTATTTTTATTTAATTTATTCATATATTTATTATTTTTATTGATTTATTTATTGTTTTCATCTATTCATTTGTTGTATTGATCTTATATTTGTTCCATTTAATTGTTTATATATGATTTGATTTTTATTCATGTGAATATTGTTTTTTTAATTCCTAACATGTAAATAATTTATTTTGATTCCTCATTATTTTTAACATGCAAATAATTAATTAATTTAAATTAATCTTTTTGCCATGTAAATAGTTTGTATTAATTATGAACACATCAATTAACCTTGTTATATATCATTATTATTTTCATCATTCCTTTGTTTACTAATTTTTATCATTGTTACATGATTTTATTATCATTTGTTTATCTATTCATTCATTATTTTTCACTTATCATCATTATTTTCATCATGTGTATATTTTCATGTACTAATTAATTAACATGTTTTATTTTATTTTCATCACTTCATTTAATCATTTGTCATACATAATGCATGTTTCTCATTTATTTTGGTTTGTTAACATTTTGATTCCATTATCATTCTTTTCATATCATCTTATTTTATTTTAATTTGTTATTCATTATTTTGTATGTTTAATTGGTTTAATTGATTTAATCACTAACATTATTTTATTTGTATTTTGTTTTTATGTCTAAACTCATTTTTTGCTTGGGCGTTTTTGTGAGCACATCGGGAGGTCCAAAAAGGCTCGTTTGGTTCATATATTTATTTTCTTTATTTGTAATATTTTATTTAACTTTGCCATATAATTTTCTTGTAAAATTCTTTATTTAGGCACGCTAAAAAGAAAATCACAAAAACATTTCTATTAATTAACTTGACATTTTTTTTCTAAATAAAAGGGGACCAATGTCCTAGTTTTTCATACCCAAATAAATCATCACATCAAACTGTTTCATAATAAATATGCATGCGAGGACCAATGTTCTCACTATCAATGAATAACCCGTTTTATGCATGTATTTCACTTTTATAAATGGGAGTTGTATTCCGCTCCCAGTGTTATTGTAATTTGTTTTTGAATGCTTTATTTTGGATTTTGCTTACATTTACCGCTTTTGATATGAATGATTGCGCCTTTAATTTAAATTGTATTGTGTGAAAAGTCGATGAAACAATGAATTCAAAACTTAATTATAATATTAATCAAGGTATAAATAAATGAGAAGTCCCAAACCAGCTCTGGTCTTTGGGCTCAAGAGGCTAGAGGTTTACCCTCCAAGACACCTCTTGTGTCACGAGGCTTTAGCGTTAATCCTAGGCTCCTTAGGGCGAGAGGTTTACCTTCCAAGACCCCTTTGGCTGGCCCAAAATGGATACTAAGCGCAGTCTTAGGCTCTCCGAGGCGAGAGAAACTTTCCCAATGTTCTATTGGGTGGCGACTCCATGAAACCTCCTTGTTGCCCAACATAGACGCACTTGTGATTTATTGCAAGCTGTCAACGGACCCACAATTGCCCCGATCGCCCACGTGCGGGCGGTCGAAGGGGCGGCAGCGGGGATCCAGCGCGCATCACAGCTAACTTTTTAACTGTTTAGTCTTTAACATGTTATGTCTTAATGTGATTTATGTTACGCATATCTTTGGTCTATTTCTTCTTTAGGAATAATTTGCCATGCTTAAGATTATATTGTAATTTTTCCTCGATTAAGATGATGCGTCTTTGGTCATTGGCATAATATGATTCCACATGTGTTCCTGACATGCTTTAGTATGATGAGTATTGCAAAAATATGATTGATGGAATTTTCGCATGCTCCATAATATGACTTGAATGAGGTATGATTGCTATTATGCTATGCTATACTTATTTGAATAATATGGTTGATGTCTGAATACATTGTTATGCTTTAGCCTTTTAACTCAATGTGTTATGTTTAAATGTAATTTGGATTATGCATGATTTTACTTAGTTATCCTCACCTAACGCATGATTAGGATTTTGTATTGATAACCATTGGCATGGTAGTGCTTCTTTACCTGATTCTTGGTATGCTTTAGAACATTGTTTAAATGTTAAAGTATATTGACTGTATTATGTTTTGCAATGGGAATTGTATGAGATATGACCAACTTTATGAGCATATTTATATGTCTTTTGTACTCTGGTTCATGCATGAGGTATATATATATATTTATGCGTTGTGCGATTCGTAATGTGAATTGTTTTATGCATGACCTGCGAGAGTCAGTCTAGTTGATAGTTAGGCATGCCTAATAGAGTCTTATGTAGCTGCAGCGCCCTTTGAACGTTTGGACCCCGATCAGGTCCCCCGACTGGTTCCTCACGAACCCCCATCAGTACGGATCCTCGTGATCCTTTTTAATGTATTTGGATTGGGTTAAGATCCCCCATCAGTAAAATGCTTTTGTGACAAAATAAATGGTTTTTGATTCGTACCCGTAAGGTACCCTTTGGCCGACTTGTACCCGTAAGGTACTAATCAGTACACTCGTTATCCACTATTGTGAGTCAGCAGGTGCTTTGATGGTTTGTTTTATGCTGCTTTGAAATAACTATAAGAATGTGATATCCGTTTGAGCATGATAAGGATTTCAGGAATCAGTTTATGTGTATATGAATGTGACTATGGGCTTCAGAATGTATGTCTGTATTAAGTAAGCATGATTTTATATCTAACATGATTATCCGTACTTGTCATGTGATTTGTTATAAGCTTCTGAATGCTTTGAAATGATTCGATTGATGTATTTATGTATGTGACTCATGCATGGTTTTGTTATATATAAGCATGTGAATCAGATCAGTTGGGACGGTAAGTATGTATGATGTAATTGCACTTTCTGCATGTTTTGATATGAATGTGAAGTTATGTGATTATGTCTTCAGTATCTGCTCTCAGAGTGTTTTTGCATGTTACTTAATATTTTAGAGTTGCGCAGCGGTATTGTGATACTCTAAATGTTGTACCATGGATTTTTGACTAGTGTGTGTGTTTAGTATGTCAAAGTATGTTGTTTTGCTAGCTTTCTGAACATGATGATTGGGTTGTCAGTTCAGGCATGGGTACTTAGTTATGTCAATTGCATGTGTAAAGCTCTTGTGACTCCGCGCGGTAAGATGCTATTATTTGATACCCTTGTAGGTTTATGCATGTGATATAGTATATAGTTCTGCATGATGATACTTGTATCGTGTATTGTATTATGTCTGTTTTGGCCTATCCTGGACATGAGTTTATGGTTTGATTGTGAGTTTTGAAATGAATGCCTTTTTATGCAAGCCTAATTATTTTTATGTTATGAATATCCGCATTTGCCATTTGAATGTGTTATGCCTTGGCGACCATTGTGAATGGCCGTCCATACTCTTGTGTGTTCTCCCCACTAAGCGTTTATCGCTTAGCACGGATTTCCTTTCTGTGCAGGTGGCAGGTTTGGTTCTGTTCGAGTCGCGCTTCTGCAAGGTCGACCACGTAGGAGTTAGAAGTTCTGTATTTTGTTCAGCTTCTGTATTTTAGCTTTTGTAATTCTGTAGTATTGTATATGTAATTAATTATGTTTTGATCTTGAGTTTTCCTTTGGGAATGTAATAGTTAGTATGTTTTTATGTTTAGTTATTCCTTTGTTTTTTTATTTCGATTATGCTTCCGTTGAATGGTTATATGTATGCATCTGTGTATGCTTCCGTTGAATGTTTAGTTATTAAAGTATGCTTCCTTGTTGTGCATGTGCATATCTGTTTGAGTAAGCGTCGGGTAGCGCGTCCGTCGGCGTCCTTCCAATGGGGACGGCGATGGGGGTGTTACAGTTAGTGGTATCAGAGCCCAGGTTTGTTGGTTCTGGGTGTGTTGTTTGTTATGTGTGGAATCTTTGCATGAGAGTCGATTTTGTGTCGTGGCCTAATGCAGATGTGTCTTGTTTTGTGTCGTGTCTAGATGCAGTCTGATCTGAGTGAGAATGTGGGCGACACAATGGAAAGTGTGAACAGAGTTAGTGCTGATCAGGATGTTTTCGAGCATCTTCCAGTTGAAGATTCTGGTCGGGTTTCTGAGGATAGGGCTCTCGTACAAGGGTTGATTCGGATTTTGGATAGATTGACTGCTCCTCGTGCTTCTCAAGAAGTTGTGCGGCATGTTCCTCAGAAGAGAAAAGGATCAGTTAGCGAAGTGCCAGCAGGGAAAAGGGTTCGAGAACCTTCAATGTATCAACAATGTCAGAAGCAACATGGGAACAAGTGTAAGAAGTGGGTACCGTCAGTATGTCAGCACTGCCAGAAGCGACATCGGGGCCCATGTCGGAAGCTTTCAGGTGCTTGTTTCAGATGTGGCAGTATGGAACATCAGATAATCGATTGTCCTAAGAAGATGAGTGAGAGTCTAGCTGGGCAAGCTAGAAAGGAAGTGGAGGATTTGTTCAGATCTTCGTGAGTGCCTATAGAGTTTGTAGCGTCTAGCAAGGATTCGAAGGAGACCGCAGATTCTTCTGGTAAGTTACATTGCAAGCTTTTGTTTAAGAAAGTTTTGTTTGTTTGGGTTATTTGGATGTAAGTGTTTCGCCGTGAATTTTGAGGACGAAATTCTTTTAGGAGGGAAGAGTTGTCACACCCCAAAATGGCCCTAGTCGGGATTTGCATGCGAAGTCGGGATCGGAAGGGTATTTCGGTAATTTGTGCTTGAGGAATTTGGAGTGTTAAGGACCTAATTGAAAAGATAATTAAGTTTGTAAGGAAGAAGTGTGTAAGTGAGTGAAGTGTTATTTGTCTAAGGACTTAAGAGCATTAATTGATTTGGAATAGTCTTAGTGGAGTTTGTGGTCTAATTAGGATCTGCCATGTGGGCTTGTTAGGTGGGCATTGAATGAAGAAAAGAAGAAAGGAAAGAGGAAGAGAGGGAGAACACAGATAGCATTCCCGTTCGTTCTCTCCTCTCACGCCTCCCCTTCTTCTTCTCTTCTCCTTTCTCTGCTTTTCCTTTCTTTCTCATTTGGCTTGGAGTTGTGTTTGGCTTGGTGGAGTTTGTACTTTGCTTGAAGAGGTAAGTTGGGTTAAGGTTTCTACGTACTACTCTTCTTCATCTTTTCCTGGTTTTGGTTGAGTTAGGGTTTTGAAGAGTAATTGTGGGTTTTGTTTGTGCAAGTGTTTGATGATAAGAAGAAGCAAAGTAAAGGCAAGGAAAAGAGTGAGGTTTGATCTTGAAGCTGATTTTGGATCATCATTTCCAGGTTTGGGAGTGTTTTGATTGCATGCAATGTTTGGGCGCTCTTGTTCTTCAATCCCAGTTTGTGTATTTGATGATTGTCTCTGCCCTATTCTCACGTAGGATGTAAATATATGTTTTGTTTAGTTTCTGGAATTTAGTGTGTTTTAGCATGAGGATACGTATGATCTATGTGAGTGGATGTGTTAGTAATGCATGATATGAATTGAATTGAAGTTACTGAGTTTTAAACTTACTGTAATTGTTTTTAGGGTTTATGTTCTTAAATGTGTTTATGCATGATGCTAGTTGATTTGATTGTTGAATTAAGCTAGTTTTATGTCAATTTGATGTTTAGAAGATCATTTGAAAGGTAAGATGAGTTTTGTTGGTGTTTTGAATTAGATTGAAAATGGTTTTTATCGAGTTATTTGAATTTCTGGAAAACGATGGAAATCTGCATGTTTGCGATAGCGGGAAAGAAGAAGGAGGCGGCTCACGCGATGTGAGTTCTGCTCACGTGACGTGAGCAATCCTCACGTGACGTGAGCCATGGTCACGCTACGTGAGCAATGCTCACGAGGCGTGAGCTATGCTCACGCGACGTGAGCAACCTTCACGTGACGTGAAGGTTGCTCAGGTCTCCCGACTCTTCTGTTTTGCTTCTGTTTTTCTTTCCCCAAGCGACCAGTTTTTATAAAATAATTTCTAAACTGATTTCTAAACGCTTTTTATGGTAGTTTCCTCTACTGTGTGTTATATTACCTTGTTGATATGGTTGATTATCCCAATTTATTTGGTATTAATAATATGTTATCTATGATAAGTTTTATGTGGTATTTTGGAATAAGTTTTGGATTACAGTGATCCTGTTATATGACTGTGGGATTTTTAACTGTATGGTTTGGATTGAGATATGCTTATTATTGTGATCTATATTGCACGTCTTATTTTGAATGCATAGGATTTATGAAGGCTAACTTTCTGACTATTTAGTCTCTAACATGTTCTGTCTTAATGTGATTTATGTTACACATATCTTTGGTCTATTTCTTCTTTAGGAATAATTTGCCATGCTTAAGATTATATTGTAATTTTTCCTCGATTAAGATGATGCGTCTCTGGTCATTGGCATAATATGATTCCACATGTGTTCCTGACATGCTTTAGTATGATGAGTATTGCAAAAATATGATTGATGGAATTTTCGCATGCTCCATAATATGACTTGAATGAGGTATGATTGCTATTATGCTATGCTATACTTATTTGAATAATATGGTTGATGTCTGAATACATTGTTATGCTTTAGCCTTTTAACTCAATGTGTTATGTTTAAATGTAATTTGGATTATGCATGATTTTACTTAGTTATCCTCACCTAACGCATGATTAGGATTTTGTATTGATAACCATTGGCATGGTAGTGCTTCTTTACCTGATTCTTGGTATGCTTTAGAACATTGTTTAAATGTTAAAGTATATTGACTGTATTATGCTTTGCAATGGGAATTGTATGAGATATGACCAACTTTATGAGCATATTTATATGTCTTTTGTACTCTGGTTTATGCATGAGGTATATATATATATTTATGCGTTGTGCGATTCGTAATGTGAATTGTTTTATGCATGACCTGCGGGAGTCAGTCTAGTGGATAGTTAGGCATGTGATTTGTTATAAGCTTCTGAATGCTTTGAAATGATTCGATTGATGTATTTATGTATGTGACTCATGCATGGCTTTGTTATATATAAGCATGTGAATTAGATCAGTTGGGACGGTAAGTATGTATGATGTAATTGCACTTTCTGCATGTTTTGATATGAATGTGAAGTTATGTGATTATGTCTTCAGTATCTGCTCTCAGAGTGTTTTTGCATGTTACTTAATATTTTAGAGTTGCGCAGCGGTATTGTGATACTCTAAATGTTGTACCATGGATTTTTGACTAGTGTGTGTGTTTAGTATGTCAAAGTATGTTGTTTTGCTAGCTTTCTCAACATGATGATTGGGTTGTCAGTTCAGGCATGGGTACTTAGTTATGTCAATTGCATGTGTAAAGCTCTTGTGACTCCGCGCGGTAAGATGCTATTATTTGATACCCTTGTAGGTTTATGCATGTGATATTGTATATAGTTCTACATGATGATACTTGTATCGTGTATTGTATTATGTTTGTTTTGGCCTATCCTGGACATGAGTTTATGGTTTGATTGTGAGTTTTGAAATGAATGCCTTTTTATGCAAGCCTAATTATTTTTATGTTATGAATATCTGCATTTGCCATTTGAATGTGTTATGCCTTGGCGACCATTGTGAATGGCCGTCCATACTCTTGTGTGTTCTCCCCACTAAGCATTTATCGCTTAGCACGGATTTCCTTTCCGTGCAGGTGGCAGGTTTGGTTCTGTTCGAGTCGCGCTTCTGCAAGGTCGGCCACGTAGGAGTTAGAAGTTCTGTATTTTGTTCAGCTTCTGTATTTCAGCTTTTGTAATTCTGTAGTATTGTATATGTAATTAATTATGTTTTGATCTTGAGTTTTCTTTTGGGAATGTAATAATTAGTATGTTTTTATGTTTAGTTATTCCTTTGTTTTTTTATTTCGATTATGCTTCCGTTGAATGGTTATATGTATGCTTCTGGGTATGCTTCCGTTGAATGTTTAGTTATTAAAGTATGCTTCCTTGTTGTGCATGTGCATATCTGTTTGAGTGAGCGTCGGGTAGCGCGTCCGTCGGCGTCCTTCCAATGGGGACGGCGATGGGGGTGTTACAGTAGGTTTTTGGGCAGATTTATGTTATATTAAGAGAATATGTAATTATTATTTTGGGTATCATAAAAAATGTAATGTGATAGGTAAGCAAGTCTATAATATTAAAAATATAAAAGTATATGTAAGCATGTGTGCATGATCAGGCATGTGATGAGTATAAGTGATCCGCTGCATGTGAATGTGATGTAAGTGAAATTTATTTGTACAGGTTTTTTTGCATGCGTTTAGACATTGTAAAGTTTATGAAATTGTTTGTGTTGCGGTTGTTCTCGACTACTTTAGTTAAGCTAAACGAGTGGTCGAGAATGGGCATTATAAGTAGTGGTATCAGAGCCTGGTTTAGTCTTTTCTGGGCATAGTGTAGATTAGGATGCGTATAATTGTGTTGACCTAATGCGAACGTCCTTGTTTATGTCTCAGAGCGATGGATCCTTCTCAAGACGTTAGAGAAGAGACCGCAGAAAGTGTAAATCCTTAGGAAGTTGAAGTGTCTGACTCTGGTCAGTTTGTACCAGTTAATATGGGTCGTGAGGTGCCCATGGTTCCATTGGAAGCTGTACTCAAAATGTCGCAGGATATGGCAAGAGTGCTTGATAGAATGACAGTATCGAAAGCTCCATTGGAATCATTGAGAAAACATGGGGCAAAAGAGTTCCACAGAACAAGTCTGGACTAGTCAGATAAGGCAGAGTATTGGATTGAGAAAGTTCAGAGGGTATTGGATGAGATAAGATGCCCTCTTGAACAGAAGGTGGAGTGTGTAGTATCGTTACTTCAAGGATCTGCTTATGACTGGTGGAAACTGGTATTAAGACATTCGATGCTTCCGAACCCGATTACATGGGAATTCTTCATACAGGAGTTTCATAATAAGTATATTACAAAAGTATATCGAGAAGTTAATTGGAAGTAGTTATTGAATCTAAGGCAGAGAGCAATGTCAGTAACTGAGTATGAAAAGGAATTTTGTAGACTCAGCAAGTATGCACCTGAGGGAGTGTTTATAGAGGAGTTCCGTTGTCAGCAGTTTGAGGAAGGTCTGATTGAGCCAATTAAGGCACTATTGATCTCTATAACCACTACTCAGACTGTGAGTTACTACCAAATAGTACAAGCAGCCATGAGGGCGGAAAGGTCACTTGAAATTCAAAGAGAGAGTATGCAAAGAATGAACCCCAGTATAGGTGGGGCACATCAAGAGATTCTCAAGGAGCATCTCCAGCTGAATTAGCTAGCAATCTGCTACAAGAGGCAAAAGGTAGGGATCTTCCTATCCATCTAGTATAGGAAGGGGTGCATTTGGAAATAAGACTGAAGTACCTGAATGTCCCCATTGTGGTAAATGTCATAAAAGTGAGTGTTGGAAGTTGACTGGAGCATGTTTTAGATGTGGCAGGACAGAGCACTTTCTAGCTAGCAGTCCTAAGTCTGTTGAGGCGGCAAGTAATTAGTAGGAAGTGAGTAGAGGTGGATCTAATTTACCTCCAGTTAATAGAGGTAGAGGTAGAGGACGTGGCGGAGGTGGCCAGTCCATAGGTGGAGTAGTGTCTAAATCGGTGGATAGACCTTCAACAGCTCCAGCAAAGGAATATGCGATGAAGGCTCATGAGGAGCAGGATGCACCAAAAGTTATTGCGGGTACATTTCTACTCTTTAAAATATAGAAATGCTTGCATTGATTAACATTGGGTTTATGCATTCATGTCTATACTCTAAGAAATTATGTGATAAGATGTCTGTTGTTGATCATATAAATATGACATATGTGTATTTAGTCCATTGGGGAATAGAATGAATGTGAACAAGGTATTTAAAGATTGTCCTTAATGGTTCAAGGTCAATGTGGTGGTAGATGCAGTGGGTTAGAAATCAGTTTCATCCTTATTATTACAAATAGTTAAAAGGAGGTTTACTTTTAATAGTACTATAATAATACAGTTGAAAGTAAGGCTGATGATGATAGATGAGTTAGTAAATGCATGGAAAAGGGATCCCAAGTTGCAATAGACTTCACAGTGTGACAGAAATGGAGACAAGACTAACTATTCAGTGATTGAAGAGGGGAGTACAATACTTCCAGGATCGGTTATGTATTGTCAGTGATAAGAAGTTGAAAATAGGACTGTTATATGAGGTGTAAAAATATGATTTCACTATGCACCCAGATGGTAATAAAATGATATTCAAAGTGTAACACCCCCAACTCCCACACATATCATATAGAGCAAAACGAAGGCAGAGAGCTACTGTGAGTGGAGGGTGCTACCAGACGAACACACTCTTAGCCACAACAGAAAATAGAACAATAAAATTTTCTAACATCATGACCTCAATGACACACATATCCTAAACTTATATCACACACACACCATTATTAACAGTAAAAAATATTACAACTCAATACAAATGCTAATAAATAAAACTTAATTACATTCCAAAATCAATGACACTTCCTATAAACTTCTACCGACTTGTTGGCCAAAGTCACAGTGGACCGCACGAACTAAACTTCAATCTCCTAACCTGAACGGATAAACAATCGTGCTAAGCAATAACGCTTAGCAAGGATACACAAATAATAGACAGCCACTCATATTTCTGACTAGCAAAATGTATTTTTGGTAACCTATGAGGTATAACTATTAATATGGTTTATTAAATGAATTGGGTAAACAATTAGTAAGTACAAAGTTATTGTGATTTTAAAAAGGGTAATAAAGTTAACGAGTGTGGTTTCGAAATTGTTTAGGTTTTCGTATGAGAATAAGAATATGAATTTATGATAGCTTTAACCGGTGTACTGGATGTTATGTATAGATATATATATATTGATTTGCATGTGTTTGCCTCGGCAACCACTATGAGTGGCTGCCCATTATTTGTTTCGCCCGACTAAGCATTATCGCGGACAGGTTAGGAGATCAGAGTAGCGCAGTGGTCCGCCGAGTTTTGGCCAACAAGTCGATTGAAGTTATAAAATTTTTTTATTGATTTTCGGTTTGTAATTAAGTTTATTTATTTAGCATTTGTATTGAGATGTAATATTCTATAGTGCGAATAATAGTGTGGTGATGATATGGGTTTAGGATGTGCATGTCTTGAGATTTCGATTCTAGAAGTTAGAAAATTTTTTTCTCTGATTTCTGTATAGCCACGTGTGTCTTTGTCTAGTAGCACCCTCCGCTCACCGTAGCTCTTCATGCTTCGATATGCTACGTGTGGGAGTTGGGGGTGTTACATAAGCTGAGTTTTAAATGTCCAGATAGTATTAAACTAGTTCCGTTGGAAAGCTAAGACATACCTCAAAATATCTCAGAAATGTCTATAAGAAAATTCTAACTCAAAGATCCTTAAAAATGGCAAAAATCGAGGTGTCCTTACTTAGGCAGGGCTCACTGGAGTAGTGTAGGTTGTTAAGGTCATATCTGACTTTTGAGATGTCCAAATGACCTGAAATTTGTTTCATTTGAATACTAACATCCTAAGGATCATTTGTTACAAAGGAAGTTTTGCCTACAAATGCATTATAGAGGTTGGTTTAGGCTGTACAAATTCGGAGCTGAAAAGCTATCCTGATGATCCGTTTTACATAGGGCACTTGATGGAGGCTTCTATCGCGAGCGCGATAGAACCTGCTTGTTAAAGGTTTTTCCTCTTATTTTTAACGCCATGGTTGGCATGAACCCTTGCCCTTCTTTACCCTCCTCTAGGTTTTGTATTTTGGTATGTTTTTCCCTCGGAAATACACTCGAACTTTACTGAAACTTTCTAAGACTTATCCCTTATATGTTTGAAGTTTTGTAAAGAATGATTGAAGGGTTACAACTCAAGAATACGAGTGATTAAGGTTACAATTATGAATTATTACTCAAGTACTTAAAGACATAGTTAGTCGAACATTTATGGATATACCTAGAAGTATTATGGTGGGAATTGTAATAGGTTTCTAAGTTAGAATACTACAATTTTGTATATTGAACCTTTAGAACTATGGGGTTTTGATTCCCAATTCCTTGGGATACGTAGGAAGCTTGGAAGACCCTCTTTCGAGTCCGAACTAAATCTGAGAAATTGATCCATGCATAAAAGATGACGTTTGTCTGAAACTCTAAGAATACCTTGGTACTTGTTTAAAGGAATGTAGAATGTACGTGCTATTGTATAGAAAGTTTACTAGGCTATTGTTAATTTGGACCTTGAGTAGGCTCAATTATAGTTTAAACTATTATGAAATGTTAAGATTGAATTAAATGATTATGACGTGAACTGAGTATGAAATAAACCTTTCGTACATAAAATGATTTTTGTAATGACTGTCTAAACACTAAATAATTATGGAAGTAATGTTTACAAAATTGATATAGACATTACGAAAGTAAACATGTATATGTATAATTGTATTAATTACGGACTATACATTTGGAAGCAAATTTTGATGACATTATTGAGACTTAGGTTGGATGTTGGCAGAGCACTCAGCTCTATCGTGAGCGTGATAGAGGCCATCCAGCTCTACGTCGCGATCGCGACAAAGTTCACAAGCACGACTCCTCTCTGTGCTGTGAATATACATTGTTGAGATACTTTGCATGGGTTTTCACTTATGATCTACATTTGATACCATAAGTAAACTATGATGTGTTGTACCATGTAAGCCATAATTGAAATGAGTTCTTAGGCATACATTAACACTAAGACATGATTATAATAAAAGATTATTCATCTGACTATTAAAACGTTGATAATGTTCTTCTATAATTTTAGAATGTGATGATCATTATTAACATATTATGTATTTGATGGTATTATCCGTGTAATATTGTATGAGTATCATAAAATGGAACAAATGTGAATATTTAGCTTGCAATAGTCAAGTCGTGGATAGATAGGCATGCCTATAGAGTTCTGTTTGCTACAACCCCAATGTGTTTCGGACCCTGATCAGGTCCCCGTTCGGATCCTCATGATCCTCAATGTATTTGGATCTTGTTTAAGATCCTCATTGTGAAAATGCTTTTGAATGAAAATGAAAGAAATTGCTTTTACTCGATCCCCCGAGTACTAATGTGTTTACATGTTATCCACCCCTTTTAACTTAGCAGGCAATAATCGAACAAAGAAATGTGAATGATTAATAAGTTCTGAATTGATAAGTGTATCTAATAACTATATGAAAATGTGGCAGTATCCTCGGGTACCTATGAATTTCAGTTTTGTTATTCTCTTTGGAATGTATACATAAATGAATAACTAGAGAGTGAGGAATTTATTTGGAGTAAAAATGTTTAGATGAATGTAATTATATGTGAGGCATGAGAATTATGTATAGTGAAACATGAAAAGCTTGTATTAATTAAAGGTTATATGACTAAGGTATGATGAGACATACTGAAGTAAAACTGTATGCATAGGCTAATTACAATTGTCACTCTATTTGACTATGTTGACGAATATGATATAAAACATTTCGTTTATGATCCAATTTATGCATTTATTTAATGAAATCTTTAAGTATGCTTAGAACATGTAATTATATACCTATGATTTTGTTTTGGATATTTATTGTGTGTTTTGACTGACGACCATTGTGAGTGGTTGTCTATATTATGTGTTTTCCCCACTAAGCCTTTGCGCTTAGTACGGGTGTTTGTCCGTGCAGGTTAAGGGGATAGAAGTATCAATCGGGCACTCCGCTTCAGTTTAGCCAATGAGTCTGTAGTGGTTGGTTAAGTGGAGTTTATAGTTAATAATTGTAATTGTAATGTAAGTCATTAATAAGATTAAGTGAATGGCATGTAATAAGATTTTGTTTAGAAAGTGTAATGCCAATTATGTGATTGTCTTTTTTTTATTATTATGTGAATGTTTATGAATTGAAGAAAATTTTATAGTTCTGCTTCTGTTATTATTCTCAGCGTGTTTTTGCCTTTCGTATTCTTCACTCATCGTCACATACTGCCTATGTTATCATACAGTATGCTACGTATGGGTAAGGGGTGTTATATTGAGACATGCTATTCAAGATCTAATTGATTCCAAATTGATATCTGACCCAGAAAAGTAAAAGATAAAGAATAAGACAGATTACACGCCTAAATGGGAAAAGAAGACGGTTCCTAAGGATGATAATGACCATCGGCCACAACATCTATATTGGTGGGAGCAGGAAGATGATAGCTACTTAGATGCTCTTTTTGTTCTGGAGCTATTTAATGATGATGCTTTTAATTCTAGTTTTTATTAAATAAAATGACTGGTTTTGCTTATTTGTGTGATATTCTCGTGATTTCACTATGCATAATCATGACTCATTCATATTTGACATTGATTCAGCTGATGCCATTCCATTTAATCTCATAACTTTGGAACACCTAAAGAAAATCTTGATAGCATCTAATAAAACTCTTGTGGAGAGATTAAAGTTTGAGAGAATCTAAAAAAGAGTATGAAAAAGTCTTTCCCTGGACTTACGAAGGCATGCCGGGAGATGATTATGACGTCGCCAAACACGCTATGCCGACATATCCCAATCATGGACCAATCAAGTAGAAATTCAGAAGACTCAGGCTAGAAGGGATAACAAAAGGTTAAAAGGAGAGATCCACAAGCAGAAATGGGGCTAAATTTCTTATCGAAATGCAACGCCTGACTGGGTTGGTGTAAGCACCGTGTCCCGAGGTAGTCCGGATCAGAGATTACCCGATGAAGAAATCGATGCCCGAGTCCGAATGAACGGTTGGGATTCAGAGATTTTGGCCCTCTAAATTCACGAAAAATATGTTTTCTTTATTCCCGACAAAGAGAAAAAGAGAATTGGGAGTTTTACGGTAAAAAAGGAAGTTTACCTCCACCGGCGGCTAGCCCGTCGATCACGGCATGCCAGTCGCTCGACAAAAAACCCCGACGCACGTCTGTGGCTTCAGATGTCCGTCGGTATGATTCCGACGCCTGTCGGTATTTCAAAGCCTATAAAAACCTATTTTTCACCCGTTTTGGGGCTTGGATGGCTAGTTGGACGAATTTGCATTTTTTTTTCTACCTAAAAACACATTTCCCAGCATTCTTTTTTCATCTCAAGATTTCTCCATCGAATTTTTGATTTTGTGAATCAAAATTAATTCAAAGGAGCTAAAACTGATTAGTTTCTAAGAATTTTGATTCCAACATTTGTGCATTTCGTGAAAATCAAGAAATAAAAATCCAAACCTTTCTTTTCTTGATTTTTACCCATTTCTCGTGAAGCTTGCGGGACCTGAATCATCAAGAATCCAACCTAAAAGGTAAAATCCGAGGGTAAATATTCCGGACACATATTTCATTTAGTTAATTTTAATTATTTTGCTTTTTTTGGATTTTTGTGTTGAAAAATTATTTTGTTTGAGAAAATTTGGTTCTTACTGTTTTTTTGAAGAACAGTAGCGACCGACGGGTCATAAGGCCACCGACGCTCGTCGCTTGTTTGAGCGACGGCGCGTATGTGACGCATTACTGCCCGTCGGTCATCTCGGGATATGCCCGTCTCTCAGATGAACGACGGCATGCCAATCCGTCTGTTGCTTCTAGCGATGCCCGTCTGCCATTCGTTAGAGGCCGTCCCTGGGATCTATTTGCAAATCTCAAAACCTTTTTCCTCATTTTCTTTCTATTTTTTATTTCTATATATTTCTAAATCTTTTCTCTTTTGTCTTTTATCAATAGTTTTATTCTTATTATTTTAGTTCAGAATTTTAACCTTTATTTTCATTAATATTTATTAATGTTTTGTTTTTTTATATTAACATTATTGATTATTTTGTGAGATTATTTTTATGCCATTGGAATAATTTGGAGCTTAAGAGGAGTTTTGCCACAGAAGACTCCATTTGGTTTACCTCTTTACCATTTATTTATTTATTTATTTGTTATTTATTTATTTGCTTAGTTAATAATTTATTTATTCATTTTTTATTCATTATTTTGTGCTCACAATGAATCATTTTATTCCGCGTTAAATAAGAATGGATAAATATTTTATAGTAAATAAAATTGGGATTTTTTTTTTAACTCAAGGATCCAACGTCTTAATTTCCATCCTATAAAAACATCACGATAAAAACTAGTTTCTTTTATAATAAGTACATGTGAGGACCAAAGTCCTCCAAATAAATGAATTCCCCGTTTTATGTATGTACCGCACTTTTACAAAGGGGAGTTGTATTCTGCTCCTAGTGTTATTGTATTTATCTTTATAGTCTTTTTTTTGCTACACTTTATTTATTTATTTATTCATTATGCTTTTGACGTGAATAAGTGCACTTTTAATTGAATTGCATCGTGTGGAGAGAGAGCAAATTAATAAATTCAAAATCAAATCATAAAACTAATCAAGGTAGAAATAGATGAGAAGTCCCGAACCCAGCTCTAGTCTTTGGGTTCAACGAGGCGAGAGGTATCCGATCACCCATTGGAACCTCCAAGACACCTCTTGCGTCCCGCCAAATGACTCAATAAATCCTAGGCTCCAAGGGAGAGAGGGTCACCCCCCAAGACCCCTTTGGTTTGCCAAAAATGGATATATGCGCCGTCTTAGGTTCACTGAGGCGAGGCGAACTTTCCCAATGTTTTATTGGGTGGCGACTCCATGAAACCTCCCTGTTGCCCAAAATAGATGCACTTGTAAATACCATTACAAGTTGCCAACGGACCCTCAATTGCCCGATCACCCTCAAGCGGGCGATCAAAGGGGTGGCTCGCGGGGTCCGACGCGCGTCACAGTGGTGACTCCACTGGGGACACTGGTTCGAGACTTTGATTTGAAAATACCTTGATTAAAATTTATGTTTAAATTTTAGTTTGTGAATTCGCTTTCTTTCAAATTTGCATTTACATCCCATTGGAGCCTTAGACTATGCTAGATTGGTCCTTTCTAAACCACGGTGCATTCCCGAAGCACAACCCTATGTTCACTCAATATAGGGAAGTGTTAAGGATAATCACCAGCCCAAGCCTTGTACCATTTGGTATATAAAATGGAGATCCAATTGGTCGTTATGCTCGTGACAAGCTAGACCCGTTGGCAGGGACCATGCTTAGGTATACCTAATGTAACACCACCCTTGACCAAAACTCACGTAATGGCCATAGATACGTCCCCTAGGTAATATGAACCGTAATACCTTGCCTGCTGTATGGGTCCTTATTTATTGGGTGAGTCCAAATGTCTTGCTTGGTTACCTAGCCAAAGGCTTTTATGCCCCGGTAGGACAACGTCGATATATTTGGATTACTTAAATACGTAATGACCATTTCCCATGCGCTTGTGCATTAGTTTAGGAGTGTTATGCTG
The DNA here is from genome assembly GCA_947683425.1 of Excoecaria cochinchinensis. Classification (NCBI taxonomy): domain Eukaryota; kingdom Viridiplantae; phylum Streptophyta; class Magnoliopsida; order Malpighiales; family Euphorbiaceae; genus Excoecaria; species Excoecaria cochinchinensis. The sequence continues at coordinate 8,364,722 of CANTUQ010000092.1, forward strand.
TCGGTTTTTCGCCACGCACCGTGCGTGTCCATCGGATTCCCTGTTGACCCATGGGCTAATCCTGCCTAGGGAAGAGACTATGACCACGTGAGTGGAAGTAATAAGGGTGGAAGGACTAATCTTCTTGTATGCGACTTGCTGGTGTTGCATATCACGATCATGCATTTCATTTGCATTCATGCATCATTCTAACTCCTTGTTTCTACAGCCATCATAGATCTGCCCAGGTGGACGAGATGACCCGCGGGGCGATTGATCCGAACTTCCCTATCTGAATCACCAGAAAGGGAGAGCTTCTTAGAGAACTGTCTAGAGACCCGCTGTACCGCATCAAAGATGGCTAACTCGCCAAGGGGAAATGATGCCACTATGGCTTTGGTTGCTGAAGAGGTTGGTAAAAGATTTAAGGAATTTGAAGGTCGGATGATGAATATGCTGGCCGCGATGACCCAGGGTCCTGCTCCGCAAGACCTACCTCCTCCTCCCATGAGACAAAATGAATGAGGGGAGGACAGAGAAGAGAGGCAGGAAGAGATCCGACCAACACCAGTGGATTTGTGGTCAGTAGCATCGGGGGTTCAGAGGAGAAGACCGGTTCAGAGGTTAGAGGATGACCACGTGGATGAGGATTGTGAAGAGAGTGTTGTGTCGAAAAAGGGGAAGGCACCCCAGATGGAGGAGATCATGTGGAAGAAAATGGAGGAAAAATTTGAGGCAATGGCCCGGATGCTGAGTAGAGGACAGGAGCTAGAGGGGGAGGATCCTATTCCCTATAATTTTAAAATGCCTGATGTTCCCAAGTTTGATTGCACCTCCGATCCAACCGCCCATGTTAAGAAATACTCGTTGATCATGAAGGGGACCACCTTGATGAAGAGACAAAAGGTGGAGTATTTTTGCTTAAGTCTGACTGGTTCGGCTATAGATTGGTACCACAGCCTAGACCGCTGAACCAAGGAAAACTGGGATTTGCTGACGGAAGAGTTCTTGAGCCAATATGATTGTAATACGAGGATGGATCTGACCCTCAAAGATCTAGAATTGCTGCAATAAAAGGATGGTGAATCCTTCCATGAGTACTTAACTTGCTGGAGGAACAGAGTGATGGAAATGAGAAGGAAGCCGGAGACTCAGGACCAGATTAGATTATTCATCAAGAACGCAAGCCCATACTTGAGAGAAGGGTTGAAGATGAAGGGATTAAAAGACTTGGAGTCCTTGAAGGATATAGCCATTGAAGCGGAAGGAGAGTACCTGGCCCGAAGAGTGAACAGTGATAGCTATGCCAAGAGGGGGAACGGTAGCCAGGGGGCAAGTAGGCCAGTGGGTCCCAGCGGTAGCACCAGAGGAACGGTTGAGCTGTCTACTGCTGACACAACCACGAGACATTTTTCAAACTTGGGGAGATCCTTGTTATGGGTTCTGAGGAGGCTGATGAAGGAAGGAAAATTACAGCCATTGCCTCCTAGACCTGCCATGACACAAGGAATGCCGGGTCACAAGGAGAATGAGTACTGTGCTTACCATCAGCACACGGGTCATGTGACAGACAACTGTAGGGCTTTGAGGCATGCAATCCAAGACCTGATCGATACAAAGTAGATTACAGACCCTGAGAAGAGGGAAGGCAAGAAGAAAGTCGGATATAAAAAGGTACCCCAACCCGTGTTCATGATCGGATCCAGTTTACCGGAGGAGTTTATCTTGAATGAATTATACGGCATCGAAGGAAACACTGCTGTCACGAGCCTCTATGAGGTAAGTGAAAAAGGGATGCCCGCTGCAATGATCGATTGCTGGTCCACTAGTGAGAGTGGAAGTGATGATGATAAAGCTGCTGAGTTTCCTGACCCATGGGGTTCAGAGGAGGACAAAGCGGAAGAGCGCAAAGGAAAAATGAAGGTAGGAGCGGTGACCCGCAGTGGGAGAGTAGTGCCGGAAGTGGCAGCGCCTCAAGAGCCAGTGGAAGGTCAGAAAGAGAAGGGAAAGGAGCCAGAAGGAGATCAGATAGTCAAACAGTTGCAGAAGACACCAGCCTAGATTTCTATCTGGGATTTACTGAGACAGTCCCCCTCTCATAGGCAAAGATTATAGAGGCTCTATGTGTGACGCCTGTGGCTACAACAATTTCGCCCACTGAGCTACTGGAAGTGGTGAAAGGAGGTGCTGGAGAGAGTGTGGTGTTCACGAATGCTGATTTACCCGCGAAAGGCCATAACCACAATCGCCCCTTGTACATTAGGGCTCAAATCAATCAGAAGCACACTTCTTGTGTGATGGTGGATAATGGGTCATCGATTAATGTATGCCCTCAAGTAGCCATGGCAGCCTTTGGAATGATGAGGGACATGCTAGCCTAGTCGGATTTGATGATCACAGCCTATGACAATTCTCGTCGGCATGCTTCAGGGACTTTCAAGGCATTGGTCAAGACAGGGCTAGTGGAGACTGAGGTAGAATTCGTAGTCTTGCCCATTCTTGCCAATTTTTCAGCATTGCTGGGGAGACCGTGGTTCAACAAGTTGGGAGGTGTTCCTTCTACTCTCCACCAAATGGTCAAGATACCACACGAAGGACAAGTGGTGACCATCAAGACTGCAAGAGAGAATCAAGTGTCGATACTTGAGATAGCGAGGCAGCCTTTTAGTGGATTCCACGTGGCCATGATCAAGGAGGAAGGGATAATAGGAGGAAGCCCACAAGTGCTAGCTATGATGAAGATGATGTCATTCCTTCCGGGTGCTGGATTGGGTAAGAACTCCCAAGGGATGCCAGAGGCCATCGCTACTAAAGGTCAGAAGGACAGAAAGGGCCTGGGCTATAAAGGAGGAGTGCAGAGAGGAGTGAAGCCAGCAGAGGGAATTCCCCACCTTTGGGAAAGTTTCGTGCCCGCAACAGCACTTTGCGCTTACACCGGGGATGCCGAACCTCAGTTAGTCGATGGGATGATTGTGCCAGGTTTTGAGGTATTCAGTGATGTTTATGACTGGGACATCGGGATGATCAAGCCAGCTGATGACTTTTGGGATGAAGACGTCTTGACCAACAGAGCTATCTGGGACAGGGAAGAGCTTGAGGAAGTGGTGACCGAAGCTATGCTGACCGCTCATGTCAAAGGGAAGGCGAAGATGGAAGAAGCTGCTAAAGAGGTGGATGAAGAGCCTCTGGTCAACCCAGATGAGGCAGGACCATCGGTATTGGCAGATCCAGCGAGAGATGAGGAAGAGACCGGTTTAGATTGTATTTTCATTCCTGAGCTTTTTAATGATGTAAATGACAATTATAATTTTATTAATTAAATGAATGATTTTGCTTACTTGTGCGATGTTTCTGATACTTTCAACATCCATGATCATGATCACATTCCATCCATATTTGATAGTGATTCTACTGATACTACCCCATTTAATCTTGGAACCCCAGAAAATCTGAAAGCAATCTTGATAGCATCAAACATAACTCATGAGGAAAGAGAAAAATTTGAGAGACTAATAAAGAAATATGAAAAAGTCTTTGCCTGGACCTATGAGGACATGCCGGGAATCGATCAAAACATCGCAAAACACGCCATTCCAACTTATCCACACCACAAGCCTGTGAAACAGAAGCTGAGAAGACTTAGGCCGGAATGGGCAGATAAGGTGAAAGAAGAGATTCCACAACAAATTGAAGCTAAGTTTCTGGTAGAAGTACAGTACCCCACATGGTTAGCCAATGTAGTCCCTGTGGCCAAAAAGAACGGAAAGGTGAGGGTATGTGTGGATTATCGAGATCTGAACAAGGCTTGTCCGAAGGATGATTTCCCACTGCCCCATATTGATGTATTGATAGACAGTGTCGCCAATTGCGCGATGTATAGCTTTGGGGATGGTTATGTGGGCTACAACCAGATCCTCAATAAGATAATTGATCGGATCAAAACGGCTTTTATCACAGAGTGGGGGACATATGCTTATAGAGTGATGCCTTTTGGTTTGAAGAATGCAGGGGCTACCTACCAGAGGATGGAGACAAAGATCTTGAGTAACTTGATCCATAAAGAGGTGGAAGTATATGTAGATGACATGATGGTGAAGTCAGCCACTAGAGAGGGCCACTTTGAAGCATTAGAGAAGTTTTTTGCCAGAATAGATAAGTACAACCTGCGGCTAAATCCCAAAAAGTGTATCTTCAGAGTAACTTCAGGAAAGTTGCTAGGACATGTGGTCAGCCAAAGGGGGATCGAAATCGACCCGGATAAGGTGAAAGCTATTAGGGAAATGCCAGTGCCGCAAAAGGAACAGGATGTGAGAAGTTTCCTGGGCAAGTTACAATATGTTAGCCGATTCATTGAAATGCTCACCTCGATATGCGAGCTAATTTTCAAGCTACTTAGAAAGAATCAGCCTGTGGTATAGAACGAGGACTACTAGAAGGCCTTCGACATCATTAGAGAGTATTTGCTGAACCCACTAGTACTGAGGCCACCACAACTAGTCAAGCCGCTCATTTTATATTTAGCAGTGGAAGATGGCTCTGTAGGTGCCATGATGGCTCAGGAAGATGAATTCGGAGTGGAATTTGCAGTCTATTATCTCAGCAAGAAATTCCTCGCTTATGAGGTAAAATATGCAGAAGTAGAAAAGATCTGTCTCGCCGTGATTTGGGTATCAAAGAAGCTGACACACTATTTCCATTCATACAAAGTACAGGCAGTGGTAAAACAGAATCCTCTGAGGTATTTGCAGGAAGCACCGTCTTTGCTTGGGAAAATGGGAAGGTGGTTGCTGTTGCTACAGGAGTTCGATATCGAGTATATCACTCGAAAGACTATCAAAGGGCGGGTAGTAGCCTAGTTTCTAGCCGATCATCCCATCAAGGGCGATTCACTTGAGTTCAATTTTCCTGATGAAAACATAGCGGCGATCTCTATTCAAGGTTGGCAACTGCACTTTGATGGGGCTGCTAACAATAAGGGGGCAGGAGTAGGAATCATCCTGACAACCCCGAATGACGAAAAACTCCCTTTGGCCAAAAAGTTGAGATATAGGGCCACTAACAACGAAGCTGCGTATGAGGTGCGGACTTTCGGACTAGAAGCTTTAATTGCCTTGGGGGCAAAGGATGTGGAGGTGTACGGAGACTCCTCCTTAGTAATCAACCAGATTCGGGGAGAGTGGGCTATCAAGGAAGAGCGTTTAGTGCCGTATGTCGAATATATGAGGGAGCTATGTAGTCGGTTTGAGACTTGTACGTTCCATTTCATACCAAGGGATGAAAACCGGTTGGCTGATGCACTGGCAACCCTACTGTTAATGTGGGACAATCTTGAAGGAGTAGCCATGAAACCAGTTCTAATCTGGAGTTCTGAGAGGCCTAGCTTTGAGGTCAAACCGATAATGGAAATAGAGGTACCGGACGGAAAACCGTGGTATTTTGATATCATGAATTATTTGGAAAGCGCGAAATTTCCGGAAGAAGCCACTCAAAAAGACCAAAGAATGATCCGCAAGCTGTCCACTCAATTCATATGCATAAACGGAGCATTGTATAAGAGGCAGGCCGACAGTATTCAGCTCAGATACCTGGATGAAAGGGAGGCCCGGAAGGTGATGGAAGAAACTCATGCAGGTGTATGTGGAGCTCATATGCATGGTTTGACACTGGCCAAGAAAATCATGAGACAAGGATTCTACTGGCTCACTATGGATAATGATTGTTCAAAGTACGTGAAACAGTGCCAGCAGTATGAGGATTTGAGGCACCTGCCTGTGTCAGAACTGCATAGCTTAACGTCGCCTTGGTCGTTTGCAGCCTGGGGAATAGATATTATTGGGGAGATCCGTCCTACAGCATCTAATGGGCAAAGATATATCATAGTTGCCATCGACTACTTCACCAAATGGGTAGAGGCGGAGTCCTTTAAGAAGATTGATGCACGGGATATGGCAAAGTTCATTGAGAAGAATTTGATTTGCAGATATGGCCTCCCACATCATGTAGTGTCTGATAACGGGGTCCAGTTTATGGGAGAAACGAGGAAGCTACTCGAGAAGTATGGGATTGAGCACCATAAGTCTTCTCCATACCGGCCACAGGCCAATGGAGCAGTAGAGGCCGCTAATAAGAATGTCAAGAAGATTCTAGCCAAAATGGTCCAGACCTACAAAGATTGGGCAAAAAAGCTACCTTTCGCACTATGGGGTTACAGGACAACGGTTAGAACATCCACGAGTGCTACGCCGTTTTCTCTGGTGTATGGAGCGGAAGCAGTGCTGCCGGTGGAGGTAGAGCTTAAGTCACTTAGGGTGGTCATGCAAGCCCAGATTCCTGAAGCTAAATGGGCACAACAAAGGTTGCAACATCTGAACCTGCTCGGCGAGAGCAGATTGAAAACCTACTACCACAACCAGGTATACCAGAAGAGACTCACCCGGTCCTTTGGCAAGAAGGTTAAGAAGCATCCATTGAAAGAGGGTGACTTGGTATTCAAACAGATGAGACCTGGGGCACCTGATATCCGAGGGAAGTTCAGACCAACTTGGGAAGGGCCATTCATCCTCAAGAAGCTACTGTCCAAAGGAGTTGCAATTCTATCGGATAGCGATGGCAACGAATTTAAGGAATCGATAAATATAGACAGACTCAAAAGGTTCCACGGCTAAAGACTAAAAATAAAAAGAAGAGAATAAAATGCCCTGCGGGTCGAAAACAGAAAAAATGCGGCTTTGCTAAAATTGGACGCCTCGACAGGGTGAAAACCGAAAAAAGGCTTCTTGTCCAAAAATTAGAGGCATGAGAGAAAATGTCCGATCGAGAAAACCCGAGAGTGCCGATTGCTAACAGGAGTTGATGCTATCAAGATTTGGTTTCATGAATTAATAGGGCGTACAAAGTCGAGTTAGTGTCAAAAATTGATCATGTATGCTGAAATTTTGTGAAATAAAATAATATTATTCTTTTCATTTCCGTCATTTTCTAGTTCTGCTTTGAAAAGAAACATAGTGCCCAAAGGGGTGTACATGTGTAAGATAAACTAGGTCCTACCGCTACTCTCGCCGGCCAAATGTTTAAGTCCTCGCGTCCTGTTGTCAGAGGCCGGGCTGAGGACCCATCTCTTATATTCTCTGGTGGAGGCCACGGAATGAGCTCCGAATCGAGGTATGATGGTCTTAACTGGAAGTTGGCTCCATAGCTCATTATAGCAAGAAGTAAAAGCAGCAGAAAAAGCTCTTCCCTGAAAGGATAGTGGGACCCTCACAACGTCTTGGGTCATCCCGAGCTGACGAGCACATCGGGCTGTAATGCAGAAGGTGGCCTGACGAAGCCTGCATAGGGGAACACAACCTGATGATCCGTCAACGACTGCATGAGACAGAGGGAGCCAGGCAGACATGAAACTGATGTCATCATCTGATAGCTCGCCAAATCTAACGGTGCCTTCATCAGGAGTTGTGAAAGAATACAACCGTCGACGCGGGAGGAAGTGTCTCGGCGAGTATTCTGCGATGACTCGGGGAGGTGGCTCTGACAGCATCTTCAGTTTCTCCTGCAACCATATCTAAAAAATAAAAAGCCGTTGGAGTAAGTCGGGTTTGCTTCAGGCAAAAATTAGGCATAGGGTTGTGTGAAAATCCGAAAGGACGCACTTCCCGCTAAGAAAAGCTAGTGCGAAAATCCACAAGGGACGCACTACCTTTTAAAATAATGACGTACCTGGAGTAATAAGGGGCTTCCGGTGAATGAGGTGGTGGATCCAGAGCGTACAACATCCAGGCCCAGAATGGTTTCGGCAAGAATAAGGGGAAAGGGGGATAATCCGCAGTGAAAGTCATCTAGAACCCCAAACAGACGAAGGTCGCCAACCAAGTCCCTTGGAGCTACGGTCAAGAGGCTCATCATATAGAATAAGAACACAATGCTTACCCGATATGTAGGGACATCAGAAAGTCTGTCTAGAGCCTCGTTCAGTGGCTCCAACGGAAAGGTCGGACCCTATGAGACCAGCCGAGCGGCCTCGGAAGGAGCTATGCCCAGAGATAGGATAATATCCCGAATCTGAATCAGACCGCAGCGGGGGACGCAGGGCAGAGCATAGGGAGGATACCATGCTCCAGTGATAGCAGTGAACTCCTCAGGCAGGGGGCACAACTCCTGATAAGTAAACTTGAAAACATGGAAGCAGGGATTCCAAAAATGGGTTGCAGCTAGGAGTAAGTTGTGGTCTATTTTGGCTATCCGTAAGTGTTTCAGCCCGGACAGAGTAGTGAGGACGTTATTTTCCCAGGTGCGAGCGTCATCCAAGATGCGGTACATCTTATGGAAAGGAGGAGAAGTGATCCTTTAAAAGTCAAAGACTGAAGACAGAAAAGGGTCAAAATAAGAAAAAGGCATGAATGCCAAGGAAAACTGGTCAAATTTATAGAGACACTCCACAGACGGCCTGCCCGTGCCTCAGTAGCGGTGGCCTGCCCGTCGGAAGTCATCCACCTGGCAGATGCATGCATCATCATTGTATTTATCACACGCATTAATTACGCATTAAATGAGGGAATTTTGAACGACAGACGGGCCGCCCGTCTGTCGCTCCGGAGGCACCCAGCTCATCGGTCATGAAGGCTATATAAGCAGGCAGAGACCGACGGACAGGCAGTTTTTGGCTTTTGTCTGTTTGCTTTCCTCCTTCAAACCATCCCTCATTATGGTTTTTCTCACTTTTCTTCATCTTTTTACATTTTTATCTTGCATTTTCACGTTCCTTACGCTACCGGGCACCCAGTCCAGTATATTTTTTTGCATTTTCATCATTTTTCTACCGATTACAGGTTAGTAACTATTTTTTTATTTATTTTCTTCTAACTATTTTCTTCTTCTTGTCTTAATTTCAAGTAAATAAGTTTAATTTTTCCATTTTTATTACTAAGGATTGTTAGGGGAGATATTGTGCCTTAATAATTAGCCTTAGATACTGTTTAAATAATTAATTTTGGTATATATTTTTTCCTCAGTTACATTGTTAGACAAACTTTACATGAAAATTTTGTTGCCTTGAATTCTAATAAAGCATGTTTGCTTAGAAGTGAGAAATGCTTATGCATGTATTAGTTGTGAAACCAATGAATATTGTGCTGCTGTTGGGGCCTGAGGCCTGTGGTTTTCTTGTTTTTAATACAGGGGGTGGGGCACACCCTTGCCGGGGTGCTGCCCAAATTTTTATTTTTATTTTTGTTTTATTGATTTTTGGGGACTGAGGCCTGTCGTTATTTTGCCTTTCCTAATGCAGGGGGTTGGGCACATCCCTGCCGGGATGTTGCATAATTTTTTTATTATTATTTCATTATTATGTTATTATTATCTATTTTTTTTTCTCTTATTTTTTTTGGGTTAGACCCTCCTTGTCTGGAGGATGCCCAATTTGCCTTATACCATATATCGAGTCTATTTATGGCCGTTATATTAATTTAATTGCATAACTTCTTTCTCGTAGGATGCCTCCACGACGACATGTCCCACAGGGCTAGCCTGAGCCGCAGGCTCCGGGTTGGATGGACCCCGAGGCTGCACAGAGATATAGAGCACTGGTTCAGGTAGAGTTCCGTGCCAGTCACTTCATTTCTAGGCCATTCCTAGAGGCCTTGGGGATGGCCGAGGAGATTGACATACTTATGGAGGGCGCAGGCTGGACGGAGTTCTTGACACCGGCCTTCCAGACACATCCAGAGGCGGTGCGGCAGGTCCTAGCCACATTGCACTACGGAGGGTACCAGAGATCCGATACCGAGCCAGAAGTGATACGGTTTTGGTTCGATGGTCAGCAGTTCAGCATCACGCGTTGGCATTTTGCAGAGGCTATGGGACTCCCACAGGGCGACGGAGTGATGGTGCCCCAGCAAGCAGTGAGACGCCCCCATTGGGCGGCCATAGCCCTACCCGGAGTGCTGTATGACCATGATACAGCAAAGAGTACCGTGTTGGTTTCACAGGCGCTCCGGTACTTGTATAGAGTGCTTTCCAGCTCGTACCTCAGACGGGCTGATAACCCAGGGTCACTTAATGCGGCGGAGATCTGGAGCCTCTGGGCCATGGTGGCAGGCCGGCGTCTTAATATTAGCCATAAGATATTGGCTAACATGGTCAGGGTTTCCAGGGGGACAGCCCCAGTGGTGATTATCGGTGGAGTTATTACCAGATTACTCCTGGGATTGGGAGTCACCCCGGACAGACTTGGGGGTGCCTTGGATGAGGGGATATACGTAGATGCACCAGCCGCTGTACAGATGGGGATGGAGTTGCAGATAGCAGGGCAGCCTGAGGCATTGAGACTCCTTACCATACACGAGACTCAGCGAGCCTTTGCACTCCCTCTGCTAGCACCAGTACAGGAGCAGCCAGAGCAGGCACCAGCACAGGAGCAGGCACAGCCACAGCCGCAGGAGCAGCAGCCCCTACATCCAGAGTATCTAGGGGAGCAGCCTCCCCAGTAACAGGGCTATCAGGAGGAGCAGCCACAGCTACAGCCAGAGCAGGAGCAGCCCAGGACACCATCGGACTTTGAAGTGGAGTTCACTATGGATGACCTATTTGGCACTCCTACAGCACCGAGGGTGCCGACCCCCACTCCTCCTCCAGCTACGAGGGTACAGCGAGCCATACTCAGGCCATCAGAGAGGTTCCATCCCTACTCCAGAGGCGACCCGGGGGCATCTACCTCCACAGCTCTGCCACCAGAGCAGACTCCGGAGCCAGTTCAGCCTCAGTCATCACAGCCAGACATCTCCCAGCTTATGGTCTCCATGTTTTCCGCATTTGAGCGTAGGCAGGACGAGAGGAATAAGGTCCTCCATGAGCAGTTTAGAGAGAGGGACAGACTCACTTAGGAGAGGCTAGACTAGCAGCAGGCCATCATTCAGGAGCAGGCGAGCATCATTGAGTGCATGCGCCAGGAGCAGGCCGGGCTTGTTGAGCATATGGTCCGGGGGCAAGCCAGGATTGTGGAGCGTATGAGTCAGGAGTAGGCTAGGCTCATAGAGCACATCACGCAGGAGCAGGAGGGCCCCAGAGAGCAGCTCAGGCAGGAGTTAAGGACGTTCCAGGACCAGGTAGCTCAAAGGATCGACGTGACTCTTCAGATGATAGATGAGTCACTTGACTCTCTCAGGTCCAGAGTCCAGGGATTGGAGCGGACCATTCCTCCCCTATCTCAGTCCATGCGGGAGTTCGGGGGGCAAACAGAGCAGAGACTAGAGAGTATGAGGACCGATTTGGTTGAGCAGACTCGCCAGTTGAGCAGGGCCTTCAAGGAGTTGGGGGGGACGATCACGAACACCTTGCGCTTTATGACAGAATGTGCACAGCCCTTCCTGGACGGGTATGCTCAGGTACAGTTTCAGCCGTAGAGTTCTAAGAGACCATAGCCTCGATCCGTGCCAGTGGCAGTTCCTCCTAGGTTTTAGCCCATGATCAGAGTATGGAACTCTCAGCGGCCCGACCCAGCAGGTCCTTCTAGCCAGCCCCCAACTTCTGGAGCCAGACCTTCTGCATCTCAACCTCAGCCTCAGCCTATTCCGCCTCAGCCTCAGCCTCAGTCGATGCATCTGTCTGATGATGAGGATGATGACCTCGAGGAGGAGCTCACGGATTATCCACCACTGTAGTCATTCAAGGAGTTGGGATGACATTTTTGTATTTTGTTTCTTTTTGTATACTATTTATTATTATTGCACTTGTGTATACATTATAGAAAAATAGAGTTTTAGTGGAAAAAACATTTACTTGTAGATTTACATGTTTTGGTTTCTTTTCTATCTTTATTTGCATTAAGGATAGTTGTAAACTTTTCTGTTTATCTACTTTAAACTATATGACCACAAGAAATGATGCATAGAAAATAATGAAAAATAATAAATGATAATCCAAAATCATTTATGAGCATATCAAGCAAGAATCACTTATATATGAATTAACAAAAGTTCTTTATCGCACAGGAACATTGCTTAATATTGATCCAAACACAAACATCAATCACATTGGAGGATGGACACACCAAGCGTTATATCCTCCAAAATCATACTCCAACGGGCATTCACTTTGCGGATCAGATGGGGATTAGCAAGGAAATGCCAACAAGTAGGGACTGTGGTAAGAGAGTACCGCACTTCAAAATCCACGGTGTAATCAGAGAGCACTACACGCCTTGCAGATCGGATGGGGGTTAGCAAGGAATTTTTAACAAAATTGAGATTGCAGTCAGAGAGTGCTGCATCTCACAGTTCACGCGGTAGCAAGAGAGTGCTTCGTACCTTGCAGATCGGATGGGGGTTAGCAGGGGAACTTCATGAATGGAGTTGCAGTTAGAGAACACTGCTATCCACCTCGAGATAGTGGTTAGAGAACACCGCATCTCACAATCGAAGTTGCAGTTAGAAAACACTGCTCTTCACACCGAGATTGCAGTCAGAGAGTGCTGCATCTCACAGTTCACGCGGCAGCCAGAGAGTGCTTCGTACCTTGCAGATCGGATGGGGGTTAGCAGGGGAACTTCACAATAGGAGTTTCAGTTAGAGAACACTGCTCTCCACCTTGAGATAGTTGTTAGAGAACACTGCATCTCACAATCAAAGTTGCAGTTAGAAAATACTGCTCTTCACGCTGGGATTGCAGTCAGAGAGTCTGCATGTCACCTTCCCCGTGCAGGCCGAGACAAGGCTAGCGAAAGACCGTGCAGATGGAGATGAGGTCAGTAAGGTACCAGTGATAGAATACATCACGGTGGGACTATGGTTAGATAACACCGCATCTTGCAACTGGGATTGCAGTCAGAGAGTGCTACGTCTCACATTCCCCGTGCAGGCCGAGACGAGGCTAGCGGAAGGCCATGCAGACGAGACGAGGTCAGTATGGCAACTGAAGCTGCAGTTAAAGAAGACTGCTCTTCACACCAGGATTATGGTTAGCAAACACTGTATCTCACGAATGAAGTTGCGGTTAGAGAACACCGCTCTTCACGGCAAGGTTGTAGTTAGAGAATGCTACACCTTATCAACCCCTTGCGGGTCAAGATAAGATTGGTAGGGACATCCATCACTATCCGCTGAGCAGACTGAGACAAGGTCTACCCAGTAAGAAACACGGAAGGTAATGATTGCTTCAGGTACGCTATTCTTCCTCTTATTTTCCTTTTTCCCTGAATTTTGGCTCATATAGGCACTTGCGCACTAGTTTCCCTAAAATTGGGGGCAACTGTAAGCACCATATCCCGAGGTAGTCCGGATCAGAGATTACCCGATGAAGAAATTGATGCCCGAGTCCGAATGAATGGTTGGGATTCAGAGATTTTGGCCCTCTAGATTCACGATAAATATGTTTTCTTTATTCCCGACGAAGAGAAAAAGAGAATTGGGAGTTTTAGGGTAAAAAAGGAAGTTTACCTCCACCGGCGGCCAACCCGTCGATCACGGCATGCCCGTCGCTAGACGAAAAGCCTCGATGCTCGTCTGTGGCTTCAGACGTCCATCGGTATGATTTCGATGGCCGTCGGTATTTTAAATCCTATAAAAACCTATTTTTCACCCGTTTTGGGGGTTGGCTGGCTAGTTGGACGAATTTGCATTTATTTTTCGACCTAAAAACACATTTCCCAGCATTCTTTTTTCATCTCAAGATTTCTCCATCCTATTTTTGATTTTGTGAATCAAAATTAATTCAAAGGAGCTAAAACTGATTAGTTTCCAAGAATTTTAATTCCAACATTTATGCATTTCGTGAAAATCAAGAAAGAAAAATCCAAACCCTTCTGTTCTTGATTTTTACCCATTTCTTGTGAAGCGTGCGGGACCCGAATCATCCAAAATCCAACCTAAAAGGTAAAATCCGAGGGTAAATATTCCGGACACATATTTCATTTAGTTCATTTTAATTATTTTTCTTTTTTTGGATTTTTATGTTGAAAAATTATTTTGTTTGAGAAAATTTGGTTCTTACTATTTTTTTGAGGAACAGTAGCGACCGACAGGTCATAAGGCACCGATGCTCGTCGCTCGTTTGAGCGACGGCGCGTATGTGACGCATTACTACCCGTCGGTCATCTCGGAATATGCTCGTCTCTCGGATGAACGACGGCATGCCAATCCGTCGGTTGCTTCTAGCGACGCCCATCTGTCATTCGTTAGAGGCCGTCCCTGGGATTTGTTTGCAATTCTCAAAACCTTTTTCCTCATTTTATTTCTATTTATTTCTAAATCTTTTCTCTTCTGTCTTTTATCAATAGTTTTATTCTTATTATTTTAGTTCAGAATTTTAACCTTTATTTTCATTAATATTTATTAATGTTTAGTTTTTTTATATTAACATTATTGATTATTTTGTGACATTATTTTTATGACTTTGGGATAATTTGGAGCTTAAGAGGAGTTTTGCCACAGAAGACTCCATTTGGTTTGTAACACCCCCATACCCCCGGTAAGGAATATAGAGGCGCTACGCGGACATATACATATACATGTACATGCATTAGCGGAAGCGATAGCATAAACACATCCATTTAAAAGTAATTAAATACTACATTAGGGCCCACTTGCATTTCATATCAACTACATATACATTTACATGTTCATATTACATCTATTTCCATTTACCTTTACATATACATTTATATGTACCTTTACTTTGTGATCTTTCTACTTATATTATATAATGATGTTACTCAACATGTAAAACTCTATTTCTAACTTGTAAAAAGATATGACAAAACTCCTAGTGGCCTTGACCAGCAGATGTCCGCTCACTGATCCGAACCTGTATACCTACACGGAAATAAACATCCGTGCTAAGCGATAACGCTTAGTGGGGATGAAAACAATGCAAAGGACTTCTTTACGAAGTCACAAATAGCTCACACATATGTCATATAACAAATATCAAGTAGTTCATGCATATAGCTCTGATACTTGTATAAGTTTCATGTTCAATTATCAAATACTATGAGTTCACATGCATATAACATCTACTCTTTTACTTGTTCATATACACTACAACTTGTACATTTCGTTTATTCAAATATACATTATCATGTAACCACATTCATGTCAATACACTCATGTAATCATTTACTCGTATACAGAACTGTAATGTACTTAAACATTACTTTCATGTACTATAGCTTTATTCGAAGCAACACTATAATCATCTCAAGTTCACTGCACAACATTTAACAAAACAAACCTGAGTTCCTCTCATTGTGGATACAGGACGCTCTATAAAAAAAACATTTTCGATAGACCGAAGTCACAAAACTTTTTCATATATCTCTATTAATGACCATTCTCAGAGGTCGACCCGCTTCGCCCAAACGAGGGGGAACATTGGCAGCTGCACTCGGTAATCCCTTTATAAGCATGCTTATCTATCCACTATAACGGTAATCAGGCTCAATACCAACTCACACACTATACACAGACATCAACTCACCAACTAAAATTCAAGTGCATTTATCAAATTCAGAGGCATGTAATTCATATACAATCTTGTTCAACAATTAAAAGCATGTAACATTTAAATTCATTACATAAACATATAAATCATGCAAAGCAAGACAAAAGGAAACATTCTTTAAAACAATTAAAACAGGTCGAGAAGGGGTTCTCTGTCGCGATCGCGATAAGAGGTCGCGCTCGCGACAGAAGACAGATTACATAAGGGTTCTATACTCTATACCAATTCATTATATAACAATTCATATCACATGGCATAACATGGTCAATGCTAACTCTTATGTCGTAGCATTGGTTACATAGATAACTAATCCTAGAATCATTTGATAACCCTAAACATGTAGAGTATAAATCACGGAAACATTCCGGGGTAATACGGGTTCATTCCGGGGAGTAAAACATCAACAAAATATACAATTTAGTCAAGGGGAATGGTAAGGGGTTGACCCGTGGCAACTAGGAGCTCAAAAAGAAGAAGAAAAAGCGTAAAATGAGTTGTTCTGTTGCGAGGTCGCGACATGTGTCGCGCTCGCGACAGAGGCTCCGCTTTGGTGCCTCACAAGACTGCTTTTTATCCTAAACTTGTATCGTCTAAATAAACCTCTAACCATATTTTTTAGGCAAAACAATCTTCTTAGCAATTGTTCTTTAGGATGTTATCTTTCAAATGGGACAAGTTTCAGGTCGTTTGGACATCTATAACAAAAGATATGATCTAAATAACATATACTATTCCAGTGAACCCGCCAGAACAGGGTCACCTACGTTTTAATTACTTTTTGGGATACTTAGGGCTAGAATTAGATTAAGAACCCTCTTAGACATTTTTAGATACGGATCTTATCATTCAGATGCAATTAGAATCAACACAATTGGAGTCCTATATCTCTACCTATTACAAATACAATACACAGAGGTCTGATGACAAATAGGCAGAATTTCGCAAAATCAAGCTCTATCATCAACACAAACACTCAAATGATCAAGTTACATACTTATAAACATATATACACATGTCATGAGCACTGAAAGCAATCAAATTGAACAATAAACCAATACACACTAAAAGAGCAATTGAGCTAGTTAAAGCTCATCATATACATCTACATCCAGTCATGGTTCCTTTTAAACACATATCATTCAATCACATGCCAGGAAAACAAAATCGCACTCGATCCCTACCTCTAGGAACTCGATCATAGCTCTCTACTCGTTCCGATCTTCTCTTTTCCTTTACTAGCCTCTTATCCACATCTTTCACAAATCACATAGAAAACACTTGGGTTACTCTTCTTTTACTTTAAATCAAAAACAAAGAGAAAAAGGAGGTCAGATCGGAAAATAAATTAAGCTAACCTTCTGAAGAGATTTAATCAAGTCTTACTATGCTCTCTTTAAGCCACTTCAAGTAATTCTCTGTAATTCTCTTGAAAAGCAAACCAAAAGAACAAAAAGAAAGTATAAGAGAGGGAGAACGGCTGAAGGCCTAAGAAAAGAGAAAGAGATGGAGAACAAATGGCCAATAACAATCCAATGTGAGCAAAAGAAGGCAAAAGGCAAATGGTCAAACTCTATCCAACATTTACTATTCAATTTAATGCCACTTACCAAATTAATTACATGCTTATCTCTTTCCATAACATAAGCTTAACTCATGCCATGTGTCCAAACCCTACGATGCCACTTGTCAACCTCCTACGCTGCCATGTGTCACTCTCTTACAATGACACTTGGCACACTCTTAACTTCAGATGCTTGCATACAGATAAAACCATAGTCATTAACCCAAGAACAGAATCTTATAAACCTTAAGAATAAGAAGAACCACACGAAATCTGACGGCCACTTACCTTCTGAAGCTTCTAACAAACCCAAACCTTAGTTCCTCAACAGAAATACACACATGCAAATGGAAAAGAACAACAAATGAAGAAAAAGAGCCGAATGTGGTTTACGTGAGAGAGAAAACCAGAAGGGAGAGAACTTTCAGTCTTTTGTTTCCAGCCAACTAAATTTTTCTCAGTCTTCTCTTTTCCCTCACCACGTGCACACACTCTCCTTCCACTTGGCACACATGCACGGTCCACTAAAACAAATTACTAACAGCTCCTTCAAATCTTCTAATAGGCCCTTATTAATTACTTTTATACTCATGTGACGTGCGCCGGATCCCGATGCGCCGCCCGTTCGACCGCCCGCACGTGGGCGACCGGGGCATTTGCGGGTCCGTTGGCATCTTGCAATAAATCGCAAGTGCGTCTATGTTGAGCAACACGGAGGTTTCATGGAGTCGCCACCCAATAGAACATTGGGAAAGTTTCTCTCGCCTTGGAGAGCCTAAGACTGCGCTTTTTATCCATATTGAGCCATGAGGCCTAGGATTAGCGCTAAAGCCTCGTGACTCAAGAAGTATCTTGAAGGATAACCTCTAACCTCTCGAGCCCAAAGACCAGAGCTGGGTCCGGGATTTCCCATCTATTTCTACCTCGATTAGTTTATGATCAAATTTTAATGTCATTGGTTCGCTCTCTCTCCACACTGTGCAGCTGATTAAAAAGGCGCATTTATTCACATTTGAAAAGCCGTAAATGAGCAAAATAAATATTGAAAATGATAAATTACAATAATACAAGGAGCGGAATACAACTCCCTTTATAAATGTGCGATTCATACACAAATCGGGGCATTGTTTATTTTGAGGACTTTGGTCCTTGCATGCATCATTATCAAAAACGGGATATTTTATATGTGATGATCTTTATTTGGATGAAAATAGGGCGTTGACCCTTTTGCATTTTATACAAAACTCACTTTTATTTAAGTACAAATTGTTGGCCTATTTTTACATTTAACAGGATAAAAAGAGCTTATTCATACATATAAAATAATCAATGAATGAATAGGCGAGAGAAATAAATCAAGAGGTTTAAGAAAACTAAACCGGACGAAATCCACCATTGCATGGTAGGCAGCCGCTCAAGCTCGGAATTATCCAAGAGGACCAACATACACTCACAAAAAGTTAAGAGATGTTAACATTCATAAAATTAACACATAAGAAATCGAAGAGACTGAATAGAGATGAAAAATGATCAAAAAAAGTGGAGGCAGACCCACCGACGGCCTTTCCTGGTTGACCGACGGGCGTCGGTTTGGTTATTCGATATGCCCGTTTGTCACTCAAGAAGGGGCGTCTGTAGGTGGGTGACCGACGGGCGTCGGTCATAAAGATGACCCGTCGGTCACCTCTGTCTCCGGAAAACAGAAAAGAGAAAAGGCCCTTTTGAGATCAAAAAAACAAGTTTTATCCAAGAAGGAGATGAGGGAGTCAAAATGAAGAAAAGTAATGACAGGTATTCAAAAATTTCACGGAATGAATAAATAAATGATAAATAATTAAATATGAGATGAAAATGGAGAGAGAATCCGAAATATTTACCCTCAGATAGTCGCTTTGGGTAAGATTTTGGTGTCGGTTAGATCCCCGCGCGTTCCACGAGAAGTAAGAGAATGAAAGATTAGAGAGAGAAAATAAGCTATTTCACCTCCGATCCTTCAAAAAAATCGATTTAGGAGTTAAAATCTAAAGAAAACTAATTAGCTTTTTAGTTCCTTTGATTGATTTGATCCTTGATTAAGTAAAGTTCTTTGGAAAAAGGTGTTTTTGGAAGAGAGAGAAAACGTGCTCGAATTTTGGCAGAGTTTCCTCTTCTGAAAAATTTTTCAACCCTTTTGAAGTGAAAATCCGGACCTTATATAGCCAGACACGACCGACGGGCGTCGGTGCGTAGGGGCGGGCGTCGGAAGAATCCTACTGACACAAGGACACTTCCGACGGCCCTGCCACATCCACCGACGGGCGTCGGAACGGTTGCGTGCTCCGGGAAACCAGGCGGCTCCTGACAGGGGCGGTGACTTTCCGACGGGCGTCGGAAAATACCCTGAGCCGTCGGTGACTCGAAGCGACGGGCTACCTCCACAGACGGGCTGGCCGTCTGTGGAGGACAAAAAACCTTTTTGACTCAGAAAACTCCCGTTTTCTCCCCCTCTGCCCCTGAAGTGTAGAAAAACTTCATTTCTCATGGAACGAGGGACTAAAACCTCCAACTTCAGCCTCCCGTACAGGCCTTGAACATTGATTTCGTCATAGGGTAACCTCCGATCTGGACCGCTCCAGGACACGGTGCTTATAGTTGCCCCCAGTTTTGGGGAAACTAGCGCACAAGCGCCTAGATAAGCCAAAACTCAGAGAAAGGTTGGAAAGAAAGCGTACCTTCGACGGCTTTTCACCTTCCGTGCCTTTTGCCGGTTAGACCTCATCTAGATCTGTTGGGCCTGGTGAGATGCAGCATGCCTTTGCTACAATCTCGATCTGGTGAAGGGCAGTGTTTCTCTAACCGCAACTTTGATTGGATGAAGAGCGGTGTTTCTTCAACCACAGCTTCGGGGTGAAGAGCAGTGTTTCCTCAACTGCAGCTTCGATCTGATGAAGAGCGGTGTTTCTTCAACCGCAGCTTCGGGGTGAAGAGCAGTGTTTCTTCAACCGCAGCTTCGGGGTGAAGAGCAGTGTTTCTTCAACTGCAGCTTCGATCTGATGAAGAGCGGTGTTTCTTCAACCGCAGCTTCGGGGTGAAGAGCAGTGTTTCCTCAACTGCAGCTTCGATCTGATGAAGAGCGGTGTTTCTTCAACCGCAGCTTCGGGGTGAAGAGCAGTGTTTCCTCAACTGCAGCTTCGATCTGATGAAGAGCGGTGTTTCTTCAACCGCAGCTTCGGGGTGAAGAGCAGTGTTTCCTCAACTGCAGCTTCGATCTTGGAGTGTGAAAACTCCGCTGGTTTCCTTGTTTCGAAGGAGACCTCTTTAATCGATGTCCGTGCTTAGGTTGGTATTCCTTTGTACCTGTGAGATAAAAGATTTTGTTAATTCATGTTTGAAAGGTCATCTTTTGACCTGCTATTGATTATCATTCTTTGGTTGTTTGTCTTTGTTTCATGTTATTATTTTTTTTTATTGTCATTTTTATCGACACATGAGTAAATAGGAGAATATACACTTCTTGTGGTGTTATTTAAGCAATTAATCGAAAAGAAAAGAAAAACATGCAAGTAATGAAGCACAAGTTTTTCCACTAAAAAAGTCATTTTTGTACAATGCATATACAAGATACAAGAGATACAAAAATAACTCCCTGAAGCTCAGAGAGGTGTGTAGTCTGAAGGCTCATCGGGATCCTCATCATCCGAGATATGCACGGTCCCTGGCGGAGGTGGACGGGCCTGAGGGGGTGGCGGAGCTGCAGAGGGTCCTGCCTCGTGATCATGGGCTCGCCTGAACTGAACCTGAGCATAGCCGTCTAAGAAGGGCTGGGTACAAGTGCCCAAAAACCCTAAGGTCTCAGAGATCTTGTCCCCCAACTTCTTGAAGGCTTGGCTCAGCTGAGTGGTCTGCTCAGCGGCAGCCGTCCTCCTATGCTCCAAGCTCTACTCCGTCTGCTCCCTGAACTCTCTCATGGTCTGGGAAAGAGGAGAGAAATCCCCTCTATCGCCTGGACGCGGGATCTCAGAGAGTCCAGTGACTCATCGATCATCTGAAGGGTCATGTCAACCCTCTGAGACGCCTGGTCCTGCGATGTCCTCACATCATGAGTGAGCTGCTGCCTCAACTCCCTCTGCCCCTGAGCAATATGCTCAACTAGCCTCATCTGCTCTCCTCTGAAGGCCTCCAGAACCCGAGTCTGCTCCTCTCTAAGGGCATCCATGGCCCGAGTCTGCTCCCTCGCTGCATGCTCCATGTAGCCTGCCTGCTCTCGGGATAGGCGCTCCACCGTCTGAGACTGCTCCTGGATAGCAGCCTGCTGGCGATCCAACCTCTCGTGAATGGCCCTATCCCTCTCATCCTGTCGCCGCTCAAAGGCCATAAATATGGAGGAGAGGAGCTGGGAAAAGTCCGGCTGAGCTGGCTGATGTGGCGCTGGCTCTGGTGGTGGTGCCGAAGAAGTGGATGCCCCAGGATCGCCTCGGGAGTACGGATGGTATCTCTCGAAGGGCTCGCGGGCAGGCCTCTGTACCCTGGTACTCGGCGACGGGGCTGGAGTCGGGGCCCTAGATGCTGGTGAAGAGGCGAAGAGATCGTCCATCGTGATCTCAAAATCAAAATCCAAGGGGGTCCTAGGAGGCTCCTGCTGCTGTGGCGGAGGCACTGCCTGTGACTGAGGAGGTGGAGGAGGCTGATGCTCCGGCTGAGGCTCAGTCTGTGGAGGCTGCGGCTGTGCCTGCAGAGGCTGTGGCTGTGGCTCGGGCTGTGGAGGCTGCTCCTCCTGGTGCTCTGGGTGATCAGGGTCTGCCCCCAAGGGTGGAAGGTTGAACATCTGTCGGGTCTCATGGATAGTCAACACCCTGTAGGCCTCTGCCTGGCCAGAAATCGGGGAAATCATCCCCATCTGAACCGCTGCTGCAGCATCTACATGGATCCCCTCCGGTAGAGGTCCTCTCAGCCTCTCGGGGTTAAACCCCAAACCCAACAGTAATCTGGTGATGACTCCTCCTACCATCACCACCGGTGTCAACCCTCTGCCCACTCTGGTCAGGTTGGCCAAGATCTCGTGGCTAATGTTGAGACGCTGGCCTGCCACCATAGCCCAGAGGCTCCAGATCTCGGCCGCGTTAAGCGACCCTGGATTACCAGCTCGACCGAGGTACGAGCTGGAAAGCACTCTGTGCAGATACCGGAGTGCCTGAGACACCAGTACGGTGCTCTTCGCTGTATCGTGATCATACAGCACTCCTGGTATAGCAATAGCCGCCCAATGGGTGCGTCTCACCGCTCGCCGCGGGATCTCGACCTCCTCTCCCGAAGGAAGCCCCATAGCCTGAGCAAACCTCTGCCTGGTGATGCTGACATGGTCGCCATCAAACCAAAACTGTACCACCCCCGGGTCAGTATCTGCGCTCTGAAAGCCTGTGTAGCGGAGAGTGGCCAAAACCTGGCGGGTAGCCTCTGGGAATGTCTGGAAGGCAGGCTCAAGAAACTCTGTCCAACCCGCTCCCTCGGCAAGTAAATCGAACTCCGGGGCCAACCCGAGGGCCTCTAGAAAAGGGCGAGATACAAAACGGCTGGCCCGAAACTCTACCTGAGCCAACGCCCTGTACCTCTGGGCGGACTCGTCATCCATCCAACCCGGGGCCTCAAGCTCGGGCTAGGCCTGTGGTGCTCTGCATCGGGGAGGCATCCTGTAAAAAGGAAGGAGTCAGATAGCAAAGACTTGGCAAAACTAACATTATCAGGTTTATTTTCCAAAATCTAAGGTCTATCTAGGCCTTAACAAGGGCAATGGCGGCCCAACATGAGATAAAAAAAAAGTAACGACAGATAAAAATAGCAAACCTCCTGTCTTATGAAAATATCCTAACATGCCTTGCACGCATCATGGCAAAGGAACATGTAATCCTCACGGAGATAATTAAAGCGAATAAAGATGGGCTTTCTAAGTCCTAAGGCATGCATCATACTTGGAAAGTAAATAAATATTCAATTCTAGAATAAAAGATAAAAATTTGGGCAGCACCCCGGCAGGGATGTGCCCAACCTCCTGCGTGAAAAAGCAAGACAATAGGCCTCAGGCCCTAGCAACATTAAATGCCTGTAAATGGGGCGCACCCCGGCAAGAGTGTGCCCCCAATAGTACAAAAACAGTGGCCTCAGGCCGCAAAAGCAAATTATGCACAAAATGGTGCGCTAAAAGGACGCAATTCTAAAGCACCAAGATAATAGAAAAATTCTACTTCTATGTGATCATGCAAAAGGTTCAGATTTAATCGCATTAAGACGATATAGAAAAATGGGCAGCATTCCCCCTAAATTCTAAAATCATCTAAAACTTCTTAAAATTAAAAGAAGAAAGGATGTAGAAATAAACTGAATAAAATAAAAGAAGTAATTATTTACTTACTTGTAATCCGGAGAAGTGTAAGAACTGAAGAAATATAAATATCCGGGTACCGGGTGAGTATATAATGCGAAAAAACGAAGAAATCGCGAAAAAATAAGAAGAAAAGACTCAAAAAACGCTAAAAACTACTTAGAAACCGCTTGAGAGAGGAAGAAGAAAGGGACAGCAACGTTTGTGCCGTCTGTCACTCGCCCTTATATAGAATTTCGTGACCGACGGGCAGGGCGTCTGTACAAGCGACCGACGGGCTGGCCGTCTGTCGTGAAATAAATGCAATTTAATGCGCGTGATGAATGCAATGATGACGCGTGTTTCTGCCCGGTGGACTTCCGACGGGCAGGCCGTCCCTATGGAGGGGCGGTCAGGCCGTCTCCGTAGAGAGGCGGGCAGACCGTCTCTGTAGAGGGGCGGGTAGGCCGTCGGTGACCCTCTCCTATAAAATCTGCAAGATTTTCTTGTCTCTTCATTTTCCAGCACCTTGGGCTTTTATTCTTCTCAAAATGTTTTTCCCCTCCTGCTCAAAGGATGCACCGTATTTTAGATGACAAACACACTTGGGGAGAAGGCGCCCTTTCCTCTCTGGCTGGGCTGAAATATCTGTGTCGGGTGAAAATCGACCAGAACCTCCTCCTGGCGGCGACCCACTTCTGGAACCCTCGATTTCACGTCTTCCAGTTCACCTATCAGGAACTGTGCCCTCTTTCTGAAGAGTTGGCTTCCATTCTGGGAGCCCAGTTCCCTCCTGGCGCTCTGCCTTGCATCCCCCGCTGCGGCCTACTTCAGACCCAGGACGTAGCCCTAGCTCTGGGCATATCCCCCTCGGAGGTCAACCGGCTGATTCCTCTGAGTTCCTCCTTTTCTCTGGAGCCACTAATCGAGGCCCTAGATCAGTTCACTGACATCCCTACCTATCGGGTAAGTATCACGTTCCTATTTTGCATGGTGAACTTCCTTACTGTTGTTCCAGGAGGCTTGACAGGTGACTTTCGTCTGCTTGGAGTTCTGAGCGACTTTCATCTGGGGTTGTCCCCTCTACCACTCGTCTTGGCCGAAACCATCTTAGGTTTGGATGCTGTGAGCTCTGGGTCCACCACAATCTTTACCGGTAGTCCCTTATTACTCCAGGTACGTCATTATTTTAAAGGTAGTGCGTCCCTTATGGATTTTCACACTAGCTTTTCTTTGCGGGAGGTGCGTCCTTTCGGATTTTCACACGACCCTACTTACTCCAGCGGCCTTTTTTTTTTTTTTATTTTTTTCAGATCTGGCTACAGGAAAAACTGAAGATGCTGTCTGAACCACCCCCTCGAGTCATTCCGCGGTACATGCCGAGCCATTTCTTGCCTCGTCGGCGACTGTATGGGTGTGCCGCGACTGGTGAAGGCATTACCAGATTTAGTGAGCTATCCGATGACGATATCAGTTTTACATCCGCCTGGCTCCCGCTGTCTCATGCGGTCACCAATGGGTCATCGGGTTGCGTCCCCCTCTGCGGCCTCCGCCAGGCCACCTTCTGCATTACCTCGCGATGTTTACGGCAGCTGGGGATGACCCAGGATATAGTGAGGGTTCCCCTTTCTTTCCGAGGAGGAGATCTCTCGGTCGCATTCGCTTCCCGGTATCATGAGCTATGGGGTAGATTACCTGTGAAGACTGTCATCCCGAGGTTTGGCAACCATTCCGCATCCTCAACTAGCGGGTACAAGAAGTGGATCCTCAGCCCAACCTCCGATAATAGGACTCGAGGGCTCAAGCATCTGATCGGCGAGAGCAGCAGCAAGACCTAGTTTAGCCTACATGTGTATTTTTTTTTTGTTACATTTCTTTTCAATGCAGAACTAGAAAATGACAAAAGTGAAAAGAATAATATTCATCCCTTTCACGAGTTTCGTGTGCATTTCTAGATAATTTCAGCATACATGATCAGTTTTGGCATTTACTCGGCTGCTTATGCACTACCAATTCATGAAACCAAATTTTAACAGCATCAACTCCTGTTACCGATCGGCCCTCTCGGGTTTTCACGATCGGACATTCTCTCTCATGCCTCTAATTTTTGCACAGGATGCCTTTTTTCGGTTTTCACCCTGTCGAGGCGCCCAATTTTAGCACAGCCGCCTTTTTTCGGTTTTCGACTTGCAGGGCATTTTATTATCTTCTTTTTTTTTTATTTTGGTCTTTAGCCGTGGAACCTTTTGAGTCTGTCGACATTGACTGGCTCTTTGAATTCGTTCCCATCGCTGTCTGATAAGATTGCAGCCCCTCTGGACAACAGCTTCTTAAGGATGTACGGCCCTTCCCAGGTAGGTCTGAATTTCCCCCTGATATCTGGTATTCCTGGCCTCATCTGCTTGAACACCAAGTCCCCCTCTTTCAGCGGGTGCTTCCTCACCTTCTTTCCGAAAGTTCTCGCTAATCTTTTCTGATATATCTGATTATGATAATAAGCTTTCAGCCTACTCTCATCCAGCAAGTTCAAGTGCTGTAATCTCTGCTGCGCCCATTCGGCTTCCGGGATTTGGGCCTCCATGACCACCCTTAATGATTTAAGCTCTATCTCTACCGGCAATACCGCTTCTGCTCCGTATACCAGAGAAAATGGTGTAGCGCCCGTAGATGATCTTACTATCGTTCTGTATCCCCACAGGGCGAAGGGCAACTTTTCAGCCCAGTCTTTGTAGGTTTGGACCATCTTGGACAAGATCTTCTTCACATTCTTATTGGCGGCTTCTACTGCTCCATTCGCTTGCGGTCGGTAGGGAGAGGATTTATGATGCTCAACACCGTATTTCTCAAGAAGTTTTCTGGTCTCTCCCATAAACTGCACTCCATTATCAGACACTATGTGGTGAGGGAGACCATATCTGCAGATCAAGTTCCTCTCTATGAACCTGGCCATATCCCTTGCGTCAATTTTCTTGAAAGATTCTGCCTCGACCCATTTGGTGAAGTAGTCGATCGCGACTATGATATATCTGTGCCCATTGGACGCCGTAGGGCGAATCTCTCCAATGATGTCTATCCCCCAAGCGGCAAACGTCCAAGGAGATGTTAGGTTATGTAGCTCTGATACCGGCAGGTGTCTCAGATCCGCGTACTGTTGGCATAACTGACATTGCTTGACATATTTTGAACAATCAGTGTCCATCGTAAGCCAATAAAAGCCTTGCCTCATTATCTTCTTGGCCAAGGTCAAACCATTCATGTGAGCCCCACAGACCCCTGCATGGGTTTCTTCCATTATCTTGCGCGCTTCTCTTTCATTCAAACATCTGAGCTGGATCCCATCTGACCGTCTCTTGTACAGCACCCCTTCCAAGGATATGAACTGAGTAGATAACTTACGTATCATCCTCTGATCTTTTTCAGTGGCTTCTTCTGGAAATCTATCGCTTTCCAAGTAATTAATGATATCAAAGTACCATGGCTTCCCATCTGACGTCTCTAGTTCCATTACAAGCTCGGTTTCAAAGCTGGGCCTATCAGAGCTCGAAATTAGCACCGGTTTCATGGCCACTCCCTCAGGGTTATCCCATATTGACACTAAGGTTGCCAACGCATCAGCCAAACGGTTCTCATCTCTGGGCACGAAGTGGAAGGTGCAAGTCTCAAACTGCCCACACATCCCTTTCAGATATTGAACATAGGGGACCAATCGCTCTTCCTTAACAGCCCACTCACCTCGGATCTGGTTTATTACCAAGGACGAGTCACCAAATACCTCTACATTTCTTGCCCCCAACACAGCCAAAGCTTCTAACCCGAAAGTGCACGCTTCATACTCAGCTTCATTGTTGGTTGCTTTGTATCTCAGTTTCTTAGCAAGAGGAAGTTTCTCATTATCTGGGGTTGTCAGGATGATTCCGACTCCGGCTCCTTTGTTGTTTACCGCCCCGTCAAAATGTAACTGCCATCCTTGAATAGAAATCGTGCCTATGCTCTCATCAGGAAAGGTAAATTCGACGGTGTCCCCTTGGATAGGATGTTCAGCAAGAAATTCGGCTACAGCTCGCCCCTTAATAGTCTTGCGGGTGATGTATTGCACATCAAACTCTTGTAACAAGAGCAGCCACCTCCCCATCTTTCCAAGCAAAGATGGCGCCTCCTGCAAATATCTTAAAGGATTCTGCTTGGCTACAGCCTGAACCTTGTATGAGTGGAAGTAATGCCTTAGCTTCTTCGATGCCCAAATCACTGCAAGGCAGATCTTCTCCACTTCAGCATATTTTATTTCGTAAGCCAGAAACTTCTTGCTGAGGTAATAAACTGCAAACTCCACCCCAAATTCATCCTCTTGAGCCATCATGGCGCCCACTGAACCGTCTTCTATTGCCAGGTACAGAATAAGCGGTTTGACAGGTTGCGGAGGTCTTAGTACTTGCGGATTTAACAGGTACTTCCTGATATTATCAAAGGCTCTCTGACAGTCTTCATTCCAGACTACGGGCTGGTTCTTTCTAAGCAGCTTAAAAACAGGTTCGCATATCGAAGTGAGCTTTGCAATAAACCGGCTAACATACTGCAGCTTGCCTAGGAAGCTCCTTACATCTCTCTCCTTCTGTGGCACAGGCATCTCTCTGATAGCTTTCACCTTATTGGGGTCAATTTCTATCCCCCTCTGACTGACGACATGTCCCAACAGCTTTCCTGAAGTCACCCCAAAAATGCACTTCTTGGGATTAAGTCGCAGATTATACCTGTCGATCCGGGTGAAGAATTTCTCCAGAGCTTCAAAGTGTCCCTCTCGGGTGGCTGATTTGACCATCATATCATCAACATACACCTCCACTTCTTTGTGAATCAGGTCGCTTAGGATCTTGGTCGCCATCCTCTGGTATGTGGCCCCCGCATTCTTCAAGCCGAAAGGCATAACCCGATAGGCATAGGTACCCCACTCTGTGATGAAGGCAGTTTTAACCCGGTCAGCTATCTTGTTCAGGATCTGGTTGTAGCCCACATATCCATCTCCAAAGCTGTACATCGCGCAATTGGCGGCACTGTCTATCAATACATCAATATGGGGTAGTGGAAAATCATCTTTAGGACAGGCTTTGTTAAGATCTCGATAATCCACGCACACCCTGACCTTTCCGTTCTTCTTAGCCACAGGAACCACATTCGCCAGCCAAGTAGGGTACTGGACTTCCACCAGAAACTTAGCTTCGATCTGCTGTCGGATTTCCTCCTTAACCTTGTCAGCCCATTCTGGTCTTAGCCTTCTCAACTTCTGCTTCACCGGCCTACAATCTGGGTAAGTCGGGATGGCATGCTCCGCTACGGCTCGGTCAATCCCCGGCATATCCTCGTAGGTCCAGGCAAAGACTTTTTCATGTTTTGTTATTATTCTCTCAAAATTTTTTCTCTCCTCAGGAGTTATGTTTGATGCTATTAGAATTTCTCTCGGATTTTCCGAAGTTCCAAGATTGAAAGGCGTTGTGCCAGTAGAGTCAATGTCAAAAATTGATGGAATATGATCATGATCATGCATGTTGAAATCATCAGAAACATCGCACCAATAAGTGAAATTGTTCATCTTATTGATAATATTATTGTTATCATTTACATCATAAAAAAGTTCTGGAATAAAAAGACAATCTAGGCTAGAGTCTTCCTCTGCCGCTCCCGAGGTTGACGCTGTTGCAGCTTGCTTACTGACTTTCTGATCTAGCAGAGGCCCTTCAGGCATGTCGGAAGAAATCTTCAAATCCTCCATTTCCAGCTCTAAATCTGCTATCTTCCCTTTTCCTTTCAGCCTGGCAGCCACCATCTTCTCAGTAACAACCTCCTCAAGCTCGCACTTGTCCCAAGTGATCCCCCGAGTCATGACTTCTTCATCCCAAAAGCCTTCAGCGGTCTTGACAAATCCGATGTGCCAGTCATACACATCATTAAAAATCTCAAAGCCAGGGACAATCCTCCCATCTACCCACTGCGGTTCATCTTCACCAGTATAAGCACATACTGAGGATGCGGGGACAAAGCTTTCTGAAATGTGGGGGATCTTGTCCGTTACTCTCTTCTTGCCAAAACCACCTCTGTACCCCAGACCTTTCCGGTTCTTCTGCCCTCGAGTGGTGATCGCGGTCTGCAGCCCTTGGGAGCTTCTACCCAATCCAGCTCCCGGAAGATAGTGCATCTTCTTCATCATACTAACCACAGCCGGGCTATCTCCTGATCCGTGCTCTTCCTTTATCATAGATACATGGAAACCACTGAATGGCTGATTAGCAATTTCTAGCGCTGAGACCTGGTTTTCCCTGGCCGCCTTGATAGTCACCACCTCCCCTTCGTGCGGGAATTTTATCATCTGATGCAGTGTGGATGGCACTCCTCCTAATTTATGAAACCAGGGTCTCCCTAGCAAAGCCGAGAAATTAGCAGGAATGGGCAGAACCACAAATTCAACTTCCACTTCGATAGGTCCTGTCTTGACCAAGGTCTTGAAGGTTCCCGAGGCTTGCCTCCTCGAGTTATCGTAGGCCGTGATAGTCAGGTCGGATCCGCTGAGCATATCCTCGCTTAAGCCAAACGCTTGCAAAGCTATCAAAGGGCATACGTTGATAGAAGACCCATCGTCCACCATAATGCAAGCAGTGTGCTTGCCGCTAATCTGCGCCTTAATGTATAAGGGTCGGTTATGATTACGGCCTTCTGCCGGTAAGTCAGCATCGGAAAAGATCAACCTCTCCTCGGATCCTCCCTTGATTAGACCCAAAAGCTCTGATGGGGAAATAGTGGTGGCAACTGTGGCCTCAACCAAAGCCTCTACCACCTTCTGCCTATGAGAGGGGGACTGCCTCAACAAATCCCAAATGGATATCTGAGCTGTGGTTTTCTTCAATTGCTTTATAATCTGTTCCTCCTCTGGCTCTTTTTCTGCCAATGGCTGTACCGGCTCAGGTAGCTTTGCAATCTCAGGGATCACCCTTCCACTTCTAGTGACAGCGCTTACCTCTCCCTCTTCTCCATCGGAGCCCCACAGATCAAGGTTCAATCCTTCTTCACCCTCGGCTTCTCCACCACTCTCACTGCTAGACCAGCAATCTAGAGTCGCCACAACTGCTCTCTCCTTCTCATCCTCGGAATTACCGACAGCAGATTCCTCATTCCCATACAGATCTTGTAGCACGTACCACTCTGGCAGGCTAGATTGGATCATAAACACAGGTGGGGGTACGGCATTATAACCAGGCTTCTTCTCAACTTCTCTCCTCTCAGGGTCAGAGATCTGCTTGCTATCGATCAAATCTTGAATGGAGTGCCGAAGTGCTTTGCATTTATCAGTGATATGGCCCGAGTGCTGGTGGAATGCACAGAATTCGTTGTCCTTATGTCCCGGTTTCCCTTGCGTTAAAGCAGGTCTAGGAGTTAGAGGACGCAATTTTCCCTCCTTCGTCAGTCTCTTCAAGACCCAGGATAATGGTCTCCCCAAGTTCGAAAACTTCCTCTGGGTGGCTACCTCAGTAGCAGACACTTCACCCATTCTTCTAGTGCTGTTACTGGGGCGTGCCGGCCTACTGGCTCCTTGACCAGGGTTAGCCCTTTTGGCAAAATTATCATTGTTTGCTTTTCGGGTCAAAAATTCCCCTTCTGCTTCGATGGCTATATCCTTGAGAGACTCCCAGTCCTTTAATCCCTTCATCCTCAGTCCCTCCTTCAAGTACGTGCTCGCGTTCTTAATGAAAAGACGAATCTGATCTTGGGTATCAGGCTTTCGGCGCATCTCCATTACTCGGTTCCGCCATCGGGTAAGGTACTCATGGAAGGATTCCCCGGCCTTCTGTTGGAGCAGCTCAAGATCTTTCAGAGTTACCTCCATTCTGGTATTACAGTCGTACTGTTTCAGAAACTCCTCAGTGAGCAGATCCCAATCTTCTTTAGTGCGGCGGTCAAGGCCGTGATACCAATCTATGGCATGAGAGGTCAGACTCAGACAAAAGTATTCCACTTTCTGCTTCTTAGACAATGTGGTCCCCTTCATGACCAGGGAATATTGCTTCACATGTGCAGTAGGATCAGAAGTACCATCGAACTTCGGCACATCCGGCATCTTGAAATTATAAGGGATCGGGTCCTCTCCGTCCAGCTCCCTATCCTCAGGATTCATCCCGTGAGCTCTGCCTATCATACGAGCCATGGCCTCGAACCTCTCTTCCATATTTTTCAAAATAAAATCATCAGCCTGAGGTGCCTTCCCCTTTTCGGATGCCATGCTCAACCTATCATCCTCGATATCTCTATCGTCATCAATTCTCAGCACTGGCCTTCTTCTCAGCTCTCCTGAAGCCACTGATCTCAACTCTACCGGTGGTGGCCTAACGGGCTCCTCTCGCCTTTCAACCCTTTCTTCTTCAGGCTCATTCAGTCTCACTGGAGGAGGAGGAGGAGGATTCTGGGGAACATTCGGCTGAGCATTCTGCTGCGTCAAGGCGGCCAACATATTCATCATCCTGCCCTCGAATTCTTCAAATCGACGGCCCACTTCTTCGGCAATCATGGCCCTGGTGGCATCTTCCCCCCTGGGTGAGTTTGCCATCTGAGATATTGTGCCACTTACTTCTGATAAAATCTCCAGCAGACCCTCTCTATCTGACAGCTCAGGAGTAAGAACTCGGATCAGTCGTCCGGTCGGTGATCTAGTCCACCTGGGCAGATCTATGATGGCTGCAGGGACAAAAGTTAGAATGATGCATGAAATGTAGGTATAATAAATGATCGTGATATGCAACATTTACAGAGCACAAGCAAGCAAGTAAGTCCTTCCACCCTTGTTTCTCCCACACACGTGGTCGTGCAGTCTCTTTCCTAGGTGGGATTAGCCCAAGGGTCAACGAGGGACCCAATGGACGCGTATGGTGCGCGGCGAAAAAATCGGCAGCATAACACTCCTATGTTAATGTACAAGCGGATGGATAATGATCGTTACGTATTCGGACGGTCCATAAATTTTGACATGGTCCTACCGGGGCATGATAGCCTTTGGCTAGGTTACCGAGCGAGATATTTGGATTCGTCCAATACGTAAGGATCCATACAGCAAGCATGAGATTTAAGGTTCATTTTACCTGTGGAAAGTGACTATAGCCATTACATGAGCTTTGGACAAGGGAGATGTTTCTTTGAGGCTACCCAAGCATGATCCCTGCCGACGGGTCTAGCTCATCACGAGCGTAGCGACCGATCGGGTCACCATTTTAATATACCATTGAGGTACGTGGCTTGGGCTGATGATTATCCTTAACACTTCCCCAAATTGAGTGAAAATGAGGAGGTGCTTCAGGAACGCACCGGGGCTAGAAGAGGGACCAAACTAGCGTATTCTAAGGCTCTAATGATATGCAAATGCAAATTTGAGAGAAAGCGAATTTTTGAATTAAATTTCAATCATAAATGGTTAAAAGAGGTATTTTCAAATTGAAATCTCGAACCATAAACGTCCCCAGTGGAGTCGCCACCGTGACGCGCGCCGGATCCCGATGCGCCGCCCGTTCGACCGCCCGCACGTGGGCGACCGGGGCATTTGCGGGTCCGTTGGCATCTTGCAATAAATCGCAAGTGCGTCTATGTTGAGCAACACGGAGGTTTCATGGAGTCGCCACCCAATAGAACATTGGGAAAGTTTCTCTCGCCTCGGAGAGCCTAAGACTGCGCTTTTTATCCATATTGAGCCATGAGGCCTAGGATTAGCGCTAAAGCCTCGTGACTCAAAAAGTATCTTGAAGGATAACCTCTAACCTCTCGAGCCCAAAGACCAGAGCTGGGTCCGGGATTTCTCATCTATTTCTACCTCGATTAGTTTATGATCAAATTTTAATGTCATTGGTTCGCTCTCTCTCCACACTGTGCAGCTGATTAAAAAGGCGCATTTATTCACATTTGAAAAGCCGTAAATGAGAAAAATAAATATTGAAAATGATAAATTACAATAATACAAGGAGCGGAATACAACTCCCTTTATAAATGTGCGATTCATACACAAATCGGGGCATTGTTTATTTTGAGGACTTTGGTCCTTGCATGCATCATTATCAAAAACGGGATATTTTATATGTGATGATCTTTATTTGGATGAAAATAGGGCGTTGGACGCTTTTGCATTTTATACAAAACTCACTTTTATTTAAGTACAAATTGTTGGCCTATTTTTACATTTAACAGGATAAAAAGAGCTTATTCATACATATAAAATAATCAATGAATGAATAGGCGAGAGAAATAAATCAAGAGGTTTAAGAAAACTAAACCGGACGAAATCCACCATTGCATGGTAGGCAGCCGCTCAAGCTCGGAATTATCCAAGAGGACCAACATACACTCACAAAAAGTTAAGAGATGTTAACATTCATAAAATTAACACATAAGAAATCGAAGAGACTGAATAGAGATGAAAAATGATCAAAAAAAGTTGAGGCAAACCCACCGACGGCCTTTCCTGGTTGACCGACGGGCGTCGGTTTGGTTATTCGAAATGCCAGTTTGTCACTCAAGAAGGGGCGTCTGTAGGTGGGTGACCGACTGGCGTCGGTCATAAAGATGACCCATCGGTCACCTCTGTCTCCGGAAAACAGAAAAGAGAAAAGGGCCTTTTGAGATCAAAAAACAAGTTTTATCCAAGAAGGAGATGAGGGAGTCAAAATGAAGAAAAGTAATGACAGGTATTCAAAAATTTCACGGAATGAATAAATAAATGATAAATAATTAAATATGAGATGAAAATGGAGAGAGAATCCGGAATATTTACCCTCAGATAGTCGCTTTGGGTAAGATTTTGGTGTCGGTTAGATCCCCGCGCGTTCCACGAGAAGTAAGAGAATGAAAGATTAGAGAGAGAAAATGAGCTATTTCACCTCCGATCCTTCAAAAAAATCGATTTAGGAGTCAAAATCTAAAGAAAACTAATTAGCTTTTTAGTTCCTTTGATTGATTTGATCCTTGATTAAGTAAAGTTCTTTGGAAAAAGGTGTTTTTGGAAGAGAGAGAAAACGTGCTCGAATTTTGGCAGAGTTTCCTCTTCTGAAAAATTTTTCAACCCTTTTGAAGTGAAATCCGGACCTTATATAGCCAGACACGACCGACGGGCGTCGGTGCGTAGGGGCGGGCGTCGGAAGAATCCTACTGACACAAGGACACTTCCGACGGCCCTGCCACATCCACCGACGGGCGTCGGAACGGTTGCGTGCTCCGGGAAACCAGGCGGCTCCTGACAGGGGCGGTGACTTTCCGACGGGCGTCGGAAAATACCCTGAGCCGTCGGTGACTCGAAGCGACGGGCTACCTCCACAGACGGGCTGGCCGTCTGTGGAGGACAAAAAACCTTTTTGACTCAGAAAACTCCCGTTTTCTCCCCCTCTGCCCCTGAAGTGTAGAAAAACTTCATTTCTCATGGAACGCGGGACTAAAACCTCCAACTTCAGCCTCCCGTACAGGCCTTGAACATTGATTTCGTCATAGGGTAACCTCCGATCCGGACCGCTCCAGGACACGGTGCTTACAACTCACTAAACAAAAATCTGGAATTTAAATCTTTTATTTCCTTGCAATCAAATCCTCTTTCACTAGCAAAATACCCAATTGCCCTTAATTGTCCAATTAAAAATGCCAATTCCAATTAGGCCACATTTGGGGTGTGACAACTCTCTTCTCCTTAAGAAAATTTCGTCCTCGAAATTTCCTTACTTATCCAATACAACTCAAATATGAAAACCAAACAAAACCAAAAGTTAACATATAAACACTTACCCGAAGGTCCTGCAGCAACCGTCGCATCTTCAGCAATCATAGCATATGCCCTATGCCGGTTATGATCTTCTGTAGCACCAGGTCGTTGCACTGTCTCAGATGGTGCTCTCGGAGCTCTACTTCCATCCCGATTGCTTCGAGTGACATTGGATCTTTTGCTTTCTTGCTGATTCTGAGCCTCTTGTCGATCAGGGCAACTTGCAAACCGATGCTCCATACTTCCACACTTAAAACATGCCCCGGTGATCTTGCGACACGTACCCCAATGGTACCTATGACAATGCTCACACTCTGGTGCTCGATTTCCCTTACTAGCATGCGGTGCCACACTCCCTACTTCTGAAGGCACCTGAACAGACCCTCTATTTCCTTGCTCAACTGGAGCACCCTTAGACTTCTTAGTACTCGCAACTCCCCCTTCTGGTGCTCTCCTCTTCTGTGCTATCTTCTGCTTGACCATTTCAGATACTTCTAACTTCATCGCTGCAGCCACAAGCTGATAATAACCCACTGGTTGCAATACAATCATCACAGACAAACGACCTCTGAACACCTCACGAAGTCCCTCAAGAAAATGCCTACATCTGAACTCACCAGTCAACAACTGTTCGGGCACATACTTACTCAGCCGATTGAATTCCTTGTCATATTCACTCACTGTCATTCCCCGCTGCTTCAAACTAATGAACTCTCTCCATTTAGCTTCTTGGTATGCCTTTGTCACATACTTTTGCTCAAACTCTTGCTTGAAGTATTCCCATGTCAACTCAGCTGGTCGCTGAGGATTCCTCATCACAAGTTCCCACCAATCATATGCTGATCCCTGAAGCAACGATACTGCACATGAAGCTCTCTGATCTGCGGGATATCTAATCTCTTGCAAAATCCTACCTACCCTCTTCAGCCAAAACTCAGCCACATCGGATTCATCTAAGGCAGTCCCATGAAAATCCTCTGCTCCTCTTTTTCTTAACAATTCAATTGGAGCCTTAGGAGCAGTCAACCTATCAACCACTTGCAGTAACCCTTGCACTAATGCTGGATCAAAACCAACTCCTCTATTTGCACCCACAGTTGGTGCAGGTTCCTGTGCAGGCCTATCCTGTCTCACTGGATCACCTCCTCTGATCGGACTATCCCTACGACCCACACAGACACTGTCCATTGTGTCGCCCATATACTCACTTGGATCCGACTCCATACAAACACTACAAAACACAAGACATCTGCATTAGGCCACTATACAAAACTGACTCTCATGCATAGACTCGACTCTACACTCAAACAATCACAACATAACCCAGAACCACCAAACCTGGGCTCTCATACCAAGCTGTAACACCCCGCCATCCCCGTTAGAAGGATACCGGAGTGCCACGCGAGCAACCACATATAATCGAATCCATATACACATGAATGAACAAAAACCAAATGAAATGTAAAGAAACTTTTAATTATAAAACAGTAATTCCTGTAACATATATCA
This sequence comes from Excoecaria cochinchinensis, assembly GCA_947683425.1. Classification (NCBI taxonomy): domain Eukaryota; kingdom Viridiplantae; phylum Streptophyta; class Magnoliopsida; order Malpighiales; family Euphorbiaceae; genus Excoecaria; species Excoecaria cochinchinensis. Next base: position 8,401,361 of record CANTUQ010000092.1, read on the forward strand.
TATCTATATTGTTTTACAAAAAGAGGCTCGTAAGCAATTACATATACAAAAATAATATTTGTTCCTTTACAAAAGATTTACTTTGCTATTAACAAGCCATATACAAAAATTACAGCGGAAGACTCAAAAATAACTTCATCCAAAAAGACTTCTAGTGGCCGACCTGCAGATATCTGACTCCTATCCAAACTCGCCACCTGTACGGGAAAAGAGCCTGTGCTAAGCGATAACGCTTAGTGGGGAGGAACAAAACAAACGAACAATATGCATATATAATATTTATACAATAATAATCTAATGATTCAAAATCAAAGGCATCAAAATTACATGTAAACATATCTCCGAATTCCTTACTTGACATGCATAAATATATATACAATACAAGCAATTAAGTACTCAATTCATAATTTTCATCATTCCAGGTATACTGATTCAAAGTGCATACTAAAAAGCTATGCAAGAATTCATGTGCATCATATGCTTGTAATCATGTCAACAATGCATCTCAACATATGCAACACATTTAAACATATAGCCTGATTAGTCTAAAATAAACTCATTAGAAGTGGATACGGTCCAATGGATACTTATAGAACACAATATCCCGAGCATATAGAGACATGAGTCTCAAACATGTACTTTTCATATAGAGACCGAAGTCTCGCATTTAAATCCATATAGACCCATACAGGATCGAAACAAGGATCCAAACGGACCCAAGTATAACGTTTTATCATATAGCAGCTGCACACACACTCTGACCTAAGTAAGCGCTTACTTATCCACTACTATGACTATTCAGGCTTAAAAACACAACTCATCAATTCAAGCACCAATATCAATATGAGAATTGAAAATAATACTGATCTATAATCCAAGTTTACTTGTATATTGATCAAATTCAGAAACATATGAATATATAAATATCACAAACAGGAGATAATAAGAACATATAACTCACGTTGAAATTAATCCATGTTCATATAAATTACAAATATTTAAATCATGTATATTAATTACTAATCAAGAACATAAATCTCATAATTAATCAATTACTAGATTAAAGAACAGATTTGAACTTGATTTAGATTCAACCTGTGGAAAACCCCATGTACAGAAGCTTAAAAACTTTGCTTTTAGAAAATCCTTTAAACAGAAGTTAAAATTATGCTTTTAATTACTTTTATACTCACTAAACAAAAATCTGGAATTTAAATCTTTTATTTCCTTGCAATCAAATCCTCTTTCACTAGCAAAATACCCAATTGCCCTTAATTGTCCAATTAAAAATGCTAATTCCAATTAGGCCACATTTGGGGTGTGACAGGAAGGGTAAGGGGTTGACCCGTGGCAACTAGGAGCTCAAAAAGAAGAAGAAAAAGCCTAAAATGAGTTGTTCTGTCGCAAGGTCGCGACATGTGTCGCGCTCACAACAGAGGCTCCGCTTTGGTACCTCACAAGATTGCTTTTTACCCTAAACTTGTATCGTCTAACTGAACCTCTAACCGTCTTTTTTACGCAAAACATTCTTCTTAACAATTCTTTTCTACGATGTTAGCTTTCAAATGGGACAAGTTTCAGGTCGTTTGGACGTTTATAACAAAATATATGATCTAAATAACATATACTGTTCCAGTGAACCCGCTACAACAGGGTCACCTACGTTTTAATTACTTTTTAGGATACTTAGGGCCAGAACTAGATTAAGAACCCTCTGAGACATTTTTAGATACGGATCTTATCTTTCAGATGCAATTGGAATCAACACAATTGGAGTCGTATAGCTCTACTTATCACAAATACAATACACAGAGGTCTGATGACAAATAGGCAGAATTTCGCAAAATCAAGCTCTATCATCAACACAAACACTCAAATGATCAAGTTACATACTTATAAACATATATACACATGTCATTAGCACTAAAAGCAATCAAAATGAACATTAAACCAATATAGACTAAAAGAGCAATTGAGCTAGTTAAAGCTCATAATATACATCTACATCCAGTCATGGTTCCTTTTAAACACATATCATTCAATCACATGCTAGGAAAACAAAATCGCACTTGATCCCTACCTCTAGGAACTCGATCACAGCTCTTTACTCGTTCCGATCTTCTCTTTTCCTTCACTAGCCTCTTATCCACATCTTTCACAAATTACATAGAAAACACTTGGGTTACTCTTCTTTTAGTTTAAATCAAAAACAAAGAGAAAAAGGAGGTCAGATCGGAAAATAAATTAAGCTAACCTTCTGAAGAGATCTAATCAAGTCTTACTATGCTCTCTTTAAGCCACTTCAAGTAATTCTCTTGAAAAGAAAACCAAAAGAACAAAAAGACAGTATAAGAGAGGGAGAACAGCTGAAGGCCTAAGAAAAGAGAAAGAGATGGAGAACAAATGGCCAATAACAATCCAACGTGAGCAAAAGAAGGCAAAAGTCAAATGGTCAAACTCTATCCAACATTTACTATTCAATTTAATGCCACTTACCAAATTAATTACATGCTTATCTCTTTCCATAACATAAGCTTAACTCATGCCATGTGTCCAAACCCTACGATGCCACTTGTCAACCTCCTACGCTGCCATGTGTCACTCTCTTACAATGACACTTGGCACACTCTTACGATGCCACTTGTCACTCTCATATGCCGCCACTTGTCACTCTTCTACAATGACACTTGTCACTCTTCTATGATGACATTTGTCACTCTTCTATGATACCATGTGTCAACTCCCTACAACTCCAAGTCTCTTAGTCCCACTTATGCACACATCTCGCGAGGGGGTTCTGTCGCGCTCACGACAGAACGCTCATGCCCGTACTAACCAGCTGAAGTTCAAAAACCACTGGAGGGCTCTGTCGCGCCCGCGACACTTGTCGCGCTCGCGACAGAACTCTCGCACATAAACTTACCTTTTTCGAATAAAAACTCTGTAATTCTTCTAGGGTCATTTTGGGGTGTTACATGGTTTACCTCTTTACCCTTTATTTATTTGCTATTTATTTATTTATTTGCTTATTTAATAATTTATTTATTCGTTTTTTATTAATTATTTTGTGCTCACAATGAATTGTTTTATTACGCGTTAAATAAGAATGGATAAATATTTTATAGTAAATAAAATTGGGATTTTTTTAACTCAAGGATCCAACGTCCTAATTTCCATCCAATAAAAACATCACGATAAAAACTAGTTTCTTTTATAATAGGTACATGTGAGGACCAAAGTCCTCAAAATAAACGAATTTCCCGTTTTATGTATGTACCGCACTTTTACAAAGGGGAGTTGTATTCTGCTTCTAGTGTTATTGTATTTATCTTTATAGTCTTTTTTTTGTTACACTTTATTTATTTATTTATTCATTATTGTTTTGATGTGAATAAGTGCACTTTTAATTGAATTGCATTGTGTGGAGAGAGAGCGAATTAATAAATTCAAAATCTAATCGTAAAACTAATCAAGGTAGAAATAGATGAGAAGTCCCGAACCCAGCTCTGGTCTTTGGGCTCAATGAGGTGAGAGGTATCCGATCACCCATTGGAACCTCCAAGACACCTCTTGCGTCCCGCCAAATGACTTAATAAATCCTAGGCTCCAATGGAGAGAGGGTCACCCTCTAAGACCCCTTTGGTTTGCCCAAAATGGATATATGCGCCGTCTTAAGTTCACTGAGGTGAGACGAACTTTCCCAATGTTTTATTAGGTGGCGACTCCATGAAACCTCCTTGTTGCCCAAAATAGACGCACTTGTAAATACCTTTACAAGTTGCCAACGGACCCTCAATTGCCCGATCGCCCTCAAGCGGGCGGTCAAAGTCACAGTTGTTCAATATTGGTCCCTAATAGTTAAGAAGAGAAGTACATGTATGTGTAAACTATCTAATAAAAAATTATTCACAAAAAAAAAATGAAAAAACGAAAGAAAAAAGAAAAAGAAGAAAATATATACAAAGAAAAACAAGAGAAGGAAAAGTATTTGATATGTAGATATGGCCAAAATCCATTGACGTGGGGAAAACGAAAGTCATCCTTAGGGCAAGCTTTATTCAAATCCCATTGATCTACACAAACCCGTACTTTCCCATTCTTCTTGGTTACCATAAAGGACCAAAAGACTGATTGTAACACCCCCTACGTCCCCGTTGGAAGGACGCCGGAGAGCGCTACCAACGCTCACTCACAAACATACATTCATACATAATCATACATGCATAAATGCGGGATAATTAAAAACTTACCTTACGGCAAAAGCTGATCATGCATTAACTCACACACTCGCAAGCACCAAGTGGAAGCATAAGCACATGCACACATACATACACTCTTTCGATCAGCGGAAGCATAAAATAGATGACATAACTGATGAATAACTTAACATATACTTACAACGACATTTCATCATCCGAATATTACAGTAAGGCCCTTACATATAACACATTTACAAAAGGTTACAGAATATACAACCCAAATTACAGAAACTAAAAACAGAAACAATAACTCCTAACTCCTATGTGGACGACCCTGCAGATGCGCGACTCGAACCGAACCAAACCTGCCACCTGCACGGGAAAAGAACTCGTGCTAAGCGATAACACTTAGTGGGGAAACACACAAGAAATATGGGCAACCATTCACAATGGTCGCCAAGGTATAACACATAAAAAAGGTATATGCGGACTTTCATAACACATATAATATTATACTTGCATATAAAAGCCGTGAGTTTAGAGAATCATATCCACATTCATATATAATCATTCAATAGTCAATGTGCATTTTCACGCAAACTAGTTCACATGCTAATCCATAATAGTTAACAGTATAAAAATCACATTTGTATACCTACTAATTCACATGCTTATAACCACAATTGATTATATTCAAACACAGTCACAATACGGTATATATATGAATAATCGCACACCATAGGCATGTTTGAGTCACATTTAACCCATTCAGAGATTCATAATCACATTCGAATTCATGACTGATTCGCATGACTGCAATCTACTGTCTCATCCCCCTCAAAGTCTCATCCTCTACCCTAGGTGCTCTGCCCCTCATAGTAGGTTGGATCACTGGCTCTTCATCTTCCTCTTTTACCACAAAATCCTCATTAGGATCGGGGATCCTTTCCCCTCTTGGCTTGATGGGTGCGGCAGCTCTGTGCTCATTGACAGGTTGATGGACAACAACTCCAATGAGAAGAGCCTCCCCACCAATAAGTGGTTCGGCTTGCTCTCGAGGAGGGGCTACTGGCGCTTGTGGAGCAACAGGCGGCTGCGGAGCAATGGATGCTTGTGTAACAGGAGGGTGAGCAATTCTTTCGGCCATAGAGCCCATCATTTCTAACATTCTTTGCTCAAAATCTTCTAACCTCATAGCAAGGTCATGGTAATTCTCCGAAGAGACTGGGAGTGCCTTTTGAGGAAGGACTTGAAGATAAAGTTTTGAGGAGACTGGGGGTGCCTGCTTGGTACCCAACTCGGTACTTTTGAAATGTTGACGGAGGGTTGGCTGGAGAAACTAGAAGCAAGAGCTGAACTCTTTCTATTAGGAGCCACTGCATTAAAATAAATGAGCAAATTCAATAGCATTCTAAGTGCATAAAATAGCAATGGCTCTAAATATCTAGCATCAGTCATCAAGCTCATTCTAACCAAGCAAAAACAATCTTCACATACCCATTTGATTTTATAAGAGATGCATCAATTCACAAAGCAGTCAAGAAAGTTCAATGATAGTAATAAACACAATTCAACATAAGAGCAAAGTGAACTCTACATTCTACCTTATCAAGAGATGCACAACTCTTGAAAAAGAGTCATTGAAACATTTTAACAAACACTTAGTATGCAGCAAATTAACTCACTGCAATTGGAAATCACAAGCACAAACAACTACCCAAATTTGAAATTGAAAGCAATAAAATGTAGAACAAAGTAGTTAAAGCCTAATAATTCCCAATTTCAGCCAATAATTTGAGTAGAATCAACAACCAAATTTACACATAAAACATGCCCTAATTTCCTACTCCACATATGTTCATGGGTTCAATGACAAAGTTGCAAATTGAGAAGGAAGTAAGAATTGATAGTACTCACAACATGAATTCGGAGCTTATGACGCCCATTCCTAACTGTCAAACTAGCTCAGCTAATCAAGACAAGAATGGCCATACAACACACACAAAACATACGCATACTTACTATCAAACTTTTATTGAAACCTGTACAATAAAATTTTGTCACTTCACTTTCATGTCATCATGCATTTCATGCCAATTATCTTTGAATCAATCATTAAGATCATACACTCCACATACATGCATATATAGTCTATAAGTATACTTACTTAGCCATCATATTATTACTTGCGTTACATGCTTATATACACAATAACTATACAAAACTTATACACTGTTATACAAAATTCCCATAACATCAACCCCCAAAACCAACACCAGTAGCACTCCTATTGTTGACCGTTGCTATGCGGGAAGTCCTTCGATCCTCTCTCGTCCGTACCTACACGGATTAGAGTAACCCGTGCTAAGCGATAACGCTTAGTGGGGAACACTTATATAACAAGTAACATATCATACAAATAATAACATTACCTACTACATGCACAAGATCATGCTTAGCTTATTATTGAACTTCAGGTATCATAATAAACATAGCATAGTCCTCTAACATACTTACACATAAACATTATCCAGCACAATCACATAATTCCAGATTATAACATACATAATGATTGCTCAATTGCAATTTCCATTTATTAAATTGCCTGCAATTCAAAGATGCTGATAACGGGTTTCGCATTGGTACCACCGAGGTACTAAAATTGCATTGAAATCTCATTTACGCATTGGTACCCTCAAGTACATAATGTCATCCCACATGTAATAGAATCCAGCAAGGATTATATGCATTGTTTTCGCATTGTGATTCCCAAGGAATCAGACACATTGAATGCATTGGGCTACAGCATTTTGACCCTATAGGCATGACTAACTATCCACTACTTGACTCGCAGGCTTAAGTTATTTAGTCATGTTATCCATTTCACATTGATCATTCTTCATAACACATATATCATTCATGATCACATTCTCTTTTACACATGTACTTTAGCACATCAAATTTTCCACATCACTTGTATACACTTTATATATCTCAAGTTCACTTACTCATGGTCATTAAGTACCCACTTAATTAAGTTCAAGATACATCATGTTCATGTGAGATTATACATCATTTAATACACACATAATGTCATTCATCTGAGTTTAAAGCCTTACTATTTGAAAGTCTAAACACATTAGGGTTATATTGCCAAAACTGGGTAGGTCACGGTCACAACCAATTTGGTTGCCACCGTGACATGTTGAAGTCCAAAACAGAATGTAAATTGAGGATAGGTCACAGTCACAACCAATTTGGTTGCCACCGTGACATATTTCAACTCTCTGCAGAATGCAACTTTGGGGTATGTCACGGTCACAACCATTTTTGTTGTCACCGTGACATATACTCAATTTGCAAAACAAAATGTTCAATTTGGTATCTCATGGTCACAACCATTTTGGTTGTCACCGTGACATACCCAAATTCACTAGGCAGAATTGAACACAAGCATACCTCATGGTCACAACCATTTTGGTTGTCACCGTGACCTATGCAAAGTCACTCTAATACATCATTCAATTCTCATTTCACTTCAAGGACTTCCAACCCATTTTCCCTTTTAGCAACTAACCAATTCAACAACACACACAATTTTGCACATACAAGATTTCCTTCTTGCCATTTGCATTCATTTATAGCACAAACCACAATCGTTTTCATACATACACAATTTTACACTTCCTCTAGCAACTTTAACACATTGCTCATCTCTGAACCTAACTTTTACATAATTCAAGCTCAATGACCACCATTCCAAATACACACATAGTTCATATTAATTTCTATTCAGCAAACACAAATCTCACAAATTACATTACTAGAGTTTGTTCCCAAACCTCGTCGCCTTAGCTACTAGTTTCGCTGTACTTGACTCCCCGATTACGGCTTTTCCTTTATCTCTCTTCAATTCTTCGGCTACCAAGACAATCCAATTTATAGGTTTAAGCTCATTCCAATAATACCCTATCCAAACCAATTTAAAACCAGGAAAGAATGAGTAGAAGATGAGAGTATCAATTACTTAATCACTTACCTTTAGTTCTCAACTCTCGATCTTTGATCCCCTTATGCAATTAACACACACTCACTTAGAGTCTCTCAAGGTCACTATCACGGTAGAAGGAAGAAGAAAACACAGAAAACTAGCTGACCCAACTCAATGCTCATCCCCCAATTCACTAGACATGTGCATGCTTAGATGGAGGTGGCAATCCCTTAGAATGCCACACGGAAATCCACCATAAAAATCTGCCTCCACCCACTTCTAATTAACCATTTATTAACATTATTTTATTCTCTAATTAATCCTTACTTTACTTAATTAATCAGCCACTAACCCTTATTAACTTAGTTTTTCATAACTACCAATTAGCCACTTAAGTATTCTTCTTCTTTTCAATTAAGTCAAAACTACACACACAGAGCCCAAATTAGGTCAATACTACTAGGGCACATTTTCGGCCATTACAAGAGCAATATGAGAAGACATAACTAAATGGTCTTAAAATTCAAGCGTCAAAAGCATATCAATGGAGAAGAACAAGAACAGAGAAAAACGCAGAGGGAAAACAAATAAAAATGAAGAAAGAAGAAAGAGAAAAATTACTTACTTGATGTAGATTTGCAGAAATCGTAGCCTAAAAGGGAGAATCAAAGCAGAAAAATAGCAGAGTACAGCGAATAGTGCAAACTTTGAGAGTGCAAGGTGTGGTAGAGTGAGAAATAAAACACGGAAGACTAAGTTTTGAAAATAGGTATTGCGGGGGTCACGGTCACAACCAAACGGTTGCCACCGTGACATACCCAAAATTTTCAATCCAGATTTGAACCGCCACAGGGTCACGGTGGCAACTAAATTGGTTACGACCGTGACATTTCATAATTTCAAAACAAAATGCTTCCTTCGACATGTCACGATCATAATGAATTTCATTGCCACCGTTACATGCTCCCACTTCAAAACAGAATGTAAATCACCAATTGGTCACAGTGACAACTAAATTGATTGTCATCGTGACATGTACACACGCCAGAACAGAATGCATATTGCCATTTGGTCATGGTAATAACCAAATCCATTGTCATCGTGACATAATAACACTCCAAAATAGAATATAAATTGCCGTTTGGTCACGGTGACAACCAAATCCATTGCCACCGTGACATGTCCCAGACCACAATCCAGAATGCAATTATCTTTGGTCACGGTGACAACCAAATCTGTTCCTACCGTGACCTACTGGAAATTTGCAAAATTTTTTCACAAGTCACTCCAAACTTCAAGTTACAAAAACTCGAAAGTTCTCAAACAAAAATATAGCTACACTAAGACCACAAAGCACAAAAATTGACAAAAATAAGCACAATTAACTACCTAAAAAGATCATTAAACACCAAATAACAAAGTTTGCAAAATAGTTCTGCATTTAACAAGTCTGCAGCTGGACTTTTAAATACTGTCAAGGGTCCATGAGGGTGAGGATCGCTAAAGCACCATCAAATGTTGATTCAAAATAGCGATTTCAGCTTTTCGGGAAATAACCGCAGCCTGCCATCATAGAGAAGCACTTTCATTCCAGGCACAAATTCCTTCCTCATCAACTTTCGATCATGCCACTTCTTGGTATTGTCCTTGTATTTCGTGGCATGATCATATGCCCAAAATCGGAGCTCTTCTAGCTCATTCAGCTGCAAGGACCTGCACTTTCTTGCACTTTCAAGGTCAAAATTCAAAAATTTTGTGGCCCAGTAAGCCTTATGCTCTAATTCCAACGGAAGGTAACAGGATTTTCCATAAACCAACCTAAAGGGAGACATCCTTATCGGTGTCTTAAATGCTGTCCTATAAGCCCATAGAGCTTCATCTAGCTTAAGATACCAATCTTTCCTAGAAGCATTGACTGTCTTTTCTAAAATGGCTTTAATTGCTGATTTGACACTTCAACCTGTCCATTTGCTTGGGCATGATAAGGGGTAGTAACCTTATGCCTAACTTCAATTTTTTTCAACAAAGCTTTAAATTGGTGGTTAACAAAGTGTTTACCACCATCGCTAATAATGGCTCTAGGGGCTCCATATCGGGTGAATATATTCTTTCTCAAGAATTTTAACACAACTGTGGCATCACTAGTCCTAGTGGCTATATCTTCTACCCATTTGCTCACATAGTCTACTGCCACTAGAATGTATTCAAACCCATAGGATACCGAAAAAGGCCCCATAAATTCTATTCCCCACACATAAAAAAACTCTACCTCAAGCATGTTGGTTAACGGCATTTCATCTCTCCTAGTAATATTGCCTACCCTTTGGCATCTATCACACGTTTGCACAAAAAATTTAACATCGTTAAACATTATAGGCTAATAAAAACTAGAAGAAAGAATTTTTAATACCATTCTATTCGGTCCATGATGTCCACCGGCTTCTCCACTATGACAAGCTCTGATGATCTCTCCTTTCTCTTCATCTGGAATGCACCTTCTTAGCACTTGATCAGTACATAGGCAAAACAGGTAAGGGTCTTCCCAAATATAATGTTTTGCATTCGCTTTCAGCTTCTTCCTCTGCTGCCATGAAAATTCCTTTGGCATATATCCTCCTGTAAGAAAATTGGCGACATTAGCGAACCAGGGTACATAAATTTAGAACATAAATAAAGTACAAAACGCTCGTCAGGGAATAAATCTAAAATTTCCCTTTCCTCAATGTGATCATTCTCCAATCTTGACAAATGATCCGCCATAAAGTTTTTCGCCCCCTTCTTATCTTCAATTTCCAAATCAAAATCTTTCAAGAGGAGCACCCATCTAATCAGTCTTTGTTTTGACTCCTTCTTAGCAAACAGATGCCTCAAGGTTGCATGGTCGGACCACATCACAATTTTTCCACCCAGCAAATACGGCCTGAACTTCTCGAAAGCATAAACAATTGCAAGAAGTTCCTTCTCAGTTGTGGTGTAATTAACCTGGGCTCCCATCAAGGTATGACTCGCATAATAAACTGCAAGAAACACCTTCTCTTGCCTTTGTTCGAGCACTGCCCCTACTGTAAAATCACTAGCATCACACATTAGTTCAGAAGGCAAATTCCAATTCGAAGAAATAATCATCGGGGCTGAAATAAGCCTCTTTTTCAAAGTTTTAAATGCTAGTATACAATCACTAGTCAAATCAAAAGGAGCATCTTTAATAGGCAAATTAGATAAGGGTTTTGCAATTTTCAAAAAATCTTTTATAAATCCGCGGTAAAACCCTGCGTGCCCTAAAAAACTCCTAATGCCCTTTAGACTTGTTGGGGGTGGTAATGTTTCTATTACTTCCACCTTTGACTTATCAAAATCTATCCCTTTCTCTAGAATTTTTTGCCCAAGCACAACGCCTTCTCTCACCATAAAGTGACATTTCTCCTAATTCAATACTAAGTTGGTCTTTTCACACCTCCCTAGCACCAAATCAAGATGCTCTAAATAGCTCTCAAAATCTCCTCCATATATTGTAAAATCATCCATAAATACCTCCATAAATTTCTCTAAGAAATCATTAAATATTGCCATCATACACTGCTGAAACGTAGTCGGTGCATTACACAATCCAAAAGGCATTCTCTTATATACAAATGTGCCATAAGGGCAGGTAAAGGTTGTTTTCTCCTGATCTTCAGGGGCTATGAGGATTTGCAAATATCCCGAATACCCATCTAAAAAATAATAAAACCTATTCCCCGCTAACCTCTCTAGCATCTGAACAATGAATGGCAATGGGAAATGATCTTTCTTAGTGGCATTATTCAGTCTTCTATAGTCTATACAAACTCTCCAACCCGTAACTGTATGAGTCAGAATAAGCTCATATAACTCATTTTTAACCATTGTCATCCCCCCTTTCTTAGAAACACATTGCACCAGGCTAACCCATCTACTATCAGAGATTGGATAGATAATATTGCAATAAAGGAGTTTAAGTACCTCCTTTTTTACCACTTCTTGCATCGCTGCGTTGAGTCTCCTTTAGGGCTGAGCTACTGGTTTGCATTCCTCCTCAATCGGGATCCGATGAGTGCAGTAGCTTGGGTCTATGCCCTTTAAGTCCGACGTCTCCCTTCCAATTGCATCCTTGTGCCTTTCCAGCACTTCAAGCAGCATCTTCTCCTCCAAACATGTTAATAGACAAGAAATAATTACTAGTTTTGTCTCATTCTCTAAAAACACATATTTTAAGTGAGAAGGAAGGGGTTTAAGTTCATAATTCGAATCCCCTTTTTTTAGATTAAGCTCTTCCTGCTGTGATTCCTCTTCGCCACATCCCTTTTCTACAGCTGCTATCACTTCTACCCCTCTCTCATCCAACTCTTCATCCTCCAAAGAATGCATTAAGCTCACATTCGATGAATCATCTATCAACCCATTCTCTTGAGCTTCCTCTACACATTCGTCTATTGTATCTACAAAATAAGTTGACTCCTCCAAATCACTTGACGGATATTTCTGAGCCTTATTCATGTCTACCACTAACTCTTCATTATTGAACCGTAGGGTGACCGTTTGACCATTTACATCAATCAAAGCTTTTGCCGTATTCAAAAATGGCCTCCCCACAATGAGTGGTACCTTTCGATCTTCTTCTATCTCCATTACCACAAAATCCTCTGGCAAAATGAATTTTCCCACCTTCACCAGCAAGTCCTCAATTACCCCCTTGGGTCTCCTTATCGACCTATCTGCAAGTTGGAGTCTCATTCCTGTCTCCTTGAGCTCTCCGAGATTAAGTTTCCTGCATATAGAATACGGCATCAAATTAATGCTAGCACCTAGGTCACATAAAGTGCTTCCATAAAAATTTTCACCAATTTCACATGGTAATGTGAAACTACCTGGATCCTCCAATTTTTCAGGAATCATGTTCATAATTATAGCACTGCAATTTTCTGTGAGCTTTATAGTTCCATGCCCTTCTAATTTATTTTTATTTGAACATAATTCTTTCATGAATTTTGCATAATTAGGCATGTGAGCTAAGGCTTCAGCAAAAGGTCAATTAATGTGCAGTTTCTTAAACATCTCTAGAAACCTAGCCAATTGCTCATTTTTCTTTTCTTTGCTAGCTACAGCAGGAAATGGCAGCCTATTTATATCAAGATCCTCTACTTTGGGGTTCACTAGGCTCTTACCCTTATAAATTATAGGAGCATTGCTCTTACCCTTATCAATTATAGGAGCATTCTCATTTGCCTCTACCCTAGAGTTAGAGTCACTTACCTTCTGTGTTGGCTCCTCCTTAATTGAAGATGGTGAAGATGTTTCATCTTTGTGTTCTCTTTGTGCCACCTCCTTGCCACTCCTCAATGTGATAGCTTTTGCCTCTTTCTTGGGATTCCGGTCCACATTTGAAGGAAAGGTTCCTGGCTTTCTATGAGACATAGAAGTCACAAGTTAGCCCAATTGCATTTCCAAGTTCGTCATGGAAGCGTCTTGATTCCGGTTCAACTATTCTTGAGGCTTCCACCTTGCTTCTTTGTTAGCCACGAATTATTGCTGGCTATTTACAAACTATTATTCACTATTCGTGAAATTAGTCAACATATCTTCAAGATTAGGTTTCTTTTCTTGCACAGGTGGTCTCGGTTGATATCCAGGTGGGTGATAAGCTTGAGATTGGGTATAGTTTGAACTTTGACCTGGGTGGTGATGTGGTTGTTATGGGGTTTGGAAATTTATGGATGCTTGACGTTGGTATGAATGGTTGTGGTTATGATGAATGTTTTGGTTGAAGGAAGCTCTTACTTGTGGTTGGGAAGATGAAGCATTCTAATTTCCATCCTTCCAAGAGAAGTTCGGGTGACTCCTCCAACCCGAATTACATGTATTGCTGTAGGGGTCATTTCTCTGATAATGTCTTACAGCATTCACATCTCCCATTGCTTCACCCTCTTGAATATATTGCCCGCCTTCATACAACCCACTCTCTTAAGAAATAGAGGCTACATTTCGTACCTTTAACCCATTCATCTTTTTCTGCATTGACTCTATATGTGCCTTCAGCACTGACACTTCATCCACATCGTGTATTCTTTGCCTTTTCGGAACTGATCTAGGGGCAGCCCATTGAGAATCATTTGCTGCCATCTCATCCAACCCGTACCCAAATGTGAGTTAATTTAATCTAAGAAACATATACGAATGAATTCGGGATAACCCTCTTAACCCAAGCATCCCAATCCGGAGCAAGCTACTCTAATTGCACGACATCCCAATCTGGAGCAAGCCATACAATTAGCCTAAGCACGGATCTAAAATCTTAAGTTCGGTTTGCTTTCCCATTTCAGAGCCAAATAACCCAAAACTCATTTATCTCACTCCCTCCTCTAATTTTAAAACATAAAATCCTTCACATCTAGATTCCGTTTTCGGAGTCATCCACAAGATACAACATACATAATATAAAAATTGAGTAAAAATATTCATAGCCTTCAATCCATACAAGCTAAACATCCAAAAAGATACATGATAAAAACCATACATCAAAGCTGGAAAATAACTTGAGAAAATAAACACTATAAATTAATTAATAAGCAACAGTGAGATAAACCTTTCATTCATATAAATAAATCAAAAACATGTTCAGAATTCACATCATGGGTAGGGGATTCAAAGATCCCCCAAACAACTATGAGATTACTCATAATCCATTACAAAATTAAGAGGAAAAAGGAAAGAACAAACCCAAATATTCATTCAGGAAGAAATCCCGATTGAATCCCACGTTCTCCTATCTTCTTCTTCGAATCTTCGATGGAAAATAGCTCAACACTATGGAAATCCGAATAAAATTGCTGTGTATTGAAATTGATCTATGCGTTTTAGTGTAATTCTCTCGACTTATAATTTAAATATAAAGAAAAAATATTGAAACCCTAATTAAGAACAATAGAAAAGCTTAGCAAAATTCCAGATCTCAAAACCCAATTTGAAAAACTCCTAAAAATTACTCTCCCCCGCAGCCAAAAACAAATTTTAATTTATAAATCTCGAGGGGTCACGGTGGCAATGAAGTGCTTGCCACCGTGAGACATCATGGGTCACGGTGGCAACCAAATGGTTATCACCGTGACCCATGATGCCTCACGGTGGCAAGCACTTCATTGCCACCGTGACCCCTCGAGATCTATAAATTAAAATTTGTTTTTGGCTAGGAGGGAGAGTAATTTTTATGAGTGGTTGTCACCGTGAGATTGTCGAAGGAACGAATTTGTTTGGATGCACATGAGGGGGTCACGGTGGCAACCAACTTTGTTGCCACCGTGAGGTGCTCGACTACAGCTACTATCTTGGAAATTTCCTATGTCACGATGGCAATGACTTTTGTTGCCACCGTGAGGTACCTCAGCCTTTGATTCTGTCTTGCAAGATTTCATGTCACGGTGACAACCAGAAGTGTTGCCACCGTGAGGTACCTTCTCAATGCAATCTGCCGAATAAATTCATGTGTCATGATCACAACCATTTGGTTGTGACCGTGAGGTAGGTATGAACAGAATTCTGCCCTTGCTCAATTCATATGTCACGGTCACAACCATTTGGTTGTGACCGTGAGGTACCTAAAAAATCCTGCAATCACAATTCAAACTCTATTAAAATGCTCCCCAAAATACATAAAAGTCTAATTTAACTACAATTGACAAAATTAACCAAAAGTAATCATGACATAACAATAAACACAACTAAAAACCCAAAAATCATATGAAAATACTAACAAAACTAAATATTAAATTGAAGTTATCAACTTGCTGGGGCCTGCAACTACTGGATTCTATTAGGCATGCCTAACTATCCACTAAACTAACTCTTACAGGTCATGCATAATACATATCATGTTCCAGAGCATAGCATATAATTTATCATGAAAAAATCATACTATTATACATATAGAAGCATGTTATATTCCATATAGCCGTAAAATCCATGAAGAAAAGATTTGAAATTCATTTCCAGAAAAACGGAGCATTTAAGAAAGAGAGGGCAGGCAAGGGTTCACTGTCACGATCACAACAAGAGTCGCGCTCGCGACAGTGGCAAGAAGGCCAATCGCGAAGAAAGAATGAAGGACACGAGTCATGCAGGTCGACACAACTCATGTTGATGCCTCACTTGGCCGAAAGGCAGATTGCGAGTGGAAGAAGCAAAGGACATGAGTCATGCAGGTCAACACGACTCATGTTGATGCTTCCCATCGCCGAAAGGCCGAAAGCCAAAAGCCGAGAGTCGATCGTGAAGGAAGAGCCGGGAACATGAGTCATGCGTGGCGACATGACTCGTGCTGTTGCCCATCACCCTGTCACGAGTCGTGCTCTAATGCATGTCTCATGATCCCAGTAAACATAAATCGTGCTGTCCTTCTCTCCCGATCGGGGAACTTCCCGTCTTTCGATTGACAGCTGAGCGACAATGCACCCATGGCATTTCCGATCGAAAGATGGTAGTTCGGTCGGGATCTAGATTCACCGACCCCTGTCATGTATGCGACGATCATCGCACTCGCGATAGATAGTCGCATTCCAAATCTGCAGAACTCCCTTTGCTCCAAAACTCACCCAAAACTTCAAAAATCCGATCAAACCTCAACTTACCTTGGATCTAGCATTCCCAACATCACAAACAACAGCATAACACAACTTTCACAACACTTAATATAATAAATTCATGCATTTACAAAATTGAATCCCGATAGAAGCAAACCCAAAAAATCACAGTAAAATCCATCCAACTCAAACTTGTTCCCATAATCATCATTCATGCATCACAACTTAAATTAACCCAAAACTCATAAAATTCATACTAACATGCTTCTCATAATCATCAGATTTCCAGAAAATTCATTCAACCACACCAAATCACAAGAAAATGCATCAGGAACAAATAATTTCCCAAACCTGTAAATCTTATGCTCCTAGTTGCAAGCTCCGCTCCCACTCGCCTTCTCTTTCCCTTTGGGATCACGAGTAGGCACTTCTAAACTAGGAAACCCAAGAAAACACACAGATGCAAAACCCTAAATTAAAAACTCATCTAACAAAGATCAAGAGAAAAGATGAAGAAGAAGAGAAACCCACTAAAACTTACCAATAAAGCTTGAGAGATGATCAATTTCAACCAAAAACCATTTGGATCAAAGCTAGGGCACACTTGAAGAGGAAAGAGGAAGAGGAGCTAAAGAGAGGAGGAAGAAGAATGGGAAAGGGCAGCAAAAAAGACTGCTCTCTTCTCTCTCCTTCACTTTACACCCACTTCCTAAAATCCTAGCCATATATCACTCTATCCTTGGTGGATCTTGACCACTCACACCCTACAAACATGTAAGACACCACACACAAGACTACCCCTCACTAATGCACACACTACAACCCTATGAGCTTGCACACTCTAACCAAGCCCACCATTTATACATATAATCCAAAACGCCATTAATACATGCCAACACACACACACACATGCACACATACACATGGCTCAAACTACTAGGGGGAAATCAGGGTGTGACAACTCTCCCCTACTAACAAGAATTTCATCCTCAAAATTCTCACATGAACTGAACAACTGTGGGTAGTGAATCCTCATCGTTGCCTCTGGTTCCCAAGTCGCTTCCTCAACTCCATAATAACCAGAGGAACTTGCTTGCTTCTCAACTGCCTCACTTCCAGAGCTAAAATGGCTTTTGGCTCCTCATCATTAGAATAATCCAACTGAATCTGAACATCCTGAACCGACAACACGTGCGACAGATCTGATTGGTACCGACAAAGCATGGAGACATGGAAGACATCATGCATATTAGCCAACTCCATCGGTAAAGCTAACCTATAGGCTACCGGACCAATTTTCTCCAAAACCTCAAAAGGCCCAATGAACCGAGGACTAAGTTTATCTTTCTTGAAAAATCTCAATACTTTCCTCTAAGGCTATACCTTAAGGAATACTCTGTCCCCGACCTCAAACCGAATATCCTTTCTCTTTAGATTGGCATAAGACCTCGATCTATCTTTAACCACTTTCAAATTCCGCTGCACAAATTTGATCTTCTCTTCTGTATCCCTAATCATCTCTGGTCCAATAAAAGACCGCTCGGTCAACTATGTCCAACAAACTTGAGTCCTACACGATTGACCAGACAAAGCCTCAAATAGTGACATCCCAATGCTCGACCGATAGTTATTATTATAGGAAAACTCCCTAATCCGCACATACTTGTCCCAACTGCCAGAAAAGTCCAAAGCATAAGCCCGAAGCATATCCTCTAAATTCTGGATAAACCGCTCGGACTATCCATCTGTCTGAGGATGGAATGCCGCGCTAAAATTTAACTTAGTACCCAAGGCTCTTTGCAATTCCTTCCAAAACTTAGATGTGAACCTTAGATCCCCGATAGGACACTATAGACAACGGTACACCATGCAGTCAGACTACCTCATCCGCATAAACACTGGCCAACTTATCCATCGAATAGTCCATTCTGACCGGCAGAAAATGAGCTGACTTAGTAAGCCGATCCACAATAACCTAAACAGAATCATGCTTTCACTGAGTCACTGGCTAACCCGACACAAAATCTATGGCAATGTCATCCCACTTCCACTAGGGAACAGATAAAGGGGTGAGCAATCCCAAAGGGACTTGATGCTCAGCCTTTACCTGCTGACAAGTCAAGCACTTTGCCACGAATTCCATGATGTCTCTCTTCATTCTCGACCACCAGTAAAACTACTTCATGTCCCGATACATCTTCTCACTATCGGGATGCATAGTGAAGACCATAGTATGTGCCTCACTCAAAAGCTTTTTCCTTAACTCATCACTCTCGGCCACACACAAACGGTTTCTATAAATAAGCACCCCATCCAAAATGGAAAACTGTGACCGCTTACCAGATCAGACATCTTGTAAAAATCGCTGCAATCTCAAATCATCCTTCTGAGCATCAATAATTGACGGTCTCAAGGCCGGCTTCACTCTCAATTGGGCAACCAAAGCCCCGTCTAATAAAATCTCCATCTAAATAGCCTCAAGAATAAATCCGAAATCGTCTTCCTACTTAAAGCATCCACGACCACGTTGGCTTTACCTGGATGATAATCCACAATGCAGTCATAATCCTTGAACAACTCTAACCATCGGTGCTGTCTTGTGCTCAACTCTTTCTACGTGAGGAGATACTTTAAATATTTATGATCCATGAAAATCCTACACCTCTCCCCATACAGATAATGCCACCAAATCTTTAAAGCAAAGATCACAGCCGCTAAATCCAAATCATGTGTTGGATTGTAACACCCCCTTCCCATACATAGGCGATCCCATCCGGTAAGGAGTGAGATGCCGTATGAGACAAGGTGTCACCAAGCAAATACAAAGCAAACATACATTCATTCATAACATACGTACTGGAATACAGGGTAATTAAAAACTTTAAAGGCAAAGAAAGCCATAGCTGATCATGCATTAATATAATAAACCATTACAATAATGTTCTAATCAACTAGCTGAAACCAAATATATTACATATCCAAAAATTTAAGTACAAAATCGGAAGCTGATACAAAACTGGTACACGAGAGTTCTATACAAAAAGAATCATCAACTATTATAAAATTAAGCCCTACACTAAACCCTTATGTGTTGGCTTGACGGCGGCGACTCTCAGATCAAAACTCCTTCCGCACCTGCACGGGTAAAAACACCGTGCTAAGCGATAAACGCTTAGTGGGGAAAAACACATAACATATGGACGGCCATTCACAATGGTCGTCAAGGCATAACACAATCACAATGGCAATATGCGAAGGTTATAACATAATCCATATAAACATGCTCACATTTAAAAACCATACAATCGGTATCTCATATTCATATCCGTTCCAGAATAATCCAACATGCAACTCATCATTATACTCATTCAGATATCACATTTATATAACCAATTCAGAACAGAGCAGAACAATCGAACAATAAATGAACACCTAAAGAACACCTGCTAACTCTAGGTAGTGGATAACGAGTATACTGAAGGTACCTTACGGGTACGAATCGAATACTGAGGGTACCTCACAGGTACAATTCAAAAGTCATTTCATTTTATCAAAACACATTATATTTACTGAGGGGATCTTAAACAAGATCCTAATACTGATGGGTTCGCGAGGAACCAAACGGGGACCTGATCGGGGTCCAAACTGAACTGAGGGCTGCAGCTAAAAGACTCTATTAGGCATGCCTAACTATCCACTTACTTGACTCTAGCAGGCTATGCGTCATTTCAATCATATTTCAGAGTATAGAATACATTTCATTTAAAGAATCATGAAATCACTCATATCAAAGTATATAAAAGTATGTGATGCATCAAACCGTAATGTAAGTCCATTCGGAAGAAATACCAAATTCATTACTGAGTTAAAAACCGGGAAATTTCAGAAAATGGGTTGAACGGGGTAACAGACGAGATTGGCTGGTCACGAGGCGTGACTGGTATCACAACTCGTGACTGGCCTCCTCACAAGGCAGGTCACGAGACGTGACCGAGGGTCACGCCTCGTGACTGGCTCTGTCCCTCGCGGATCATGCGGCTTGACTCACCCCTTAACTCTCGCTGGTCACGAGTCGTGACTGGATGTCACGTCTCGTGACTGGCTTCCTTCTTTGGGCTGGTCACGCGATGTGACATTGGTGACTGCCCTCTCTCTCAGGCCGGTCACGAGTCGTGACTGGGAGTCACGTCTCGTGACTGGCTTCATCTTAGCTGGTCAAGAGTTGTGACAGGCAGCCACAACTCGTGACTGGCCTCAATCTGGCAGGTCACGAGTCGTGACCGGAGGTCACGTCTCGTGACTTGCCTCTCTTTCCTGGCTAGTCATGCGACACAACCTGCAAAACGGGATTTCTACAGTAACTCGATTCCCAGTTTTCCAGAATTTCCCAGAATACAAAGATTAGCCACATAAATCAGTTCTTACCTTCTAGAAGATCATTCAAGCATCAAAATGACATAACAACAACTCAATTCAACAATTAAAACAACCAAATCAAAATCAACAGTACATGCATTCAAGCTTCTAAAGAGCACAAACCCTAGAATTTTACAGTAACCTCAAAATCACACAAATCATAACAAACAATTCCCAAACCTGAATTCTTAGCTTCACTTCACTTAGTCCCACTACTCCCAGCAATCTCCTTGCCTTTGGGATCGAGAGGAGCCTCAGCTAAACACCAACAACCAACAATGCAAACCCTAAGTTAAATCTAAACTCAAGGAAGAAGAAGAATAATAAGACCAAGATACGTACTTACCAAGTTAGGAGCAAGAGTGACCAATTTCCACAACCACAATTTGATTTACAGTTAGCAATAATTAGGAAAGGGAAAAGGAAGAAGAAGATGGAGGTAGAAGGGAAAACGTGAATCTGATCTTCCCTTCACTCTTCCTTCTTTTCTTTATTCATTTTCCCTAACCTAATACACATGTCAATCTTTTGGTGGTGGAACTTGCTCACTCACACATTAACTCCATACTTCACACACATCTTATGCACTCCTAACTTATGCACACCCTACAATGGTATGAACTCACACACACAAGTACTTCTCAACTTAAAACACCATAGAATGATATGCTCAAGTGCACACAAGCAATTCCCAATTAGTACACACACTAATGTCATACGTGCAATCACATACTAATAAAACCCAAAAACATGTATTTTACTAAACTACCCTCATGATATGCTGAACACATGCACATGCATGCTCACACAGACAGGCTCATTCTACTAGGGGGCAAACGGGGTGTGACAACTCTCCCCTACTAATAAGAATTTCGTCCTCGAAATTCTCACCTGAACTGAACAACTGCGGATACTGAGCTCTCATCAACTCTTCTGGTTCCCAAGTCGCTTCTTCGACTCCATGATGGATCCACAACACTTTAACCAAAGGAATCTGCTTACTTCTCAACTGCCTCACCTCTCGTGCTAGAATAGCTCGTGGTTCCTCATCATTGGAAAAGTCTGGCTGAACCTGAATATCCTAAACCGAAAGAACATGCGAAGGATCTTATCTGTACCGACGAAGCATCGAAACGTGGAACACATCATGCAACTTTGCTAACTCCAATGGTAGCGCTAACCTATAGGCTACAGGTCCTGCCTTAGCCAGAATCTCATAAGGACCATTGAAACGAGGACTAAGCTTGCCTTTCTTTCCAAACCGAAGCACTTTCCTCCAAGGTGAAACTTTAAGGAAAACTTTGTCCCCGATCTCAAAATGTACGTCTTTCCTCTTCAAATTGGCATAAGATTTTTGTCGATCCTTGGCTGCCTTCAAATTCTGTTGCACTACTCTGATCTTCTCTTCAGTATCTCTAACCAAGTCTGGCCCAATCACTGATCTCTCGGATAGCTCGGTCCAACAAATCGGAGTCCTACACTGACCACCATATAAAGCCTCATATGGTGCCATACCGATGCTCGACTGAAAACTGTTGTTGTAGGCAAACTCCATAAGCGACACATATCTGTCCCAACTACCCGAAAAATCCAAAGCACAAGCTCTCATCATATCCTCCAGAATCTGAATGACTTGCTCTGACTGACCATCGGTCTGAGGATGAAACGTTGTACTGAAGTTCAACTTAGTACCCAAAGCTCTTTGCAACTCCTTCCAAAACTTGGAAGTAAACCTCGGATCCCGATCTGAAACTATGGACAAAGGCACACCATGCAACCGAACAATCTCATCCACACAGATACTGGCAAATCTGTCCATCGAGTAGTCCACTCTAACCGGCAGAAAGTGAGCTGACTTCGTAAGCCGATCCACTATTACCCAAACCGAATAATGTTTCCTCTGAGTCAAAGGCAAACCAGAAACAAAGTCCATGGCGATATCATCCCACTTCCACTCAGGAATGGATAAAGGCGTAAGCAATCCCGAAGGAACCTGATGCTCAGCCTTTACCTGCTGACATTTCAAGCACTTGGAAATAAAATCCACTATGTCTCTCTTCATACCGGACCACCAATAGAACTGTTTCATGTCCCGATACATCTTGTCACTGCCCGGATGCATAGTAAAAACTATACTATGCGCCTCACTCAAAAGCTGTCTCCTCAAATCCTCAGACTCTGGCACACATAAGCGATCTCTGAACATAAGCACCTCATCTTGAACTGAGAACTCTGACTGCTTGCCCAACCTGACCTCTTGCACAATCCGCTGAAGTCTCACATCATATCTCTGGGCATCCACTATCCTCTGTCTCAAGGTAGGCTTCACACGCAACTGAGCAATCAAAGCCCCATCTGAACCAAATCTCCATCTGAATCGCCTCAGGAATAAGGCTGAAACTGACTTCCGACTCAAAGCATCAGCGACTACATTAGCCTTACCAGGATGGTAATACACAATGCAGTCGTAGTCCTTAAACAACTCAAGCCAACGGCGCTGTCTCATGTTCAACTCTTTCTGTGACAAGAAGTACTTCAAGCTCTTGTGATCCGAAAAGATCCTACACTTTTCTCCATACAGATAATGACGCCAAATCTTCAAAGCAAAGATCGCAGCTGCTAACTCAAGATCATGCGTCGGATAGTTGCTCTCATGCGGCTTTAACTGACGAGAAGAATAAGCCACGACCTTACCTTCCTGCATCAGCACACACCCAAGACCAACACCCGAAGCATCACTATAAATGACAAACTCATTACCCGAGATGGGTTGAGTAAGAATAGGAGCCTCAATAAGCAATTGCTTTAACCGATCAAAACAAGCCTGACATCTATCTGACCACTCAAATTTGACTCCTTTCCTCAACAATCTAGTTATCGGAGCAGCAATCACAGAAAAACCCTTAACAAACCAACGGTAATAACCTGCCAAACCGAGGAAACTCCTCACTTCCTGAACATTTCTAGGCGCTTTCCAATCAACTATCGCCTCAATCTTGGTTGGATCTACCTGAATATCTCTAACTAAAACAATGTGACCCAAGAATGACACTTCTCGAAGCCAGAAATCACACTTGCTAAGCTTAACAAACAACTGATGCTCTCTCAACATCTGCAAAACCAATCGGAGATGCTCTTCATGATCACTCTCATCCTTGCAATACACCAAGATGTCATCAATGAACACTACTACAAATCGATCTAAGTATGGCCTAAACACACGGTTCATCAAATCCATAAAAGCCGCTGGAGCATTTGTCAAACCAAACGGCATCACAAGAAACTCATAGTGGCCACACCTAGTCCGAAATGCAGTCTTAACCACATCTGCATCCTGAACTCAAAGCTGATAGTACCCTGATGGAAGATCTATCTTAGAGAAAACACCAGCACCTCGAAGCTGATCAAATAAATCCTCAATCCTAGGCAACGGATACTTGTTCTTCACTGTAACTTTATTAATCTGCCTGTAGTCAATACACATCCGCAAAGATCCATCTTTCTTCTTGACAAATAGAACTGGAGCTCTCCAAGGAGATATGCTAGGTCGAATAAACCCCTTATCCAATAACTCTTGTAGCTGAGTTTTAAGTTCCCTCAACTCTACAGGAGCCATCCGATAAGGTGCTCTTGAAATAGGTGCAGTACCTGGCATAATCTCAATGGACAACTCAACCTCTCTCTCAGGAGGCAAACCAGGCAACTCACTCGGGAACACATCACTAAACTCCCGCACTACTGGAATGTCCTCAATCTGAACTTGATCTCTCTTGGAATCTAACACAACTGCAAGAAAAGCCTCACAACCTTTCCTGATATACCTCTTGGCTTGCATCGCAGAAATCACATTATTCACAGAACTAGCACCCAAACCTTTCAAAAACACAAGAGACTGACTTCTATCCCGAAGTACAACTGTCTTCCTATGGCAATCAACTACAGCCCGATGCTTACCCAACCAGTCCATACCCAAAATTAGATCAAACTCTCTGAAAGGCAGCTCAATCAAATCCGCTGGAAGCACAACTCCCTCAACTATCAAAGGACAACTCCTAAAGACTCTACTCACACAGACACTATGCCCTAATGGACTGGTAACACATATCTCATAATCTAACTGATCAACCGCATGCAATTTATCAACAATTTTATCTGTGCACAAGTATGAGTGTGTGGAACCATGATCAATTAGAGCATACAACTCAGTGTCATGGAGTAGGAACTTACCAGCAATAACATCAGGCGCATCCTGCTCATCTCTGTCTCTCATAGCATAAGCTCTAGTCGCAACCTGAGGAGCACGCTCAACAGTCTCAGAAGCAGCTCCATCTCTAGGCCGACCACCTTGACCTCTACCTCTGCCTCTACCACGGGAAGCCTGAGAAGCATTCGAACCGACCCTGCTGGCCTCTCTCTAGGAACCTGAATCCTCATGTAATCTCGGACAACTGGCCAAAAGATGCTCAGAGCTCCCACACCTGAAGCACGCACCGGAGAGCCACCTACACTCACCCCGATGAGTCTTACTGCAATGAGGACAAACTGATGTAGTCTCTGCTCTACCACCCCTAACAGAACCTGACACAGCTGCAGAACCCTATCGTCTACCTCTAGAAGCCGGGCCAGAAGATGACTCGTCCTGTGGGTTCCTAGATCTCTTACCCGAGGATGAAGAAGATCCTCGACGAGAAGAGTTCCTCCTCTGAGCTCTCTCTCTAAGCACCATCTCAGATAACTCAGCCCTCACAGCAACCTCCACAATCTGATAGTAGCTAACCCCAGGCATACACATCAAAGAAATTAAAGCAATCTTCAAAGACTCATTCAACCCTGCTTCGAAATGCTTGCATCTGAAATCATCTGTCATAACCCCACGGCGGAGCATAGCGAGATAACCTGTTGAACTCTTTCTCATAATCTGCTACTAACATAGCCCTCTGTCTCAAACTCAAAAACTGTGCCCATCTCGCATCTCTATAAGTCTGAGTAATATACTTCTTTATGCACTCACCCTCAAAGAAGTCCCAAGTAATCGGATCCGGTAGCTGAGGATGCCTGCAAACCAATTCCCACCACTCAAAAGCAGACCCTTGCAGAAGAACTAATGCACACTCTGCCTGCTGGTCGGGAGGACACCGAATCTCTCTCAAGGCACGCTTCACTTTATCTAACCATTTCTCAGCCATCTCAGACTCATTCAAACTAGTGCCATAAAAATCTTCAACTCCTGCCCTTCTCAAATTCTCCATAGGTGCTCTAGGAGCTGTCACTCTCTCCAAAACCCTAGCCATGTCCTGATGCAATCTGAACATAGCCTCAAAAGGCATGGCTGCGGCCTCGGGCTGGACCCTAGCATGCTGAACCGACACAGAAATCGATGGATCTACAGCTTGTCACACTCTCGGCGGATTCCTCAAGTGATCCACGAGCAGAATTAGAAGCCATCTAAACAAATAAGAAACAACCGTATCAGCCAACACAGATCTAGACACATACACACCAATACACTTCAACACATCAACAGAACAAACAACACCCGGAAACGCCTAAACCTATGCTCTAATACAACAAACTGTAACACCCCCTTCCCATACATAGGCGATCCCATCCGGTAAGGAGTGAGATGCCGTATGAGACAAGGTGTCACCAAGCAAATACAAAGCAAACATACATTAATTCATAACATACGTACTGGAATACAGGGTAATTAAAAACTTTAAAGGCAAAGAAAGCCATAGCTGATCATGCATTAATATAATAAACCATTACAATAATGTTCTGATCAACTAGCTGAAACCAAATATATTACATATCCAAAAATTTAAGTACAAAAGCGGAACCTGATACAAAACTGATACACGAGAGTTCTATACAAAAAGAATCATCAACTATTACAAAATTAAGCCCTATACTAAACCCTTCTGTGTTGGCTTGACGGCGGCGACTCTCAGATCAAAACTCCTTTTGCACCTGCACGGGTAAAAACACCGTGCTGAGCGATAAACGCTTAGTGGGGAAAAACACATAACATATGGACGGCCATTCACAATGGTCGTCAAGGCATAACACAATCACAATGGCAATATGCGAAGGTTATAACATAATCCATATAAACATGCTCACATTTAAAAACCATACAATCAATATCTCATATTCATATCCATTCCAGAATAATCCGACATGCAACTCATCATTATACTCATTCAGATATCAAATTTATATAACCAATTCAGAACAGAGCAGAACAATCGAACAATAAATGAACACATGAAGAACACCTGCTGACTCTAGGTAGTGGATAACGAGTATACTGAAGGTACCTTACGGGTACGAATCGAATACTGAGGGTACCTCACAGGTACAATTCAAAAGTCATTTCATTTTTATCAAAACACATTATATTTACTGAGGGGATCCCAAACAAGATCCTAATACTGATGGGTTCGCGAGAAACCAAACGGGAACCTGATCGGGGTCCAAACTGAACTGAGGGCTGCAGCTAAAAGACTCTATTAGGCATGCCTAACTATCCACTTACTTGACTCTAGCAGGCTATGCGTCATTTAAATCATATTTCACAGTACAGAATACATTTCATTTAAAGAATCATGAAATCACTCATATCAAAGTATATAAAAGTATGTCATGCATCAAACCGCAATGTAAGTCCATTCGAAAGAAATACCAAATTCATTATTGAGTTAAAAACCGGGAAATTTCATAAAATGGGCTGAACGGGGTAACGGATGAGGTTGGCTGGTCACGAGGCGTGACTGGCATCACAACTCGTGACTGGCCTCCTCACAAGGCAGGTCACGAGATGTGACTGAGGGTCACGCCTCATGACTGGCTCTGTCCCTCGCGGATCACGCGGCTTGACTCGCCCCTTACCTCTCGCTGGTCACGAGTCGTGACTGGACGTCACGTCTTGTGACTGGCTTCCTTCTTTGGGCTGGTCACGCGACGTGACATTGGTGACTGCCCTCTCTCTCAGGCCGATCACGATTCGTGACTGGGAGTCACGTCTCGTGACTGGCTTCATCTTAGCTGGTCACGAGTTGTGACAGGCAGCCACAACTCGTGACTGGCCTCAATCTGGCAGGTCACGAGTCCTGACCGGAGGTCACGTCTTGTGACTTGCCTCTCTTTCCTGGCTAGTCACGCGACACAACCTGGAAAACGGGATTTCTACAGTAACTCGATTCCTAGTTTTCCAGAATTTCCCAGAATACAAATATTAACCACATAAATCAGTTCTTACCTTCCAGAAGATCATTCAAGCATCAAAATAACATAACAACAACTCAATTCAACAATTAAAACAACCAAATCAAAATCAACAGTACATGCATCCGGGTTCGTCCAATACATATTGATCCATATAGCAAGCGTAGTATTAAGGTTCATACCAATTAGGGGAAGTAACTTGTAACACCCCCATACCCCCGGTAAGGAATATCGGGGCGCCACGCGGCTACATACGTATACATGTACATATACCGTAGCGGAAACATTAATATTAAAAGGTAATAATAAAATGGGCCAAACAAAAAGAGCTCTTATAACATATATATAAACTGTACATAATACAAAAACTTTATACTTGTTACATATTAATTTTCGGTATACATATGTATAACAGTTAACTTTTACATGCCACCAATACTATACTTCCTATGTACATAATGATGTTACTCAAAACATCACCAACCCTAATTCTATAATATACAAAAAGGGTATAACAAAAAAAACTCCTAGTGGCCATCACTTGCAGATGAACGCTTTCACTGGTCCGCACCTGTCAACCTACACGGAAATAAACATCCGTGCTAAGCAATAACGCTTAGTGGGGATGAAAAATAATGCAAAGGACTTCTTTAGAAGTCACACATAAATCATATATTTCAAAAAAACAAAATCAACTAGCTCATACATATAGCTCTTATACATATATAGGTTGCATGCTCAAATATCAACTACTCTGAATTCACATATAAGTAACATCTACTCTTTCACTAATTCATGCACACTACATCTTGTACATCTCATTTATTCAAATATACATTATCATGTAACCACACTCATGTCAATACACTCATTTAATCATGTACTTGTATACAGAACTGTAATGTACTTAAACATTACTTTCATGTACTATAGCTTTATTCGAAGCAACACTATAATCATCTCAAGTTCACTGCACAACATTTAACAAAACAAGCCTGACTTCCTTTAATTGCGGATACGGGACGCTCTATAATAAAAACATTTTCGGTGGACCGAAGTCACAAAACATTTTCATCTATCTCTATAAATGACCGTTCTCAGAGGTCGACCCGCTTCGCCCAAACGGGGCGGAACATATGCAGCTGCACTCGGTAATCCCTTTATAAGCATGCTTATCTATCCACTATAACGGTAATCAGGCTCAAAACCAACTCACACACTATACACAGACATCAACTCATCAACTAAAATATTCAAGTGCATTTATCAAATTCAGAGGCATGTAATTCATATACAATCTTGTTCAACAACTAAAAGCATGTAACATTTAAATTCCACTCATAAACTCTTATATCATACTATTATTTACATATAATGTCAATTGGGAACATTCATATGCTCATTTGATAGGGTTAAATATGAGTTGGACATGTTACAGGAACTTATCCTGAAGTTCGGGTGCAATACGGATTCAATTCGGGAAAAAAAACACATAAAATGGTCAAAATAGAGGGGTGGAGGTTGTCACGAGTCATCACGGTTGTCACCACTCATGACAGACTCTCTTAACAAGTCACGAGTCGTCACGGTCGTCACCACTCGTGACAAGCCTCCTCTGTCACGAGTCGTCACGGTCGTCACCACTCGTGACAGACCTCTCTTGACAAGTCACGAGTCGTCACGGTCGTCACCACTCGTGACAAGCCTCCTCTGTCACGAGTCGTCACGGTCGTCACCACTCGTGACAGAGCCACAGAGATCCAGACAAAATCCCAACAACATCAATTTTGTTCAGGCTAAACGGATATCAAAACGACAATTTTAGGCAAAACTTCCTTCTTAACAAATATTCCCTAGGATGTTAACTTTCAAATGGGACAATTTGCAAGTCAATTGGACATCTAGAACTCTAGATATGATTCAAACAATCTATACTGTTCCAGTGAACCCGCCAGAACAGGGTCACTTACGTTCTACTTACTTTTTGGGATACTTAGGTATAGAAATAGATCAAGTACCCTCTTAGACATTTTTAACTACGGATCTTAGCTTTAAGATGCAATTTGAATCAACTCAATTGAAGCCCTATAATTCGACTTATCACAAATACAATACATAGAGGTCAGATGACAATCTGAACAGAATTCACCCACAAGCACCCTTTTACACATGAAAGTTGTATGTAGACCATTTAACACACATATAATCACAACATATCCATATGCATACACCATAAAACACTGTAAGCAATCAAAATGAACAAATAAAGATCGCACGCGATCCCTACCTCCAGGAAGCTCGAACTAAGCTCTCTATTCGGCTTCAACCCTTTCCTTTACTTTATCCCATTTCTTGTTCATAGCTTCCACAAATCACATAGAAAACATTTTGAGTTAAACTTTTTCTCACTTTAAATTAAATCAGAAAGAAAAAGGAGGTCAGATCGAAAAACAAATCCAACTTACCTTTAGAAGAGACCTAATCAAATCCTACTATGCTCTCTTTAAGCCACTTCAAGTGGTTCTCCCTCAAGAACAAATCAAATGAAGAAGAAAAGAACAAAGGGAAGAGCAAGAGAGGAGAACGGCTGAAGGCCAAAGAAAAAGAAAGAAAGAAGAGCAAAAGGGCCAAAGGCAAAGCAACTCACGTAGGAAAAGAGAAAGAAAAGCAAATGAGCAGATGGTCAAACTCTATCCAAAGCCAAAGACCTCATAATTTCCCACTTACCTCATTAAAGGCCAACCACCTCACTTAATACATGTATATCTCTTTTCTTAACAAAATACATACATGTATTTTGACCAAACCAAATAATATCTTATGCCACATGTCACATCCCTACAAAGCCATGTGTCACTCCCCTAGGACGCCACTTGTCAAACTCCTATGCCGCCACGTGTCACTCTCCTATAATGCCACTTGTCACTCTTCTATGGCACCATGTGTCAACTCACTACAACTCCAAGTCTCTTAGTCCCACTTATGCGCGCATCTCGCGAGGGGGTTCTGTTGTGCTCACGACAGAACGCTCACGTTCGCACCAACCAGCTGAAGTTCAAAAACCGCTGGAGGACTCTGTCGCGCCCGCGACACTTGTCGCGCTTGCGATAGAACTCTCGCACAAAAACTTACATTTTGCGAACAAAACTCTGTAATTCTTCTAAGGCCACTTTGGGGTGTGACATAACTATTTCCATTACATGAGCTTTGGCCAAGGTGATGTTACTTTAGGGCTACCCAAGCATGGTCCTTGCCAACAGGTCTAGCTCATCATGAGCATAATGACCGATTGGGTCTCCATTTAATATACCATGATGGTACGAGGCTTGGGCTGGTGATTATCCTTAACATTTCCCCACATTGAGTGAACATAGGGTCGTGCTTCGGGAACGCATCGGGGTTAAAAGAGGGACCAAACTTGCATAGATCTAAGGCTCTAATGAGATGTAATGCATTTTCGAAAAAGGATGAAATTTTTAAATTAATGCTCAATCGTAAATTTTAACCAAGGTACTTTCGAAGCGAAATCTCGAGTATTGTCCCCAGTGGAGTCGCCACTGTGACGCGCGTTGAACCCTGGTTCACCCCGAAAACCCACTTTTAGGGCTTTCGGGAGGAGGTTCATAAAAACTTGTAAGAAATGACAAATGCATCCATTTTGGGCAACAAGGAGGTTTCTAGGAGTTGCCACCCAATAGAACATTTTGAAAGGTCGTCTGGCCTCAGTGAGCTTAAGACAGCTTCGTCCATTTTAGGCAGGCCAGGAGGTGTTTTGGAGGCCCCATCCTAATAGAACATTAGGATGGCCCTCTTGCCTCGCACTTGGGCACGCCAGAGGTGTCTTGGAGGCCCCACCCTAATAAAACATTAGGATGGCCCTCTCGCCTCGTGGAGCCTAGGACTATACAAGTTGAGCCTTTTTCCAGGACACAAGAGGTATCTTGGAGGCCCCTCCCCAATAGAGCATTGAGATGGCCCTCTCGCCTCGTTGAGCCCAAAGACCAGAGAAGGTTCGGGACTTCCCATTTATTCATACCTTGGTTAAGTTTATAATTGAGTTTTAAATTTAGCGTTTCATCCCATTTCTCATTCAATTTAATGCAATTTAATTAAAGCCAGGTTGTCCATCCAAGAAAAGCGGTAAATGGTGCGTAATTAAAATAAAGCATATGAAAAAACTTACAACAAAAATAGGGGCGGAATACAACTCCCATTGTAAATTGCTCGTGATTTATACATAAATCGTGATATACATTAAGGATGAGGACATTGGTCCTCGCATTCATATTTATTACAAAACAAAATTTGAGGCATCAATTTTATTTGCTAAAAAATAGGACATTGGTCCTGTAACAACCCGGATACACCCTAGTAGGATTTGTGATGATTTGGCATGTATATGGGTGTGTATTTATAGATTGGTCAAGCTTTGTTTTTGGGATTTCTGGTTCAGCTTCTGTTGCGAGCACGACAACCATCGCGAGCGTGACAGAACACGCCAGTTGGAGTTCATTTTAAGCGGGAATTTAAGTAGATTTTGAGTTGGGTTAGACATATGACAGTCATGCAAGGAGTTTGGAAGGGGTTTGGGACACATGTCTTGAGATAGATATGTGGCTTTGACAGAATGTGCCAAGTGGACTTTTGCATGCAACATAAGTGATGTGAGTGGGAAAATCTGTCCTCATTCTTGTTTTGTATGCAAATTGTGCTATCTCTCTTTGTTTTCCCTCTCTTTCTCGGTTTTACTTCCTCTTTCTTCTTTGATTTTGTCTTCCTTTGGCTAATTTCTGCATTGGATGGTTTGAAGAGGTTATTAAAGGATTAAGAAGGTAAGTGTGACTTAGCTTTGTGTTGGGTCTTCTTTTACTCCATTTCTGTTTTGGTTTGACCTGGTTGTGTAATGGACTAAGAGGTGTTGTATTGTTGTTTTTTGCTGTGTTTGAAGTTCAAGATAGAAGGATTGAGAAGGGCAAGGACAAGATTTGAGATTGGAATTTTCGGCTGCACTTCAAGAGGTTGGGATCGTGTGCTCTTGAAGTTGTGCATGTGTTATAATTTTTTAGTCCGGTGATGCATGTTGTGATTGTGAGGGAATTATGGAATTTCGTGTGTTAATAATTTGTTTACAAGCTATCTTAGACCCTTTTTATAAATGCATGTGGTTATAAGTATGTCTTGAATGAGAATAAATGTTATGTGCTGATGAGTTTTTGGATATGCATGTTTATGGTTTTTATTTGATACATGAACATGTTAAGTGGTGATTTAGAGCTTTGATGTGTATGTTGTATATAACATGTGGAAGTTTGCATGTTGTGCTATGGGTTTTCAACATTTCTGTTCCATCGCGAGCATGACAGAGGTCACTTCGGCTTCTGTCGCGAGAGTTTGCAGCTCTGCTTGCCTAAGTTCCTTGAAGTATCTTTCATGATTGGGCATTGCTTTGGTATATGTTTGTACATGTTCAAGGTAGTTTATATGCATGATATCAATATCGATTGTGCTTTTAATGAATTGTTTAGTTGTGCATGTTTTGGCAAGACATGAAAATGAAGTGATCATTTGATTGGCTATCAATCGTATGACTGGTTGTGTTAAGCCTAATTGGTCAAGTTTGTGGATAGATAAGCATGCTTATAAAGGGTTTTGTGCGGCTGCTGTATAGACCGTTATGGTCTTTTGTGTACAGACTTTAGTCTCTTTTGTTACCTATGGTCATTCAAATGTTTTCAGACTTATGTCTTTTGTTTTACATACTGAATTTCATCGGTATCTTTTGTACCCGTATCCACAGTCCGTGAGAGTTCAGGCTTCTTATTATTTGCTTTTGTGATGATCGAGCTTATTCTTTTGATGATGGAATGATTGTTTTGTTTTGAGCATTTCATATTAATGCTGTTGGCTCAGTTATGTTCATCAAGTGCACATGATATTGTTAAGATTCCATTATGTGTTACGTATATAAGAATGTTATGGTTCTTTGAGCTTGCTAGTTTTGATAAGATTGAATTGTACATGTTATAATTTTGTACTTGACTTTGCGTTTACGCCTTGGCATGATATGTATATACTGCGATGCATGCTTGCGCAGTCCTTTGTTTTGTACATCCACACTACGCGTTATCACTTAGAACTTTGTTTAGGTTTGCAGGTTTGGTTTTATTTTGGATCGCTCATCTGCTGGCCACTAGGAGTTAAAGTCTTCTTTTTGTACTAGTATAGGGAAAAGTTGTACAGTCCAGTTTTTACTTGTACATTTTGTAACATTTTGTAAGGCATATAATTTGGATATGTAATGTAAGGACTTAGTATATGTATACTTTATAAGTTCAGTTATGCAAGTTTGTATGGTTATTCATGAGTGCTTTCGCTTTAGCTCTTGCCTTAATATTTATATTGTGTGTGGCATCTCGATATTCCTTCAAAGGGGTAATGGGTGTTACAAGTTGTGGTATCAGAGCACCGGTTTAGTCGGTTCTGGTTCTATATGATTGTTTGAGTATAAAGTCTTTACATGAGAGTACACTAGAGTTGTGGCCTAATGCAGATGTTGTCTTCTGTAGTGTTTTTTGTGGAGTCAGATCCGAGTTACTAAATGGGTAACACGATGGAAAGTGTTAATCCGGTCGGACAGGATAGGCCTGCATGTGAGCATGCACCAGCAAGAGGTCAGGGTTGTGGTTTTGATCCGGTGTTAGTACAAGGTTTACTTCAAGTGGTAGATAGATTGACTGCTCCCAAGGCTCCTTCTGAGGTTTTAAGGAAGAGGGGAGTGGAAGAGTTTCATGGAACTTCATTGGACCAATCGGATATTGTAGAATTATGGTAAGAGAGGATTGACCGGATTCTACAAGACATATCTTGCCTTTCGCATTAGCGAGTTGTGTTGCCATATAGCTTTTGCAAGGGTCGGTATATGATTGGTGGAAGCTCGTGCTTCTCCATCCACAGAGACCGGCTGATTTGACATGGGAATTTTTCGTGAAAGAATTTGAGCAAAAGTATGTTACCAAGGCCTATAGGGAAGCAAAGTGGAAGGAACTTTTAGGTTTGAAGCAAAGGAACTTATCGGTTAGCGACTATGAGAAAGCATTTGGTCGTTTGAGCAAGTATGTGCCTACTGCTTTGATGACTGATGCCAATATTTTCAAGATGTATTAAGAGAAGCGATTAGAGGTCCGTTGTCGGCCATGACAGTTATGCATCCGGTTGGATATTATCAGTTAGTGGCAACAGCGATTAAGTTAGAAGAATCAAAAGTGATCTAGCAGAAGATAGAGCACAAGAGAAAAGTAACCGATGGTAATGTGTTTATAGTAAAAGAACTCGTGATGGAGCTAGTGGACAGCATACTCAATGGTTGGGTAAGGGAAGTGTTTTGGCACCCCCTAGTAAGGAAAGCAATGTTCCAAAGTGTGAACATTGCGGGAAATTTCATAAAGGTGTGTGTAGGAAGCTCAGTGGAGCGTGCTTCAAATGTGGCAGCATGGAGCATATGCTTGCCAATTGTCCAAAATTGAAAGAGAGTACAGTTCAGCAAGGTAATAGAGGGAACACGGGAGTGACTAGATCTGCAAGAGGTAGAAGAAGAAGAGATCGAGCAGCACATGATATATCAGAAATGATTGAGAAGCAAATTCCGTCGGTTGTTCCAGCTCAATGTTATGCTATGATTAGAGAGAAAGAAGATGAGCAAGCGGGTCCTTCTGGTAAGTCCTTATGTTATTGTGTTTGATTTGTACAAGCTTTATTGTGATAAGTGTTTTGCTATCTGTGTTATCGGGTGAAATTTCGAGGATGAAATTTCTTAAGGGGGAGAGATTGTAACAACGAATACACCCTAGTACGATTTGTGATTATTTGGTATGTATATGGGTGTGTATTTATAAGAAAGTACACTTTTGAATGATTGTTCGGGTGAGAGGAAGAATTGGTTAGAAGATTGGTCAAGCCGTCGTGAGCGCGACACCCGTCGCGAGCACGACAGAACGCGCCAGTTAGAGTTCGTTTTAAGAGGGAATTTAAGTGGATTTTTAGTTGGGTTGGACATGTGGCAGTCATGCAAGGAGTTTGGAAGGGTTTGGAACACATGTCTTAAGATAGACATGTGGCTTTGAGAGAATGTGCCAAGTGCACTTTTGCATGCAACATAAGTGATATGAGTGGGAAAATCTGTCCTCATTCTTGTTTTGCATGCAAATAGTGTTATCTCTCTTTGTTTTCCCTCTCTTTCTCGGTTTTACTTCCTCTTTCTTCTTTGATTTTGTCTTCCTTTGGCTAATTTCTGCATTGGATGGTTTGAAGAGGTTATTAAAGGATTAAGAAGGTAAGTGTGACTTAGCTTTGTGTTGGGTCTTCTTCTACTCCATTTCTATTTTGTTTTGAGCTAGTTGTGTAATGGAATAAGAGGTGTTGTATTGGTGTTCTTTACTGTTTTTGAAGTTTTGAATAGAAGGATTGAGAAGGACAAGGACAAGATTTGAGATTGGATGTTTCGGTTGCACTTCAAGATGTTGGGATCGTGTGTTCTTAAACTTGTGCATGTGTTATAATTTTTGAGTTCGGTGATGTATGCTGTGATTGTGAGGGAATTATGGAATTTCGTGTGTTAATAATTTGTTTATAAGCTATCTTATACCCTCTTATAAATGCATGTTGTTATACGTATGTCTTGAATGAGAATAAATGTTATGTGCTAATGAGTTTTGGGATATGCATGTTTATGGTTTTAATTTATACATGAACATGTTAAGTGGTGAAGTAGAGTTTTGATGTGTATGTTGTATATAGCATGTCTAAGGTTTTGAGCGTATGTGTTTGATTGATGAAGATAAGTGGTTATGTGGAAGTTTGCATGTTGTGTTGTGGATTTCCACGTTTCTGTTCTGTCGCGAGCGCGATAGAGGCCCCTTTGGCTTCTGTCGGGGGAGTGACGAAGTTGCGAGCGTGACAGTTGTGTGATTGCATTCTGTCACGAGTGTGACATCCGCCACGAGCGTGATAGTATGCAGCTCTGCTTGTCCAAGTTCCTTGAACTATCTTTCATGATTGGGCATTGCTTTGGTATCTGTTTGTACATGTTCAAGGTAGTTTATATGCATGATATGAATATCGATTGTGCTTTCAAAGAATTGTTTAGTTTTGCAGGTTTTGGCAGGACATGAATATGAAGTGATCATTTGATTGGCTATCAATCGTATGACTTATTGTGTTAAGCCTGATCGATCAAGTTAGTAGATAGATAAGCATGCTTATAAAGGGTTTTGTGCGGCTGCTTTGTAGACCGTTATGGTCTTTTGTCTAGAGACTTTACTCTCTTTTGTTACCTCTGGTCAGTCGAATGTTTTTAGACTTATGTCTTTTGTTTTAGATACTGAATTTCATCGATATCTTTTGTACCCGTATCCACAGTCCGTGACAGTTTAGGCTTCTTATTGTTTGCTTTTATGATGATCGAGCTTATGCTTTTGATGATGGAATGATTGTTTTGTTTTGAGCATTTCATATTAATGCTGTTGGCTCAGTTATGTTCATCAAGTGCACATGATATTGTTAAGATTTTGTTATGTGTTACCTATACAAGAATGTTATGGTGCTTTGAGCTTGTTAGTTTTGATAAAATTGAATTGTACATATTATAATTTTGTAATTGACTTTGTGTTTAGGCCTTGGCATGATATGTATATATTGTGATGCATGCTTGTGCAGTCCTTTGTTTATGTACATCCACACTAAGCATTATGGCTTAGCACGGATGTTTATTTCTGTGTAGGTTTGCAGGTTTGGTTTGGTTTTGGATCGCTTATCTGCTGGCCACTAGGAGTTGAAGTCTTCTTTTTGTACTAGTATAGGGATAAGTTGTATAGTCAAGTTTTTGCTTGTACGTTTTGTAACATTTTATAAGGCATGTAATTCAGATATGTAATGTAAGGACTTAGTATATGTATACTTTATAAGTTCAGTTCTGCAAGTTTGTATTGTTATTCATGAGTGCTTCCGCTTTAGCTCTTGCCTGAATGTTTATATTGTGTGTGACATCTCGATATTCCTTCCAAGGGGTATTGGGGTGTTACAAGTTGTGGTATCAGAGCACCGGTTTAGTCGGTTCAGGTTCTATGTGATTGTTTAAGTATAGAGTCTTTACATGAGAATCTGTCTAGAGTTGTGGCCTAATGCGGATGGTGTCTTGTGTAGTGTTTTTTATGGAGTCGGATCCGAGTTACTATATGGTCGACACAATGGAAAGTGTTAATCCGATCAGAAGTAGTAATCCGGTCGGACAGGATAGGCTTGCATGTGAGCGTGCACCAGAAGGAGGTTAGGGTTTTGGTTTTGATCCGGCGTTAGTACAAGGTTTACTTCAAGTGGTAGACAGATTGATTGCTCCCAAGGCTCCTTCTGAGCATTTGAGGAAGAGGGGAGCAGAAGAGTTTCATGGAACTTCATTAGACCAATCGGATATGGCAGAATTATGGTTAGAGAGGATTGATCGGATTCTACAAGTGATATCTTGCCCTCCGCATTAGTAGGTTGTGTGTGCCATATCGCTTTTGCAAGGATTGGTGGAAGCTCTTGCTTCTCAATCCACATAGACTGGCTGATTTTGTCACACCCCAACCTATTCCAAGGAGACTTCCATATAGATTGGAGGAGAGGCCTCCCTGGATGGATAGGAGTGTCACACCCCACTAGTACAATATGCAAACATTACATATATAGAGCGACATATCAGGAATAATTAAAACTTTAATACAGAGAAGGATGATACTGAACAAAATGTATACTTTATTAATATACCAAAAGAAAGTCTTTACATAATACATCAGATTACAAAAGAACTAATTTACAAAAGCCCAAGATACACTGTTCAAAAGGGCTAACAAAACTTTACATCCGTTACAAAAAAAAATAAAGGAAAGCCTATACTATAAAACACCCCATCTCAAATTGCGTTGGCCTTCTCGATGCAACACGCCCAGAATACGCGTACCAAAACCTTCCACACCTGCACGGATAAACACCCGTGCTAAGAGAAATCGCTTAGTGGGGAAACACACAATGCATAACCGCCACTCACAGTGACGGTAAGAGAAAACACATGAAAACAATACAATTATGAGCATATAATCGTACATACTTAATTTAGATATTGGCATTCGCATTCAATCATTCTTGTACAAAACACAATGATACCTGCTTAATCACAATGAGTGGATAACGAGTACATATAGATACTTGAGAGTATCAATATCGTCACATATACTTATAGATACCCGAAGGCATCAAATCATTCTTTTTATTTTGTTTCCAAATTGTTATTACGTGGAATCTTAAGAAAGATTCAGACAGAGGGATCGCGAGGATCCAATCGTGGGACCTGATCAGGGTCCAAGTCGTACATATAGCTGCAGCGGCACATAACTCTATTAGGCATGCCTAACTATCCACTTATCCGATATTAGCAGGTTATGCAAAATCTTATCACGTTTACATATATATATTACTAGGCAAAAGATAGTCAAAACTTAGTGAAAACTGCATGCACAAGAATTTAAGTCATTAAGCAAAAAGGAAAAGAAATCAAGTTTGGAAGTCACGTCTGTCGCGCTCGCGACAACTGTCGCGCTCGCGACAACTGTCGCGCTCGCGACAGAAGCCAAGCTACACTTCCCCGCCTCGTCTCGCGATCGGGAGAGATCTCGTGGTCGCGAGAGGACGTAGGGATGGCTCTTCTGTCGCGCTCGCGAGGCTTGTCGCGCTCGCGACAGAAGAGAACCTCACACAAGCTCGGAGCTCGAGCACTCTGTCGCGCTCGCGACAGAGAGCTCCCTCGAATTCTTCGGCGCGACATCTCTCGCGCCGG
Organism: Excoecaria cochinchinensis; assembly: GCA_947683425.1. Classification (NCBI taxonomy): domain Eukaryota; kingdom Viridiplantae; phylum Streptophyta; class Magnoliopsida; order Malpighiales; family Euphorbiaceae; genus Excoecaria; species Excoecaria cochinchinensis. The sequence goes on from CANTUQ010000092.1 coordinate 8,441,651, forward strand.
CGCGAGGATTGAAACCCCCGCATTCTGTCGCGTTCGCGACAGTGTCGCGATCGCGACAGACACGGGTTTTTCAACTCTTACGCCCAAATTCTGCAGATTTCACACAAATTTCACATCCAAACTTCCAAAACTGATTCCAAAACTCAAAAATTCAGCAATTCAAGCATTCACAACTCATAACATAAATAAAAACCCAACTTCATCACCATATATCTCAATTAAAACAAGTCAAGTACATGTCTAATTCTAAGAATATCCAAAACAGCAATTTTGACAACAATTATAACTATTCACATAATTTCCCATAAATTCTTCAACCATATTCATTCTTTCTCATCACATATCACACTAATTTCGATTTAAGTTATAACAACTCAACTCATAATCCCAATCAAAGCAAAAACACATTTATCAAACTCAAAACACAAAATGCACAAAAGATGAACAACCCCAAACCTTCTCTCCTTAGCTCCTAATCGCGAGCTCCGCTTCCGCTAGTGATTCCTTTTCCTTTATCAGGTCTAGGAGCCTCCTCTGAACCATAAACCCATAACAATCAAGATCAATTCTAAAACAACCCACAATTGAATTTACAAATATTTAAACCTAGAGAAGAGGAAAGAGAAGAATCTAAAACACCCATAATTCCCAACTCACCTCTAAGCTTCAAAATCCACAAGCTAATCAACTAAATCTTCTCAAGGGGAAGGAGAGGAAGTAAGATCGGGCCAAGAAGAAGGAAAAGAACAAGAAGAAAGAAGAAGAAAGGAAGAACGGTGTGAGGAAGGAAGAAGAACGGGAAAACAAGGGGAATGGCTGATTTCTCACTCTTCACCAAACCTCATTAAATGCCCACTTATCCTCTTAGCCACATGTCACACTCTCCTTAAGCCACATGCCCTTTAACACACCCTACTCCCAAACTTGGCTATACACTCTAGGCTAACCCTTACTCATACTTTTACCTCTATACACTCCCATATACTATATCCTAACTCCTCTTTTCAACTAATATACATAAATTAAATAACTAAACTAATTTAACACACACATGCAACACATAAAATACACACATTCCGACACGGACAGGCTCAAACTACTGGGGTGGTTTTGGGGTGTTACAATACTCCCCCACTTAACAGAATTTCGTCCTCGAAATTCATACCTGTTCCGAACAACTGAGGGTATTGCAATCTCATAGCTTCCTCTGGTTCCCAGGTAGCTTCTTCAATACCGTGATGCTGCCATAGAACTTTAACTAACGGTATCTGCTTATTCCGAAGCTGTCTGATTTCTCTATCCAAAATCCTCTTCGGTTCTTCATCAAAAGAAAAGTCTGACTGAATCCGAATATCTTGTACTGGTAACACATGCGAAGGATCTGACCGATATCTCCTGAGCATAGATACATGAAAAACATCATGTAATCTAGCTAATTCCAAAGGTAACGCTAATTGATATGCTACTGGACCCACTTTCCTTAGAATCTCATACGGTCCAATAAATCGTGGACTTAGTTTGCCTTTCTTGCCAAAACGGAGAACCTTACGCCATGGTGACACTTTCAAGAAAACTTTATCACCTACTTCATACTGAATGTCCCGACGCTTCAGATTAGCATAAGAACGTTGTCGGTCCTTAGCTGCCTTCAAGTTCTGTTGCACAACCCTCACTTTCTCTTCAGTATCCCGTACTATATCCGAACCAATCATAGCCTTTTCTGACAGTTCAGTCCAACATACCGATGTTCTGCATTTCCGTCCATACAGTGCTTCATAAGGGGCCATACCAATACTCACTTGGTAACTGTTATTATAAGCGAATTCCATCAAAGACACATACCGATCCCAACTTCCTGAAAACTCTAAAGCACAACTTCGGAGCATATCTTCTAAAATCTGAATAACTCTCTCTGACTGACCATCAGTCTGCGGATGGAAAGCAGTACTGAAATTTAACCGTGTTCCCAAGGCTACCTTAAGTTCCTTCCAAAACTTAGATGTAAAACGAGGATCTCGGTCTGATACAATGGATAGCGGAATCCCATGCAATCGGACTATCTCATCCACATATAGTTCCGCCAACTTGTCCATCGAATAATCCACTCGCACAGGTAGAAAATGTGCAGACTTTGACAAACGATCCACTATAACCCATACCGAATCATGCTTACGCTGCGTCATAGGAAGACCAGATACAAAATCCATCGTGATGTCATCCCATTTCCATTGAGGAATGGGTAAGGGATGAAGCAATCCCGATGGCACTTGATGCTCGGTTTTCACTTGCTGACAAGTAAGACACCTTGAAACAAATTCTGTTATCTCTCTTTTCATTCCTGGCCACCAATAGTATTGCTTTAGATCTAGATACATCTTATCTCCACCAGGATGCATAGTGAAAACTGATGAATGAGCTTCTTGCAACAGTTTCTTTCTTAACTCCCCCACATTAGGTACACATAACCGAGTACCATGCCTCAACACTCCTTCACTGTCTAATAAATACTCAGTCTGCTTGCCCTCTTTCACTGCTTGACAAACACGCTGAAGCACATGATCATCTAACTTTGCCTTTGCAATTTCCGATTTCAAACTTGGCTTAACTTTAAGTTGAGCAATTAGAGCACCTTAAGAATCAAATCTCCATCTGCCTCGACTAGCCAATAACGCAGACAAAGACTTCCTACTAAGAGCATCTGCCACCACATTAGCTTTACCCGGATGATAGTCAATAATACAATCATAATCCTTGAAAAGCTCTAACCATCTCCGCTGTCTCAAATTTAACTCCTTCTGAGTTAACAAATACTTGAGACTCTTGTGATCGGTGAAAATTCTGCACGTCTCGCCATACAAGTAGTGTCGCCAAACCTTAAGCGCAAACACTACCGCTGCCAACTCCAAATCGTGAGTCGGGTAATTCCGCTCATGAGGCTTCAACTGTCTCGATGCATAAGCTACTACTTTATTCCCTTGCATCAAAACACAACCTAACCCAATTCCCGAAGCATCACTATACATAGTGTATTCCTTACCCGAAACTGGCTGTGTGAGCACAGGAGCTTTAACCAATAACTCTTTTAACCGATCAAAACTGGCTTGACACTTTTCAGTCCATACAAATTTTACATCCTTCCTAAGTAGCTTGGTCAAAGGAGATGCTAACACTGAAAACCCCTGAACAAACCGTCGGTAATACCCTACTAACCCCAGAAAACTTCTCACTTCTGGCACATTCTTCGGAGGCATCCAATTAACAATCGCTTCAATTTTGCTAGGATCAACCCGCACGCCTTCCGCTGACACTACATGTCCAAGAAAGGCCACCTCTTTCAACCAAAACTCGCACTTACTAAGTTTCGCATACAGCTGATGATCCCTTAACATTTGCAATACTAATCTAAGATGTTCCTCATGCTCTTTGCGGTCTCGAGAGTATACCAAAATGTCATCAATAAATACCACCACAAACTTGTCCAAATACGGTCGGAAAACTCGGTTCATCAGATCCATAAAGGCTGCAGGCGCGTTGGTCAAACCAAAGGGCATCACTAAAAATTCATAATGACCATAACGCGTCCGAAAAGCCGTCTTAGCCACATCTGCTTCCTTCACCCCTAACAGGTAATAGCCTGATCTCAAATCTATCTTAGAGAATACCCCGGCTCCTCTCAACTGATCAAAAAGATCTTCAATCCTTGGTAACGGATACTTGTTCTTAATAGTCACTTTGTTGAGCTGTCGATAGTCAATACACATCCGAAGGGTTCCATCTTTCTTCTTAACAAACAGCACTGGAGCGCCCCACGGTGACACACTTGGCCGGATGAACCCTTTATCCAACAATTCCTGCAACTGACTCTTCAATTCTTTCAATTCCATTGGAGCCATTCTGTAAGGAGCCTTAGAAATCGGAGCTGTACCTGGAACAATCTCTACTGACAATTCAACTTCTCTTTCTGGAGGTAACCCCGGTAATTCTTCAGGAAAAACATCTACAAAATCTCTTACAACCGGAATATCTTGAATCTTAACTTGACCTCTTCGAGAGTCCAAAACCACAGCTAAAAACGCTTCACAACCCTTCCTGATAAATCTTCCGGCTTTCATAGCTGAAACTACATTATGCAAAGAACTGCTTCCAACTCCCTTCACTACAACCGGCATTTGATCTTTATCCTTCAAAACCATTACTTTCCTATGACAATCTACCACCGCACGGTGCTTATGCAACCAATCCATTCCCAAAATAATATCAAACTCATGGAATGGCAAACAAATCAGATCTTCTACAAACTCGGTACCCTGTATCTTTAAAGGACACTTTCGACACACCCGATTAACCATAATACTCTGACCCAACGGACTGGATACACAAATCTCATATTCCATTTTCTCCTCACTACCCAAACTATCCCACAACTTACCAGAACACACATAAGAATGGGTAGAGCCCGGGTCAATCAAAACATAAACTTCGGTATCAAGCAAAGAGAACTTACCGGCAATTACTTCGGGAGCATTCTGTTCCTCTTGGGCCTTCATAGCATAAGCTCTACCAGATGATGGTACAGGGCGATCTACTGATTCTGAGGCTTCTCTATCACGAGGCCGTCCACCTCGACCCCTTCCTCTACCCCTATTACGACTTCCTTGGGGTACATTAGATCCAGCTCGGCTCCCTTCCTGTTGTCCCGAAGGATCTCCAAGTCGGTTCGGACAATTTGCAAGTAAATGGTCCGTAGAGCCACATTTAAAACAGCCTCCTGTTAACCACCGACATTCACCCCAATGTTGTCTATTACAATGAGAACATCGGGGAGGGCCGTCTCCTCTACCTGAACCCGTTCCCCTAGAAGCACCCTGTCTTCTCCCTCTAGGGGCCGGACTAGCTGTAGATTCATCCGCAAAGTTTCCTTGCGACTCCCTCGCTCTTTTGCCTGAAGAAGAACCACCTCTTGCAGACTTTCTTCTTTGAGCCTTTTCTCTCAATATATTCTCAGAACGCTCCGCCCTCAAGGCTGCTTGTACTAACTGATAATATCTCACATTTGGAGCCGACATCAATGATATTAACATCACTTTTAAAGATTCATTCAAGCCTGCTTCAAAATGCTGACATCGAAACTCTTCTGTAAGGACCCTTGGCGGTGCATACTTACTGAGCTTATTGAACTCATCCTCATACTCGGCCACAGACATTGTTCTTTGCTTAAAAGTGAGAAACTGTGCCCACTTAGTATCCTTATAAGCTTTGGTCACATACCGATTCTGAAACTCATCCTCAAAGAATTCCCATGTTATCGGTTCAGGAACTTGCGGTTGACTAGTCACCAACTTCCACCAATCATAAGCTGAACCTTGTAACAAAGACAAGGCACACTCCACTTCTTGCTCCGGTGGGCATCTTATCTCCTTAAGTACTCTGGCTGCCTTTTCTAACCACATCTCTGCTTTGTTAGATTCATCTATACCAGTACCAAAGAAATCCTCTGCACCATGCTTTCTTAACCTTTCAATAGGGGCACTAGGCGCTGTTACCCTTTCAAGTACTCTTGTCATACTCTGAAGCATCGCTTCCATTGGTCCCAAAGGCACCTCAGGATAACCCCTAGGAGGTTGAGCCGGACCAGAAACTGAGGGATCCTGCTCTTGGGGATTCGCACTTTCCGCTGACCCCTCAAGCGATCCACGGGCAGACTCCATAACTACAAAACATAAACGCAGTGCGCATCAGGCCAACACAACTCCAACAACTAACTAACACACTGAAACCCAGTAACATCTAAACCAACTGCTCTGATACCACCTAATGTCACACCCCAACCTATTCCAAGGAGACTTCCATATAGATTGGAGGAGAGGCCTCCCTGGATGGATAGGAGTGTCACACCCCACTAGTACAATATGCAAACATTACATATATAGAGCGACATATCAGGAATAATTAAAACTTTAATACAGAGAAGGATGATACTGAACAAAATGTATACTTTATTAATATACCAAAAGAAAGTCTTTACATAATACATCAGATTACAAAAGAACTAATTTACAAAAGCCCAAGATACACTGTTCAAAAGGGCTAACAAAACTTTACATCCGTTACAAAAAAAATAAAGGAAAGCCTATACTATAAAACACCCCATCTCAAATTGCGTTGGCCTTCCCGATGCAACACGCCCAGAATACGCGTACCAAAACCTTCCACACCTGCACGGATAAACACCCGTGCTAAGCGAAATCGCTTAGTGGGGAAACACACAATGCATAACCGCCACTCACAGTGACGGTAACAGAAAACACATGAAAATAATACAATTATGAGCATATAATCGTACATACTTAATTCAGATATTGGCATTCGCATTCAATCATTCTTGTACAAAACACAATAATACCTGCTTAATCACAATGAGTGGATAACGAGTACATATAGATACTTGAGAGTATCAATATCGTCACATATACTTATAGATACCCGAAGGCATCAAATCATTCTTTTTATTTTGTTTCCAAATTGTTATTACTTGGAATCTTAAGAAAGATTCAAACAGAGGGATCGCGAGGATCCAATCGTGGGACCTGATCAGGGTCCAAGTCGTACATATAGCTGCAGCGACACATAACTCTATTAGGCATGCCTAACTATCCACTTATCCGATATTAGCAGGTTATGCAAAATCTTATCACGTTTACATATATATATTACTAGGCAAAAGATAGTCAAAACTTAGTGAAAACTGCATGCACAAGAATTTAAGTCATTAAGCAAAAAGGAAAAGAAATCAAGTTTGGAAGTCACGTCTGTCGCGCTCGCGACGACTGTCGCGCTCGCGATAAACGCAAAGCTACACTTCCCCGCCTCGTCTCGCGATCGCGAGAGATCTCGTGGTCGCGAGAGGACGTAGGGATGGCTCTTCTGTCGCGCTCGCGAGGCTTGTCGCGCTCGCGACAGAAGAGAACCTCACACAAGCTCGGAGCTCGAGCACTCTGTCACGCTCGCGACAGAGAGCTCCCTCGAATTCTTCGGCGCGACATCTCTCGCGCCGGCGCGAGGATTGAAACCCCCGTATTCTGTCGCGCTCGCGACAGTGTCGCGATCGTGACAGACACGGGTTTTTCAACTCTTACGCCCAAATTCTGCAGATTTCACACAAATTTCACATCCAAACTTCCAAAACTGATTCCAAAACTCAAAAATTCAGCAATTCAAGCATTCACAACTCATAACATAAATAAAAACCCAACTTCATCACCATTTATCTCAATTATAACAAGTCAAGTACATGTCTAATTCTAAGAATATCCAAAACAGCAATTTTGACAACAATTATAACAATTCACATAATTTCCCATAAATTCTTCAACCATATTCATTCTTTCTCATCACATATCACACTAATTTTGATTTAAGTTATAACAACTCAACTCATAATCCCAATCAAAGCAAAAACACATTTATCAAACTCAAATCACAAAATGCATAAAAGATGAACAATCCCAAACCTTCTCTCCTTAGCTCCTAATCGCGAGCTCCGCTTCCGCTAGCGATTCCTTTTCCTTTATCAGGTCTAGGAGCCTCCTCTGAACCATAAACCCATAACAATCAAGATCAATTCTAAAACAACCCACAATTGAATTTACAAATATTTAAACCTAGAGAAGAGGAAAGAGAAGAATCTAAAACACCCATAATTCCCAACTCACCTCTAAGCTTCAAAATCCACAAGCTAATCAACTAAATCTTCTCAAGGGGAAGGAGAGGAAGTAAGATCGGGCCAAGAAGAAGGAAAAGAACAAGAAGAAAGAAGAAGAAAGGAAGAACGGTGTGAGGAAGGAAGAAGAACGGGAAAACAAGGGGAATGGCTGATTTCTCACTCTTCACCAAACCTCATTAAATGCCCACTTATCCTCTTAGCCACATGTCACACTCTCCTTAAGCCACATGCCCTTTAAGACACCCTACTCCCAAACTTGGCTATACACTCTAGGCTAACCCTTACTCATACTTTTACCTCTATACACTCCCATATACTATATCCTAACTCCTCTTTTCAACTAATATACATAAATTAAATAACTAAACTAATTTAACACACACATGCAACACATAAAATTCACACATTCCGACACGGACAGGCTCAAACTACTGGGGTGGTTTTGGAGTGTTACAGATTTGACATGGGAATTTTTCGTGAAAGAATTTGAGCAAAAGTATGTTACCAAGGCCTATAGGAGGCAAAGTGGAAGGAATTTATAAGTTTGAAGCAAAGGAACTTGTCGGTTAGCGACTATGAGAAAGAGTTTGGTCGTTTGAGCAAGTGTGTTCCTACTGCTTTGATAACTGAGAATTTCAAATGCCAACATTTTCAAAATGGATTAAGAGAAGTGATTAGAGGTCCGTTGTCGGCCATGACAGTTATGCATCCGGTTGGGTATTATCAGTTAGTGGCAGCAGCGATTAAGTTAGAAGAATCGGAAGTGATCAAGCTGAAGATGGAGCACAAGAGAAAAGTAACTGATGGTAATGTGTTTAGTAGTAAGAGAACTCGTGATGGAGTTGGTGGATAGCATACTCAATGGTTGGGTCTAGTGCAAGAATCTAAGGGAATTGTTTTGGTACCCCCTAGTAAAGAAAGCAATGTGCCAAAGTGTGAGCATTGTGGGAAATTTCATAGAGGTATGTGCAGGAAGCTCAGTGGAGCGTGCTTTAAATGTGGCAACATGGAGCATATGCTTGCCAATTGTCCAGAACTGAAAGAGAGCACGATTCAGTAAAGTAATAGAGGGAACACGGGAGTGACTGGATCTACAAGGTGGAAGAAGAAGAGATCGAGCAGCACATGATATATCGAAAATGATTGAGAAGCCGATTCCGTCAGTTGTTGCAGCTTGATGTTATGCTATGATTAGAGGAGAAAGAAGATGAGCAAGGCTGGTCTTTCTGGTAAGTCCTGATGTTATTGTGTTTGATTTTTACAAGCTTTATTGTGATAAGTGTTTTGCTATCTATGTTATTGGGTGCAATTTCGAGGATGAAATTTCTTAAGGGGGAGTGATTGTAATAACCCGAATACACCCTAGTAGGATTTGTAATGATTTGGTATGTATATGCGTGTGTATTTATAAGAAAGAACACTTTTGAATTATTGTTTGGGTGAGAGGAAGAATTTGTTAGAAGATTGGTCAAGCTTTGTTTTGGGATTTCTTGTTTAGCTTCTGCCGCGAGCACGACACCCGTCGAGAGCGCGACAGAATGCGCCAGTTGGAGTTCGTTTTAAGCGGGAATTTAAGTGTATTTTGAGTTGGGTTGGACATGTGGCAGTCATGCAAGGAGTTTGGAAGGGTTTGGGACACATGTCTTAAGATAGACATGTGGCTTTGAGAGAATGTGCCAAGTGGACTTTTGAAATGCAACATAAGTGATGTGAGTGGAAAAATCTGTCCTCATTCTTGTTTTGCATGCAGATAGTGTTATCACTCTTTGTTTTCCCTCTCTTTCTCGGTTTTACTTCCTCTTTCTTCTTTGATTTTGTCTTCCTTTGGCTAATTTCTGCATTGGATGGTTTGAAGAGGTTATTAAAGGATTAAGAAGGTAAGTGTGACTTAGCTTTGTGTTGGTCTTCTTCTACTCCATTTCTGTTTTGGTTTGACCTGGTTGTGTAATGGACTAAGAGGTGTTGTATTGTTGTTTTTTGCTGTGTTTGAAGTTCCGGATAGAAGCATTGAGAAGGGCAAGGACAAGATTTGAGATTGCAAGTTTCGCTGCACTTCAAGAGGATGGGATCGTGTGCTCTTGAACTTGTGCGTGTGTTACAATTTTTGAGTCTGGTGATTCATGTTGTGATTGTGAGGGAATTATGGAATTTCGTGTGTTAATAATTGGTTTATGAGCTATCTTAGACCCTTTTATAAATGCATGTGGTTATAAGTATGTCTTGAATGATAATAAATGTTATGTGCTGATGAGTTTTTGGATATGCATGTTTATGGTTTTAATTTGATACATGAACATGTTAAGTGGTGATTTAGAGTTTTGATGTGCATGTTGTATATAACATGTCTAAGGTTTTGAGCATATGTGTTTGATTGATGAAGATAAGTGGTTATGTGGAAGTTTGCATGTTGTGTTGTTGGTTTTCCACGTTTCTTTTCTGTCGCGAGTGCGACAGAGGCCGCTTTGGCTTCTGTCGCAGGAGTGATGAAGTCGCGAGCACAACAGTTGGGTGATTGTTTTCTGTCACGAGTGCGACATCCGCCACGAGCGTGACAATATGCAGCTCTACTTGTCCAAGTTCCTTGAACTATCTTTCATGATTGGGCATTGCTTTGGTATATGTTTGTACATGTTCAAGGTAGTTTATATGCATGATATCAATATCGATTGTGCTTTTAAAGAATTGTTTAGTTTTGCAGGTTTTGGCAAGACATGAATATGTAGTGATCATTTGATTGGCTATCAATCGTATCACTTATTGTGTTAAGCCTGATCGATCAAGTTAGTGGATAGATAAGCATGCTTATAAAGGGTTTTGTGCGGCTGCTTTGTAGACCGTTATGGTCTTTTGTCTAGAGACTTTAGTCTCTTTTGTTACCTCTGGTCAGTCGAATGTTTTTAGACTTATGTCTTTTATTTTAGATACTGAATTTCATCAGTACCTTTTGTACCCGTATCCACAGTCCGTGAGAGTTCAGGCTTCTTATTGTTTGCTTTTGTGATGATCGAGCTTATGCTTTTGATAATGGAATGATTGTATTGTTTTGAGCATTTCATATTAATGCTGTTGGCTCAGTTATGCTCATCAAGTGCACATGATATTGTTAAGATTCTGTTATGTGTTGCGCATATAAGAATGTTATGGTGCTTTGAGCTTATTAGTTTTGATAAGATTGAATTGTACATGTCATAATTTTGTAATTGACTTTGCGTTTATGCCTTGGCATGATATATATATGCTGTGATTCATACTTGTCCGGTCCTTTGTTTTTGTACATCCCCACTAAGCGTGATCGCTTAGCATGGATGTTTGTTTCCATGTAGGTGTAACACCCCCATCGCCGTCCCCGTTGGAAGGACGCCGACGAACGCGCTACACGACGCTCACATATACAGATATACACATGCACAATGCGGAAGCATACATTCATACATAACATACATACGAAAATACGGGTGAATTAAAAACTTACCTTACCTTACCTTGCGATACAGACTGAACATGCAATAACTCACACACATGCAGGCACTAAGCAAAAGCATACACAGAAGCATACATATAACCATTCAACGGAAGCATAATCGAAATAATAAAACAAAGGAATAACTAAACATAAAAACATACTAACTATTACATTCCCAAAAGAAAACTCAAGATCAAAACATAATTAATTACATATACAATACTACTGAATTACAAAAGCTGAAATACAGAAGCTGAACAAAATACAGAACTTCTAACTCCTACGTGGCCGACCTTGCAGAAGTGCGACTCGAACTGAACCAAACCTGCCACCTGCACGGAAAGGAAATCCGTGCTAAGCGATAAACGCTTAGTGGGGAGAACACACAAGAGTATGGACGGCCATTCACAATGGTCGTCAAGGCAAAACACATTCAAATGGCAAATGCGGATATTCATAACCTATAAATAATTAGGCTTGCATAATAAAGGCCTTCATTTCAATACTCACAATCAAACCATAACCTCATGTCCAGGATAGACCAAAACAGACATAATACAATACACGTTACAAGCATCATCATGCTGAACTACATACTATATCACATGCATAAACCTACATGGGTAGCAAATATCAACATCTTACCGTGCGGAGTTACATGAGCTTTACACATGCAATTGACATAACTAAGCACCCATGCATGAACTGACAACCAAACCATCATGTTAAGAATGCTAGTTAACCAACATACTTAGACATACTAAACACACACACTAGTCAAAATCCAAGGTATATAAATCCAAAGCATCATATTACCGCTGCGCAACTCTCATATATAAAGTATCAAGCGAAAACACTCTAATAGCGGAGACTGAAAGCATAATCACATAACATTAAATTCATATCATCAACATGCAGAAAGTACAGTTAATCATTACATACTTACCATCACAACTGCTTCGGTTCACAAGCTAATATATAACAAAACCACGATTAAGTCACATACTTAAATACATCAATCGAATCATTTCAAAGCATTCAGAAACTTATAAAAAATTACATGACAAGTACGGATAATCATGTTAGACATAAAATCATACTTATAGAATACAGACATACATTCTAAAACCCAAAGTCACGTTTATGTACATATAAATTGATTCCTAAAATCCTTATCATGTTCATATAATAAAGCCATACAATCAGTATTTCATAATCCTATTCATTCAGAAATAATTCGATATATATTACATCGATATACTCATTCAGATAATCCATTTATAGCCAAATCAGATCAGAGCAGTTCAAATAAACATTCAAAGAACACCTGCTGACTCTAGGTAGTGGATAACGAGTGTACAGACAGTACTTTCCGGGTACGAGCCGATTACAGACAGTACATTACGGGTACGAATCGATTAAACCATTATACTTTAACTTTCACAGATATTTTTAAAAGGGACCTTAAACAAGATCCAATACAGAAAAGGGTTCGCGAGGAACCGAACGGGGACCTGATCGGGGTCCAAACAGAACTATGGGCTGCAGCTAACAGACTCTATTAGGCATGCCTAACTATCCACTAGACTGACTCTCGCAGGTCATGCATAAAACAATTCACGCTTCGAATCGCATAACGCATAAATATATATATACATCATGCATAACTAGAGAATGATAGACATATAAATATGCTCATAAAGTTGGTCATATCTCATACAATTCCCATTGTAAAACATAATACAGTCAATATACTTTAACATTTAAACAATGTTCTAAAGCATGCCAAGAATCAGGTAAAGAAGCATTACCATGCCAATGGTTATCAATACAAAAATCCTAATCATGCGTTAGGGAGGATAACTAAGTATAAATCATGCATAATCCAAATTACATTTAAATATAACACATTGATTTCAAAGGCTAAAGCATAACAATGTATTCCGACATCAACCATATTATTCAAATAAGTTTGGCGTAGCAGGATGCCAATCATACTTCATACAAATCATATACTGGAGCATGCAATAACTCAATTGATAACATCTTAGCACTACTCATCATTCTAAAGAATGTCAGGAACACATGTGGAATCATACTATGCTAATGACCAAGGACGCATCATCATAATCGGGGAAAGTTACAGCATAATCTTAAGCATGGCGAATTATTCTTTAAGAAGAAACAGACTAAAGATATGCATAACATAATTCTCATTAAGACAGAACGTGTTTGGGACTAAACAATCAAAAAGTCAGCCTTCATAATTCCTTCGCATTAAAATATGACGTGCAATACATATCACAACAATAAGCATATCACAGTCCACACCATACCGTTGAAATCCCACAATCATTTAACAGGATCACTATAATCCAAAACTTATTCCAAAATACCACATATAACTTATCATAGATAACATATTTTTAATACCAAACAAATTGGGATAATCAACCAAATCAACAAAGTAATATAACACACAGTAGAGGAAAGTACCATAAAAAGTGTTTAGAAATCAGTTTAGAAATCATTTTATAAAAACTGGTCGCTTGGGGAAAGAAAAACAGAAGCAAAACAGAAGAGTCGGGAGACCTGAGCAACCTTCACGTCACGTGAAGGTTGCTCACGTCGCTTGAGCATAGCTCACGCCTTGTGAGCATTGCTCACGTCGCGTGAGCATAGCTCACGCCTTGTGAGCATTGCTCACGCCTCGTGAGCAATTGCTCACATCGCGTGAGCATAGCTCACGTAGCGTGAGCATTGCTCACCCAGCGTGGGCATGGCTCATGTCACGTGAGCATAGCTCACGTCGCGTAAGCCGCTTCCTTCTTCTTTCCCGCTATCGCATACCTGCAGATTTCCATCGTTTTCCAGAAATTCAAAGAACTCGATAACAACCATTTTCAATCTAATTCAAAACAGCACCAAAACTCATCTTACCTTTCAATCGATGTCCCAAACAGCATAAACAAGATAATTGCAACTTAATTCAACAATCAAATCAACCAAAATCATGCATAGACACATTTAATTCCTTCAAGAACATAAACCCTAACAAATAACAGTAAATTCAAAACCCAAACACAGTACTTCCAATTTAATCCTATTCATGCATTACTAACACATTTACTCACATAATCATGCATATACACATTTCAAAACATAACAAATTCCAAAACTTAGATAATGCAAACACATTTACAAGCCTAGTGAGAAATAGGGCAGAGACAGGAACACAGAAGCTCTTCAAGCATTGCATGCAATCAAAACACTCCCAAACCTGGAAATGACGATCCCAAAGTCAGCTTCAAGATCAGTCCTCAATCCTTTCCTTGCCTTTACTTTGCTTCTTCTTACAATCCAAAACTTGCACAAAGAAGAATCCACAGTTACTCTTCAAAACCCTAACTCAACCAAAAACCATGAGAAGAAGAAGAAGAACAGGAGCATGTAGAAAACCTTAAACCAACTTACCTCTTCAAACAAAGAACAATCCAAGCCAAACACAACCCAAGCCAAATGAGAAAGAAAGGAAAAAGCAGAGAAAGGAGAAGAGAAGAGGAAGAAGGAGCGTGAGAGGAGGGGACGGGAAAGCCAAACCAAAAATCTGTGTTCCCCCTTCTCTCTTCCTCTTACTTCTTCTTTTTCTTCTTTCAATGCCCACCTAACAGTCCACTTGGCAACACTCAATTCACCATAATATCCACTCAAACTTTCCAAATCAAAGCACCATACTTGAGTCACACCCAAACATCTCCAATAACCCACTCATATCCTACTTCCATACACCACAAACACACACTAGCACTTCTCTTCTTAACACACTTAATTAATTAATTACCATTAAGTCCTTATTATCCAAATTCTCATACACAAATTACTGAAATACCCTTCCGATTTTGACTTAGCATAAACAATCCCGACTAGGGCCGTTTTGGGATGTGACAACTCTTCCCTCCTAAAAGAATTTCGTCCTCGAAATTCACAGTGAAACACTGACATCCTCACAACCCAAACAAACAAAACTTACTTAAACAAAAGCTTGCAATGCAACTTACCAGAAGAACCTGCGGTCTCTTTCGAATCCTTGCTAGATGCTACAAACTCTGAAGACACTCGAGACGATCTGAGCAAATCCTCCACATCCTTTCTAGCTTGCCCAACTAGACTCTCACTCATCTTCTTAGGACAATCGATTATCTGATGTTCCATACTGCCACATCTGAAACAAGCACCCGAAAGCTTCCGACATGGGCCCCGATGTCGCTTCTGGCAGTGCTGACATACTGACGGTACCCACTTCTTACACTTGTTCCCATGTTGCTTCTGAAATTGTTGACACATCGAAGGTTCTCGAACCCTTTTTCCTGCTGGCACTTCACTAACCGACCCTTTTCTCTTCTGAGGAACATGCCGCACAACTTCTTGAGAAGCACGAGGAGTAGTCAATCTATCCAAAATCCGAATCAACCCTTGTACAAGAGCCCTATCCTCAGAAACCAGACCAGAATCTTCAACTGGAAGACGCTCGGAAATATTCTGATCAGCACTAACTCGATTCACACTTTCTGTTGTCTCGCCCACATTCTCACTAGGATCAGACTCCATCTAGACATGACACAAAACAAGACGCATATGCATTAGGCCACGACACAAAACCGACTCTCATGCAAAGACTCAACACCTAACAAACAACACACCCAGAACCATCAAACCTGGGCTCTGATACCACTAACTGTAACACCCCCATCGCCGTCCCCATTGGAAGGATGCCGACGGACGCGCTACACGACGCTCACACATACAGATATACACATGCACAATGCGGAAGCATACATTCATACATAACATACATACGAAAATACGGGTGAATTAAAAACTTACCTTACCTTACCTTGTGATACAGACTGAACATGCAATAACTCATACACATGCAGGCATTAAGCAAAAGCATACACAGAAGCATACATATAACCATTCAACGGAAGCATAATCGAAATAATAAAACAAAGGAATAACTAAACATAAAAACATACTAACTATTACATTCCCAAAAGAAAACTCAAGATCAAAACATAATTAATTACATATGCAATACTACTGAATTACAAAAGCTGAAATACAGAAGCTGAACAAAATACAGAACTTCTAACTCCTACGTGGCCGACCTTGCAGAAGTGCGACTCGAACTGAACCAAACCTGCCACCTGCACAGAAAGGAAATCCGTGCTGAGCGATAAACGATTAGTGGGGAGAACACACAAGAGTATGGACGGCCATTCACAATGGTCGTCAAGGCAAAACACATTCAAATGGCAAATGCGGATATTCATAACCTATAAATAATTAGGCTTGCATAATAAAGGCCTTCATTTCAATACTCACAATCAAACCATAAACTCATGTCCATGATAGACCAAAACAGACATAATACAATACACGTTACAAGCATCATCATGCTGAACTACATACTATATCACATGCATAAACCTACATGGGTAGCAAATATCAACATCTTACCGTGCGGAGTTACATGAGCTTTACACATGCAATTGACATAACTAAGCACCCATGCATGAACTGACAACCAAACCATCATTTTAAGAATGCTAGTTAACCAACATACTTAGACATACTAAACACACACACTAGTCAAAATCCAAGGTACAAAATCCAAAGCATCATATTACCGCTGCGCAACTCTCATATATAAAGTATCAAGCGAAAACACTCTAATAGCGGAGACTGAAAGCATAATCACATAACATTACATTCATATCATCAACATGCAGAAAGTACAGTTAATCATTACATACTTACCATCACAACTGCTTCGGTTCACAAGCTAATATATAACAAAACCACGATTAAGTCACATACTTAAATACATCAATCGAATCATTTCAAAGCATTCAGAAACTTATAACAAATTACATGACAAGTACGGATAATCATGTTAGACATAAAATCATACTTATAGAATACAGACATACATTCTAAAACCCAAAGTCACGTTTATGTACATATAAATTGATTCCTAAAATCCTTATCATGTTCATATAATAAAGCCATAAAATCAGTATTTCATAATCCTATTCATTCAGAAATAATTCGATATATATTACATCGATATACTCATTCAGATAATCCATTTATAGCCAAATCAGATCAGAGCAGTTCAAATAAACATTCAAAGAACACCTGCTGACTCTAGGTAGTGGATAACGAGTGTACAGACAGTACTTTCCGGGTACGAGCCGATTACAGACAGTACATTACGGGTACGAATCGATTAAACCATTATACTTTAACTTTCACAGATATTTTTAAAAGGGACCTTAAACAAGATCCAATACAGAAAAGGGTTCGCGAGGAACCGAACGGGGACCTGATCGGGGTCCAAACAGAATTATGGGCTGCAGCTAACAGACTCTATTAGGCATGCCTAACTATCCACTAGACTGACTCTCGCAGGTCATGCATAAAACAATTCACGCTTCGAATCGCATAACGCATAAATATATATATACATCATGCATAACTAGAGAATGATAGACATATAAATATGCTCATAAAGTTGGTCATATCTCATACAATTCCCATTGTAAAACATAATACAGTCAATATACTTTAACATTTAAACAATGTTCTAAAGCATGCCAAGAATCAGGTAAAGAAGCATTACCATGCCAATGGTTATCAATACAAAAATCCTAATCATGCGTTAGGGAGGATAACTAAGTATAAATCATGCATAATCCAAATTACATTTAAATATAACACATTGAGTTCAAAGGCTAAAGCATAACAATGTATTCCGACATCAACCATATTATTCAAATAAGTTTGGCATAGCAGGATGCCAATCATACTTCATACAAATCATATACTGGAGCATGCAATAACTCAATTGATAACATCTTAGTACTACTCATCATTCTAAAGCATGTCAGGAACACATGTGGAATCATATTATGCTAATGACCAAGGACGCATCATCATAATCGGGGAAAGTTACAGCATAATCTTAAGCATGGCGAATTATTCTTGAAGAAGAAACAGACTAAAGATATGCATAACATAATTCTCATTAAGACAGAACGTGTTTGGGACTAAACAATCAGAAAGTCAGCCTTCATAATTCCTTCGCATTAAAATATGACGTGCAATACATATCAAAACAATAAGCATATCACAGTCCAAACCATACCGTTGAAATCCCACAATCATTTAACAGGATCACTATAATCCAAAACTTATTCCAAAATACCACATATAACTTATCATAGATAACATATTTTTAATACCAAACAAATTGGGATAATCAACCATATCAACAAAGTAATATAACACACAGTAGAGGAAAGTACCATAAAAAGTGTTTAGAAATCAGTTTAGAAATCATTTTATAAAAACTGGTCGCTTGGGGAAAGAAAAACAGAAGCAAAACAGAAGAGTCGGGAGACCTGAGCAACCTTCACGTCACGTGAAGGTTGCTCACGTCGCGTGAGCATAGCTCACGCCTTGTGAGCATTGCTCACGTCGCGTCAGCATAGCTCACGCCTCGTGAGCATTGCTCACGTCGCGTGAGCATAGCTCACGCCTCGTGAGCAATTGCTCACGTCGCGTGAGCATAGCTCACGTAACGTGAGCATTGCTCACCCAGCGTGAGCATGGCTCACGTCGCGTGAGCCGCTTCCTTCTTCTTGCCCGCTATCGCATACCTGCAGATTTCCATCGTTTTCCAGAAATTCAAAGAACTCGATAGCAACCATTTTCAATCTAATTCAAAACACCACCAAAACTCATCTTACCTTTCAATCGATGTCCCAAACAGCATAAACAAGATAATTGCAACTTAATTCAACAATCAAATCAACCAAAATCATGCATAGACACATTTAATTCCTTCAAGAACATAAACCCTAACAAATAACAGTAAATTCAAAACCCAAACACAGTACTTCCAATTTAATCCTATTCATGCATTACTAACACATTTACTCACATAATCATGTATATACACATTTCAAAACATAACAAATTCCAAAACTTAGATAATGCAAACACATTTACAAGCCTAGTGAGAATTAGGGCAGAGACAGGAACACAGAAGCTCTTCAAACATTGCATGCAATCAAAACACTCCCAAACCTGGAAATGACGATCCCAAAATCAGCTTCAAGATCAATCCTCAATCCTTTCCTTGCCTTTACTTTGCTTCTTCTTACAATCCAAAACTTGCACAAAGAAGAATCCACAGTTACTCTTCAAAACCCTAACTCAACCAAAAACCATGAGAAGAAGAAGAAGAACAGGAGCACGTAGAAAACCTTAAACCAACTTACCTCTTCAAACAAAGAACAATCCAAGCCAAAAACAACCCAAGCCAAATGAGAAAGAAAGGAAAAAGCAGAGAAAGGAGAAGAGAAGAGGAAGAAGGAGCGTGAGAGGAGGGGACGGGAAAGCCAAACCAAAAATCTGTGTTCCCCCTTCTCTCTTCCTCTTACTTCTTCTTTTTCTTCTTTCAATGCCCACCTAACAGTCCACTTGGCAACACTCAATTGGACCATAATATCCACTCAAACTTTCCAAATCAAAGCACCATACTTGAGTCACACCCAAACATCTCCAATAACCCACTCATATCCTACTTCCATACACCACAAACACACACTAGCACTTCTCTTCTTAACACACTTAATTAATTAATTACCATTAAGTCCTTATTATCCAAATTCTCATACACAAATTACTGAAATACCCTTCCGATTTTGACTTAGCATGCACAATCCGGACTAGGTCCATTTTGGGATGTGACAGTAGGTTTGCAGGTTTTGTTTGGTTTTGGATCACTCATCTGCTGGCCACTAGGAGTTGAAGTCTCCTTTTTGTACTAGTATAGGGAAAAGTTGTATAGTCCAGTTTTTGCTTGTATGTTTTGTAAGGCATGTAATTCGGATATGTAATGTAAGGACTTAGTATATGTATACTTTATAAGTTCAGTTATGCAAGTTTGTATGGTTATTCGTGAGTGCTTCCGCTTTAGCTCTTGCCTGAATGTTTATGTTATGTGTGACATCTCCACATTCCTTCCAAGGGGTATTGGGGTGTTATAGGTCCTCAATTGATTGATAAAAAAAATCCCATCTTAATGAATAAAAATATTTAACCGTTTTTATATTAGCGGAATAAAAAAATAATATTTATAATAACAACATAAATTATAAAGATAAAGTCCAGAGAATAAACCCAAGAGAGGATCCTTAGGCCATCACAGCGGCTTCTATCAAAACAGCTTTAGATTCAGCAAGCAAGTCAAATAAAACTCACAAAATAAAGCCATGTTAGTGCAAAATTAGGAGCAAAATAAACAAGAGATTGAATAATAATAAAATATAATGTGAGAAATTGCAAGAAAAATCAATGGAAAAGAAAATGGTAAGAAAAAGGGAAATAAATGAGAGAGGGGGCCCAGGGACGACCCAAGGCATGCGAGCGACGGGCGTCCCTGGGCTGACCGGCGGGCTAAGATTACATCCATCGACGGCCCGTCGCTCGCTTGAGCGACGGCCGTCGATGGTTGCTTCTACCCATCAGTCCCTCCTATTTTGCTTGGCTAAACGGCAGGCTAGGATGGCATCCATCGACGGCCTATCGCTTGTTTAAGCAATGGCAGTCGGTGGTTGCTCCTGCCCGTCGGTCACCACTGCTCAAGAATAAAGAGAAAATTCAAAACTCTTTCTTGTTTTCATTTGAATAAAATCGGATTTTTATGCAATCAATCACTGTAAAATAATTAAATTCAAGATGATAGATCCATAAATATTTACCCTCGAATTTTTAACTCGTGAAGGTGAACGTCGTGCTATGTCAGTTCCTCTAATTCTACAAGGATCGGTCCGCGATTGCGTGATTTTGAAAAATCTTTGATCGCAAAACTCGTATTGCGAAAGAAAAAAGTAAACCAAGAGAAGAAAATTACTTTCTCTTCCTCGGTATTATAGCACTTCAAATGTTGAAAAACAGCTAATCGATAAAAAAAAATGAATGAATGTCATTCCCTCGATTTAGCTTTGATTCAGAAAATATATAACAAAAGCGTTTTTGGAGAAAATTAATATCTCGTGAGAAAACTTTTAAAGTAACTTTTTTGATCCAAATTTGTCGACCCGGATTTTTTTTTAACCCCAAATAAGGAACTTCCTTCCCCTATTTATAGGTTTTGGAAGATATTTTAAATAAATTTAAATTTTAAATTTAAATTTGAAGAGGATTTTCTGAAATCAAATCAAAATCGAATGATCTTCATAATATTCCCAAATTCAAATCTAATATTTAAAGATATTTGAAAAGATTTTGGAGATTTTAAAAGATTTAAAAAATATTTTGAAAATCCTTCAAAATTTGGAGAATCTGGCGGTTTAAACGATCGGATCACCGACTAGCGATCATTTGACTGATGGACCCTACACGTGGCACGGAAATGAGAGACGACTATTTCTCCCAAGGAGCTAGCGTCTTTCAATCGAGCGACGGGCGCTGCTCAAGCGAGCGATGAGCGCCGCTCAAGCGAGCGACGGACTCTATTCTCGAGTGACAAGCGTCAGTCAGGCGAGTGATGGGCTCCCTTCCAGAGCGACAGTCGGCACTCGTCGCGAGAGACAGGCCTCTCGCGCGAGCGACGGGCTCTCCCACCATCGACGGGCTGCCCATCTGTGGAACAAAATCCCAATTCTCAACGTTTGAACTCTCTTTGACTCTCCAAAGTCTCCCATTTACCTAGAAAACCTACGATCCTTATAAAACTAGAGAATGAACACCCACAACTTTCATCCCTTATCCGAAAACTGACGTTAGTCTCTTCATTGGGTAACTCTAATCTGGACTGCCTCAGAACCTGGTGTCTACACTTTCCTTAACAGCCTCATCATAGGAGCAATAATGACTGAAAAACCCTTTACAAACCGATGATAATACCCTGCCAAATCGAAGAAACTTCGGTTATACCCCATTTTCCCCTGGCAGTTTGAGTCATGTTTGTCTGTGTGTTTATGATTGTTCTGGCATGTGATGTCTTAGTTTGGGCCATATTGCATGAGTTATGGGCTAAGGTGGTAGTGTTATGTGTGGGTGTAGACACCGGGTTCTGAGTCAGCTCAGATCGAAGTTACCCAATGATGAAAATGGTACCTATTCACAGGCAAAGGAAAGATAAAAGTGATGATTTCCTCCAAAGAAAAAATGTTTTTTCGTTTTCTTTATTTAAAAAAAAAAAGGTTTTAGGGGCCCTGCACAGTAAGGCCCATCTCACCCATGTGAGATGGAGCCTCACATTTGTGAGGCCCATCTCTCGGGTGAGAGGCTACCTCACGCGCTTCTCTTCCCCCCAACGTCTCTCTTCCATTTTTCAAAGGGATTTGGTTTGAAAGCATGGGTTTATGATTGATTTGGTGAAAAATAACCTAATCTGGATCTGAAGCATGAAAGGAGGGGTTGAAAACTAAAGAAAGGAGAAGGAGGAACTATTAGGGGTGGTTTTTGAAAAGCACCGAAAAACCCAGCAAAAAAAAGAAATAGAGAGAAAGATTTTGAGAGGAAGAAAATGATTGAAAGTTTCATCAGTCTCTATTATTTTATCTCTTTTCAAACAAAATCAAAAAGGAAATCAGAACTTCATCATCTGCAGATCAAATATCATTCTGAGGGTAAATACTGAATAGCCATCTCTCTTTCTTTTCTTTCTTTCTTCTTCTTCGTTTTTCTTTCTTTCTTATTTCTTTTCTTCGTTTTGTTATGCTAGTTAATTTTGTTCATTGTACATATTGTATATATATTTCTTATTTGATTTTATTAACTTGTTTATCGCATGTTTGTTGCTTTAGTTCGCATGATATTTTGCATGTTTTGATTGCATGATGTTGCGTTTGTTGGTCTGTTATCATTTCCTCTCTTCGTCTCCATTTTTCTGGCAATTACCCTTAACCAAGTTGGGCCGGCCACTGTCGAGAAGGCCTATACAGCGATGACCGCGGTGTCTCTTTTTACTTCCAAGCCCAGAGACAAAGTTACACTCATTTCACCAGTCAAGCAAAGAGGAGATATGGGATCTGCTCTAGAATGGGACACTGTGCCTGAAGAGGTTGGAGATACAGTGAGGATACATGCTCTGAAAAATGAAAGCCCGGGTATCCGCAACAACAGTAAGGGCAATGTTTAGAGGATGGGAGTGCCAACCACGAAAATGAATCAAAGGCACAATTCTGATTTGGGCAGATCCTTGTCATGGGTTTTTAAGAAGCTGATAAAGGAGGGGATATTACAGCCATTGCCTCCTAAGCTCGCCAGAAGCTAGGGACATCCCAGTCATAGGGCAGATCAGTATTGCACCTTCCACCAACACACAGGGCTTCTGACGAACTATTATCAGACTTTAAGGGACAAGGTATAAGACCTCATTGATTGCAAGCATATCTCTGACCTAGAAGAGCGGGAGAAGGAGAGGAAGACAAATTGAGTACCTAAGTGGAGAAGGACGACGGTTTTCGAGGATGATGATGAATCATTGGTCGAAACACCTGCGCTAGCGGAAATGAGAAGAATACTATGTTTTAAATTCTTTGTTCTTTTATTCTAAGAACTTCTTATGACAGTCTTTGCAATTTCAATATGATGAACAAATTTGCTTATTTGTATAGTGTTTCTGATGATTTCATTTCTCATGATCACGATGTATTCATTTTTTGATATTAATTCAATTAATACGATTAAATTTAATATCGAAACTTTGGAAAACCCAAAGAAAATCTTAATAGCATCTGATATAACTCCTATAGAGAGGGAAATTCAAAGAGATGAAAGAAAAAGAAAGAAGAAGAATAAAAAGAGAAAATAAATAATAAACTAGTTGCAATTAGGGATGGGACAAAAACTCACTAAGAGCACTAGAACCTTTCTTATTGCCCATCAAAGTGATCCCTGGATAAGAAGGAACCCAGAAAATAATTTAGGCAGCCCTTATTTGCATGGCTCTCTAAATGAATGTTTTCTACCTTTATTTCTCAATCGCTTGCTAGCCCGTTGAGCCTTTATGCTAGTATGCTAAATGCATATCTATTTTGTTGTTACACATTTTGAAACTACACTTCGCCTAAAATGATTTTTACCTCCACTTAGAAAAATGGCCGCTCTAGTAAGAACTGATGTACATCATTGACAATTCTTTGGGTTATCAAAAATTGCTCTGATAAGGATGAGTTTACACATAGGGAAGAGGGTTTAGTTATTTATAAACTCTGCATGGTCAGAGATAAAAAATAAATAAATAAATAAATAGAGCTCAAGATAGTAACCACTTGACGAGCTTCAACAATTATCTTTTTAAATGTTATTATGATCTTGATGAGCTAAAATGTTACCGAGCCCAAATTCAAGAATACCTTTGTATATATAACTGAGCTAAGAACGGGTCACCTATCAGTAGGGTAAATATTGCGGCCATTTTTCTCTTGCGACCTGATCTTTCTTTAACAGCCATCTACCTAAGCCTAATGTTACAACCAAAGTAAGACCTCTTGATTCTTGGTTCAGTCTTATCCAATTAGCGGAGATGACCTTTTAATAAGGTTTCGTACGTAGGAAGAGGCATATGGTGTTTCTTGAGCTTCAAGCGGGAAGTCGCGAGTGTGTTCATGCATTCAAGTTAAGAGATGTGACCTCAGCAAGTGTACCGAATCGGCAAGCAATACAGTTGGGTAAATTTAGGACCCTGAATTATCGTACCCAAGATATTGTGTGTGCAAGTAACGAAAATCAAATGTATGCTAAAGAATTCCCAATTGTTTGAATTGATTGAGTTATCTATTAATTAAAAATAAAGAAATTAAACAACGAAAAGGAAATTCAAAATAAAAGAATTAAACTGACAGTAATAATCTGGATAAAAATAAATTGATGGCAGAAATCAACAAGCAAAATTCAAAAATAAATAATGTTGCTCGGGTTCACTCATCCATCCCATACCCAAATGTGAATTAAATTAATCTAACATATACGAATGAATTCGTGATAACCATATTAACCCAAGCTTCCCTACCCGGAGCCAGCTACTCTAATTACATGACATCCCAATCCGGAGCCAGCGATATAACTAGCCTATGCACGAGTCTAAAATCCTAAGTTTGATTTATTTTCCCAATACAGAGCCAAACAACCCAGAACTTAATTATCTCACTCACCACTCTAGTCTTAAATCATAAAATTCTGCACTTCTAGATTCCCAATCGGAGTCGTCCAAAAGATACAGCAAGAATGATAAAAACTAAAAATAAATAATCATGGCATCCAATCCATACAACTCAATAACCAACAAAGATGCATGAAATAAATCATTCATCAAAACTGGAAATTAACTTGAGAAAATAAATCCCATGATTAACGATAAGAACCAGTGAAATAAACCATTCAATCATATATTTAATTTCAAAAGATGTTCAGAATTCACATCATGGGTAGGGGATTCAAAGATCCCCCAAACAACTAAAAGAGTACTCACGATCCATTACAAAATAAAAAGGAAAAAGGAAAGAATAAACCCGAAAATTCATTAAGGAGGAAATCCCGGTTGAAACCCACGTTCTTCGATCTCCTTCTTCGAATCTTTGACGGAGAAAAATTCTGGAAATCCGGATGTAAAAACTTTGTATTGAAAACTAACCTACGTGTTTCAAATGTAAAACTCTTGATTTGTAATTTAATTCTCAAGACAAAGTTAAAAACCTAAATTAAGAACAATAGAAAAGCTTATAAAAATTCTAGAGTAAAACCCTAATATAAAAATAGGTTAAAAATCCGACCCCCTTTTGCCAAACAGAAAACTTGTATTTATATATCCCGAGGGGTCACGATGGCAATGAAATGGTTGTCACTGTGAGGTTGTCGAGGAAGTGAATCTACCTTGCGCATAGGGTCACGGTGGCAACCAGATTTGTTGCCACCGTGAGATGCTCAACTTTAGCTTCTGTCCAGGAATTCTTTATGTCAAGATGATAATGAATTCCTTTGCCACCGTGAGGTACCTTCTCAATTGTTTATGCCTTGGTGAATTTTATGTCACGGTGATAACCAGATAGGTTGCCACCGTGAGGTGCTTCCTGCCTGCATTCTGCCCAATGAGGAAATATGTCACGGTCACAACAACATTGGTTATGACCGTGACCCATAGTATGCCCAGCTACTGTTTCTAAATCCTTTGAATGTCACTGTCACAACAAATTTTGTTGTGACCGTGAGGTACCTAAAAAAATGCTGCAAACACAATTCAAACTCAATCTAAATGCTAACTAAAATGCATAAAAATTCTAATTTCAGTAAGATTGACAAAATTAATTTTAAGTAAGCATGATATGACAATAAACACCAGTAAACACCCATAAATTATACGAAAATACTATCAAAACTAAATACTAAATTGAAGTTATCAAAATACCCCACACTTAGACTTTGCTCGTCCTCGAGTAAATGAATTATCGACCTTCCTGAAATTTCAAACTCTAACTCGAAATAAGAAAACTTAACAACAATCATAAGATTAAGTAGAATAGTCTTAACCACAAATTCTCAAATCAACTTATATCAAGAAATTTCACGTGTGTGTGTGCTAGGATAAAAATAAATTGTCTCTTTTCAAAACAAAACAACCAGCACATTTCAGCAATTAAGCAAAGGAAATGAATAAGTAAATAAATTGCAAATTAGTTACACACTTGCAACTCAGGGTAATTATAAGCCTCTCCTTTAGCACCGGAACCATAAGGGTCATCTCCACAAAACAACTCAAGCTAAGAGCAGGATCATTAGGACTTAAACTAAGGTTGAAATGCTAGGTTAGGAAATTGGCTAACAAGAATAGTTAAGGAATTCAAACAAAGAGTCAGCCACTCTACCTACAAACACCACTACCCAATTTTAATACAATCTTTCCATGACCTATTTTTAACCCACCCCCCCCCCCCCCCCCAAGTTGCCAAAACTCGTCTGAACTACCAATAATGAAAAACATTAAACCACAGGAAATCAAAGAGATGAAATTACCTAAAGAAATTTTTCTCTCAAACCCAATCATCTATAAATGTGAAGACATCTTCTTCTAATTGAGGGTACCCCACACTTGAATTTTTCTACATCTAACTAACTCAAAAATTAAAACAATGATCATCCTTTTCATCAATTTTTTTTTTCTTCTCTTTCTTCTTTTTGGCTTTTTTTTTTATTGAGATACCCAAAACCTTTATTTTCTTACAACAAATTTGACTCCATTAAGGGAAATTTAAACAATATACTAGACAACACCCCAAAGTTTCACAATTCTTCTCACACGCACACTATTTTAATAGTAAATACCCTTATTCAACATTCAATGATATCCCACCCCAATCCTAGAGCGGCCAATTCTTAGAAAGGATAGGCAAAAGAATTTAGGTTAAAGTGTAAAATAAGAGTGTAATAAAGAAAAATGCATAGTACGCTTTTAGCATACCAAATCAGCTCAACGGGGCTAGCAACGGAAATTATGCATACAGGTAGGTAAAAAGTCATTTAAAGTGTTTACCAAAAAAAAATTTGCCTAAATCATGTCCTAAACCTACTTAAGTTGTTATAACGTTTCAAATGGTGATGAGGAAGGTTCTAACTATCCTAAAACTCCTTCATTCAAAAACTTTCACACACTGGAATTTTTTTTTCATTTTTTTTTTCACAAACAAGCCTATAGTGCACAAAAGATCGAAAATTACAAGATATATGACTAATTGAGATTAATTTGATGCTAAAACTTTCAACTACTCTCTTTCTAGGATCAATTATTAAGATAATTCATTCTCAAATTAAAGTTCAAAATATTCACAACAGGAATAACTAGAGGCAAACCGAGCTCAGATAGGAAACTTTCAGGCAACAACAATTGAGTACACAAATAACTAAAACAAAAGAAAACATGCGAATATCAATAAATAAAACATAAAATATGCAAATAAAATAAAATAAAATAAAACACAATAGCTGTTAGTTACATATTAAGATGTTAGAGTTACTCCTCCTACCCCACACTTAATACCTTGCTGTCCTCAGCAAGTCAAATAATTACAAAACACAATTAAAATAAAAAAAAAAGATAGTATGTCTCCCTGTTCAACTCTCTGGAGGTGGTGGAGGTGGGAAATGCGCATCAAAGCGCGCAATCAATGAGGAAAGTCCCAATAGCACCTGATCCATCTGTGACTGAAGCGTTGCGGAGATGGAATCCATGCGCTCTATCAGTGCGTCTTACTGCTGAGAAGAGACATGTTCAGGTTTTGGGGCTGGAGGTTCTGGTACATCAGGGTCTTCCTCTTGCTCATGGGGCAAGCCTCCTAGACCTCGCTCTATTTGCTGCAGGTACTCTTCGTGAGTAGTCAATCTATTGCTATCAGCTGTTGTCTCATCAGTCACTATGACCTTCATATTCTTGAGCATCTTTTTGTCAATTATAGCAATGGATGGGAGCGGTTTGATCTATCTCAATAGGTGATGTACACCCTTAGCAACAGCAGTGACCAACCCACCAAGAGCTATCTTTTTTACCTTTTTCGGATTTCACTGCATCTCTTCCAACTTATGCCATACATGCGGGGTGCCATTAATCCTGAATCCCCTCACCATGCATGCGAGAAACAGTGTTCCAGGTAAATTTACTTATCCCGCTGAATCCACGTGACTTAAAAGAGATAACGAGAAAAACCAATTGAGGATTCATAGGACATGGCTGTTTAGGTGATGCGATTTTATTTTCCCTGAGACATACGTGGTGGCTGTTACTGCGTCTCTAATCATTGCCTAAGCACCATCTTTATCGTAGTCATTGTAACAGTCCGGTGCGAGGGGTGGGAAACCAAGTATCTCCGAAAATCTCACAAAAGTAATCTCATATGACGTACCCTCTAGGAAAAATTAGACTTCTCTTGGATCTGTGGCAGAGTCTCAGCCGATCCGACAAGTGATAATTGACACAAAATCCCTTGTTAACCCAGGATAAACCTTCTCAGTATGCGAAAAAACTCGCTCCCAGCCAATATTTGCAATTAGCCGCTGGACTTCATTCTCGATTCCCAGTTTCTCCAACAGATCCAAATCCAAATAACTGGTCGACACGTATGAGCATTTGGAAAATAAAGCATAGGCAGCCTTCTTGTTTCCCGGGACCCAGCTAGGCACTTTGGAAATATCGACTGAAGGTTGGCTGGATGGTTGGCTTGTGGAACTCGAGGTGAGAGCAGAATTTTTTCTCTTAGGGGCCACTGCACGAAAACAGACGGCCAATTTCAATAACATTATAAGTGCCTACAAACAATGGCTATAACTTTCATCATCAATTATCAATCCATTATGACCAAGCATACTCATCCTCACATGAAAATTTGATTTTAATAGAGTGGTATCAATTCACAAAGAGGTTAATTGGAAACTGTAGGAACTAATAAACTCCCAAATTTGAAATTAGATGCATGAATCATGAAAAACAAGCAATTAAAGCCTAGCAATTCCCCATTTCAACCAAAAATGTGAGTGAAATTAACAACCCAAATCAGGCACAATTTAAGCCCTAACTTCCTACTTCCCAATCTTTAAGGTTTATTAACATAGTTGCAATTTGAGAAGGAAGAAGGAATTGATAGCACTCACCATAAGAAATTAGAGCAATAAGAGAAGTCAAAACGAAATACTCTTAAAATTCAAGCTTGAAAAACATAACAATGGAGAAGAAGTGTGAACAGGGAACAAAACGCAGAGAGAAACATAAAGAAATTAAAGAAAAAGGAAGAGAAAAATTACTTACTTGTTGTAGATTCCAAAAAATCGTAGCCTAAAAGGGAGAGATGAAGCGCAAAATAGCAAAGAATAACGAATAATGCAAGTTTTTAGAGTGAGAGATGTGGTAGGGTGAGAAATAAAACATGGAAGATAAAGAGTTTAAAACAGTTTTTCGTGGGGGTCACAGTGACAAGAAATGGTTGCCACCGTGACATACCCAAAATTTTCAATCCAGATTTGAACCGCCACATGGTCACGGTTACAACTAAATCGGTTGCCACCGTGACATACCACAATTTCAAAACATAATCAAAACTTCAACATGCCATGGTCATAACGGATTTCATTGCCACCGTGATATGTGCAAACTTAAAAACAGAATGCAACCTACCAGCTGGTCACGGTGACAACAAAAATCATTATCACCGTGACATACCAGGTATACCAATCCAGAATGCCAACCTCATCTGGTC
The DNA here is from genome assembly GCA_947683425.1 of Excoecaria cochinchinensis. Taxonomy (NCBI): domain Eukaryota; kingdom Viridiplantae; phylum Streptophyta; class Magnoliopsida; order Malpighiales; family Euphorbiaceae; genus Excoecaria; species Excoecaria cochinchinensis. Next base: position 8,472,156 of record CANTUQ010000092.1, read on the forward strand.
ACGGTGACAGCCAGATGCCTTGCCACCGTGACATGTGCACATTTCAGAATCCAGAATGCATTTTCCTCTTGGTTACGGTGACAACCATTGCCCTTGCCACCGTGACCACCTGCAAACTTGCAAAAACTTCATAAATCACTCTAAACTTCATGCTACTAAAACTTTGAAAATTCTCCAATTAAAAACATATTTTTATTATGATTGCAAACCACACAAATTGGACAAAAATAAACAAGACTAACTACCTACAGGAAATATCAATAAACAAAAAATAACAAAGATTGAGAAAAAGTTCTGCATTTAACAAGTCCGCAATTGGACTTTTAAATATGATTAAGGATCCACAAGGTTGACGATTGCTAAAGCCCCATCATATGTTGATTCAAAATAAGGCTTCACATGATGTCCATTTACCTTGAACTCATTTTCACCCCTCAGGTGCTTCAATGTTACCACTCCAAATTGATCAGCTCCCACAACTTCATAAGGTCCCTTCCATGTAAATTTTAGCTTTCCTGGAAATAAACGCAACCTGCTATCATATAAAAGAACTTTCGTACCTGGAATGAATTCGTTCCTGACCAATTTCTTATCGTGGCATTTCTTTGTGTTTTCCTTATACTTCTCTGCTTGTTGATATGACCAATAGCGTATCTCTTCCAGTTCATTCATCTGGAGAAGTCTCTTCTCACCTGCACTCTTGATATCGAAATTTAGGAACTTGGTTGCCCAATAAGCTTTGTGTTCTAGTTCGAGGGAGATGACATGATTTACCATAAACAAGCTTAAATGGGGATAATCCTATAGATGTTTTGAATGCAATTCTGTAATCCCACAAAGCTTCATCCAACCTTAAATACCAATCCTTTCTAGATGAATTCACAGTCTTCTCTAGGATGCCCTTAAGTTCCCGATTGGACACTTCAACCTGACCATTAGCTTGAGCATGATAAGGGGTGGTGACCTTATGCCTAACTCCAAATTTTTTCAATAAAGCCTTGAATTGGTGGTTAACAAAATGTTTACCACCATCACTAATAATCGCTCTAGGGGTTCCATATCGGGTGAATATATTCTTCCTCAAGAAATCTAGTACAACTTTGGCATCACATGTTCTAGTGGGTATGGCTTCTACCCATTTACTCACATAGTCAACTGCCACTAAAATATACTCATACACATAGGAAACTGGAAAAGGCCCCATAAAGTCTATCCCCCACAAATCGAACAGTTCTACCTCAAGCAAATTGGTTAAGGGCATCTCATCTCTCCTAGAAATGTTGCCTACCCTTTGGCATCTATCACAGGTTTTCACAAAGAATTGCAGAACTTTAAACATAGTAGGCCAATAAAAATTAGAAGATAGAATTTTCGATACTATTCTATTTGGCCCATGGTGTCCACCAGCTTCTCCACTGTGACAAGCCATGATGATCTCACCCTTCTCCTCATCTGAGATACATCTCCTTAGCACTTGATCAGCACACAGACAAAACAAATAAGGGTAATCCCAAATGTAGTGTTTGGCATCTGCTTTCAGCTTCTTACTTTACTGCCATGTGAATTCCTTTGGCATAAATCCTCCTGCAAGAAAATTAGCCAAATTAGCAAACCAAGGAACAAAAATTTCACTTGCAAATAAAGCACAAATATGTTCATCAGGGAATAAATCTAAAATTTCCCCTTTTTGAATGTGATCATTATCCAGTCTTGACAAATGACCCGCCACAAAATTTTTCGCCCTCTTCTTATCTTTTATTTCCACATCAAACTCTTGTAAGAGGAGCACCCATCGAATCAGTCTTGGTTTCGACTCCTTCTTAGCAAATAGATGCCTTAAGGCTGCATGGTCAAACCACACCACAAATTTTGTACCAAGCAAATATGGCTTGAACTTCTCGAAAGCATAAACGATTGTAAGAAGCTCCTTCTCAGTTATGGTGTAATTGACCTGGGCTCCTGTCAGAGTATGGCTTGCATAATAAACTGCATGAAATACCTTCTCCCGCATTTGTCCAAGCACTGCCCCTACTGTAAAGTCACTAGCATCACACATTAATTCAAAAGGCAAATTCCAATCCGGAGATATAATCACCGGGGCTGAAATGAGCCTTTGTTTCAAAGTTTCAAAAGCTAGCATGCATTCACTATCAAAATCAAAAGCAGCATCTTTCATTAGCAAATTAAACAAGGGTTTAGCAATTTTTGAAAAATCTTTGATAAAGCGGCGGTAAAACCCTGCATGTCCTAAAAAACTCCTAATGCCTTTGACACTAGTTGGGGGTGGCAATTTTTCTATCACTTCTTTCTTGGCCTTATCGACCTCTATCCCTTTCTCAGAAATTTTGTGCCAAAGCACAATGTCTTCTCTCACCATAAAGTGTCATTTTTTCCAATATTCAATACGAGGTCGGTCTTTTCACACCTCCCTAGCACTAAATTGAGATGCTCTAAATAGCTCTCAAAATTTGCTCCATAAATAGTGAAATCGTCCATGAATACCTCCATAAATTTCTCTATGAAGTCATGAAAAATAGCCATCATACACCCCTGAAACGTAGCCGGTGCATTACATAATCCGAAAGGCATTCTCCTATAGGCGAATGTGCCATAGGGGCAGGTAAAAGTTATTTTCTCTTGATCTTCAGGGGCTATGGGGATTTGCAAATATCCCGAGTAGCCATCTAAAAAACAGTAAAACCTATTCCCTACTAGCCTCTCTAACATCTGGCCAATAAATGGCAAAGGGAAATGATCTTTTCTTGTGGCATTGTTTAATCTTCTAAAATCAATACAGACTCTCCAACCCGTAACTATACGAGTTGGAATCAATTCATTTAGCTCATTTTTAACCACTATCATCCCCCCCTTCTTAGGCACACAATCCATTGGACTAACCCATTTACTATCAGAAATAGGATAGATTATACCTGAGTCAAGGAGTTTAAGTACCTCCTTCTTTACCACTTCTTGCATTGCCGGATTGAGTCTCCCTTGGGGCTGAGCTACCGGCTTACATTCTTCCTCCATCGGGATTCGGTGAGTACAATAGCTTGGGCCAATCCCCTTTAAATCCGATGTCTCCTATCCAATTGCATCTTTGTGCTTTTTCAGCACCTCAGGCAGCCTTTTCTCCTCAAGACTTGTTAACAAAGAGGAGATAATTTAAGTTCAGGAATTGAATCCCCCTTTTTCGGATTAAGCTCTTCTTGCTGTGATTCCTCTTCTTCACCTTCTTTCTCCATAGCTGCTATCACTTCTCCCCCTATCTCTTCTTCCAACTCTTCACCCTCCAGTAAATGTATCAAACACACATTCACTGGGTCAGCTCCCAAAACCTTTTCTTAAACTTCCTCTACACATTCCTCCACCGTATCTACAAAATAAATAGACTCCTCCATATCACTCGATAGATACTTTTGAGCCTTGTTCATGTCCACCACTAGCTCTTCACCATTGAACCGTAGGGTGATCGTTTGACCATGTACATCGATCAAAGCCGTTGCTGTATTCAAAAACGGCCTCCCCACAATGAGTGGTACCTTCCGATCTTCTTCTATTTCCATTACTACAAAGTCCACTAGAAAAATGAATTTTCCCACTTTTACTAGCAAATCCTCGATTATCCCCTTTGGTCTCCTTACCGACCTATCCGCAAGCTGGAGTCTCATTCTCGTCTCCTTGAGCTCTCCAAGATTAAGCTTCCTGCAAATAGAATACGGCATTAAATTTATGCTAGCACCTAAATCACACAAAGCACTCCAATAAAAGTTCTCACAAATTTCACAGGGTAACGTGAAACTACCTGGGCGTCAGTCGCACTCCGCGCGGAAACGCAAGGAGTGAAGCCGATTTTCGGCGGTTTTGCCCTTTTTTCGCCCCATTTCGCCCATTTTCGACCCCCACTTGATTTTTAACCGTTTTTGGACGGTTTTGGGTGGTTTTTGGGTAGTTTTTGAGTGTGAAAAGGTTAGAAAAAATTCAAAACAAGGGGAGGACGAATTAGAAAGATTTTGGAGAGAAAAAACTGAATTTTTGAGCTTTTTAGTGGAGAGAAAAAATCAATCTTACACACTTGCTTCCAAGGGTGATTTTTCAAGTTTCCAAGTTATTTTTCAAGCATTTTTCACAAGGAAAACACAAGGAATTCAACACTTCTACCTTCAATTCTTCAAGATTAAATTTGAGGGTAATTATTCATGGCTTAACTCCTTAATTCTCTTATTGATTTTAATTTCCTTTGTTTTCAATTAACTTTTAAACATGCAAATTCTCTTAGTCCCCATATTCTTCTTATTATTTTATCTTCAATTGTTCATATAACAAGTAAACCCTTTTAAATCCTATTATATTTTCATGTCAAATTGTTTTTTACACATCAATATTTTAATTTTTACTTATAGTTATCATTACAATTATTTATTTGATATGTTGAGCATGGTTAATATTTTTTATTCTTATGCATGTTAAATTGCATCATAATTATTTTATGCATGTTATAGTATCTTATGCATGTTATATTTCTATTATACATATTATCTTTTATGTCATATTATTTCTTTGGGTTAATTTCTAACATGAATTTCACTTTTATTTTTGGTTGCAAATTGTTATTTTATTCTTATTTGAGCATCCACGCACGTGAAGGAGGAGATGCGGGGTTCGGTATCTTCTTTATACATTTTAATTCTCATTTTGTTTATGTTTTTAATTTCCTTGTATATGCTTATTAAGTAAAATGGTCTTTTTATGCACGCCCAAATAAAAATCACAAAAATATTTCTACTAAATTAAACTTGGATTTTTCATAATAAATGGGACCAATGTCCTAGTTTTCATCAAAAATAAAATCACCACGTTTAAAATGTTTTCTTTAAATACACATGCGGGGACCAAAGTCCTCATAATTAATAAATTCCCCGGTTTTATGTATGTTTGCACTTTTTTAAATGGGAGTTGTATTCCGCTCCTAGTATTATTGTAATTTACTTTTAATATTTTATTGCTTTCGATGTGAATATTTGTGCCTTTTAATTAAAATTGTATCGTGTGGAGAGAAAGCGAACTAATAAACTCAAAACCAAATTGTAAAATTAATCAAGGTAGAAATAGATGAGAAGTCCCGAACCCATCTCTGGTCTTTGGGCTCAAAGAGGCTAGAGGTTTACCCTCCAAGACACCTCTTGTGTCACGAGACTTAGACATTAATCCTAGGCTCCTTTGGGAGAGAGGTTTACCCTCCAAGACCCCTTTGGTTGGCCCAAAATGGATAATAAGCGCAGTCTTAGGCTCTCCGAGGTGAGAGAAACTTTCCCAATGTTTTATTGGGTGGCGACTCCATGAAACCTCCTTGTTGCCCAAAATAGACGCACTTGTAATTCGTTGCAAGTTGTCAACGGACCTCAAATGCCCGATCGCCCTCGAGCGGGCGGTCAAAGGGGTAGCCGGGGGTCCGGCGCGCGTCACAGTGGCAAATCCACTGGGGACAAATGGTTCGAGATTTCAACTTGAAAATACCTTGATTATCCTTTACAATTAAGTTTTAGTTTATGAAATTCGCTTTATCTCAAAATTGCATATCATCTCATTAGAGCCTTAGATTAAGTTAGTTTGGTCCCTTCTCAACCCCGGTACGTTCCTGAAGCACGACCCTATTTTTACTCAATCTAGGGAAGTGTTAAGGATAATCACCAGCCCAAGCCTCGTACCATCAAGGTATATCAAATGATGACCCGATCTGTCGGTATGCTCATGATGAGCTAGACCCGTCGGCAGGGATCATGCTTGGGTAACCCAAAAATATCATCACCCTTTGACTAAAGCTCATGTAATGGCAATAGATACTTCCACTAGGTGAAATGTACCATAATACTATGCTTGCTATATGGACCATCATATATTAGACGAAGTCAATTTAATTAAATGCTCTTCATCAAAGGATTTCATGCCCCGGTGGGCCCATCTTAGTTAAGTTGAATTGTTTAAATACATAATGGGCAAACACCCATACGTATGTACATTAGATGAGAGCTGTTATGTTGCCGGTTTTCCACCGTGCATCATACGTGTCCATTGGGTTCCCCGTTAACCCATGGATCAAGCCAACCTAGGAAAGAGACTGAACCACCACGTGTGTGGGAGATATAAGGTTGGAAGGATCTATCTGCTTGCATGTGTTTGTCTATGTTACATCAGCACGAGCATGCATTGCATTTTAATCATGCATTATCTTAACAATTTTTGCATTTCAGCCATCATAGATTCTCCTGGGTGGTCTAGAGGTCCCGACGGACGGTTAAGAAGGACTCCGCTTTTGGGGTTAACAGAGTTAGTTTCGGATCAGAGTTCGGATTCAATCTTAGAAGATAGTGTGGGGTTTTTTTCCGAATCATCAATAGAAGTAAGCATGGCTAATCCATCAAATGAGTCTGATGCAACCCGGGCAATAATTACTGAAGAGGTAGGAAAGAGAATGGAGGAGTTTGAAGCCCAAATGATTGCAATGATGGTCAATCTTGCCACCACCATAGCTGGGCAACAAGCTGCTGCTGCCCCTGTCAGGATGCAATCTGAACAAGAGGCTGTTAGAGAAGAGCTCTGTGCTGCAGTTAACCAACCAGTGGTCGATCGACCTATTGTTGAGAAAAGAGTACCTGCACCCATTGAGCGCAGAGAGGGCCCCCGGTCTGAAACTAAAATTTTATTCTCTATTTATAGGGTTTTTTATGAGATAATTAAGATAAATCTCTATCTAAAGTTTAAATTTTAAAAGGACTTTAAAATTTAAGTTTTTTAGATAAATTCTATCCCTATTTTGAAAAGATAAAGATTAAATTTTATCCAATCTCGAGTGATCCGGTCAGTTACCGTACCGACGGGCTTCCCTGCGCCTACCGACGACCGTCCCTACTAAGGGCAAATGAGGGAGACTGACTAGGGACGGGGCGTGGACTAGGGACGGGCGTCCCTAGATCACCACCTGTCCGTCCCCACTACACCTAGAGACGGGTATCTCCCCAAGTAGAGACGGGCGTCCCTACACAGATGGCATTCCCGTTTGTGAAGCAAAACTCACATATTTACCCAAATTCTGTAAAATTTATCCAACTCTTTCAAAACTCCATGCTATAGAAAAAGATTTTAATCCTTGCGAGACCAAAAGACGAAAACCTTCGAATTCCATCCCCTTGCTCATAAATCGACATGGATCTCTTCATCAGGTAACTCTGATCTGGACTGCCTCGAGACCCGGTGTCTACAATCACTCATCCCCGTTTTCTCAATTAATACCCAAAAATAGTTCTCCAATCTTTTTAAGTTAATAAAAAGGAACCAATGTTCCTAAAATCCAATAAATCTCCCGATTTATGTATAATACATTTTAATTATTTTGTATCTGTTTATTTATTCATCTTTGGGCACTTGTAATTAATTTTGGAGCAATTTTTATTTATTTATGCTTTCTTATTTTATTTTGTGGGATTGTTCTGTCCCATTTTTTTTTAATTTATTTTTGGGGGATTGTTCTGTCCCAATTTTCATTCATAGTGTAACACCCCAAAACCACCCCAGTAGTTTGAGCCTGTCAATGTCTGTATGTGTATATTGTATGTGTTGCATGTATGTGTTAAATTGGATTATTTATTTAATTTATGTGTATTAGTTTGAGAAGAGGAATTAGGCTAGTGTATAGGTGGGTGTATAGAAGTAAGGTATGAACAAGAGATAGCTTAGTGTGCATAGTAATGTATGGGAGTAGGGTGTATTATGGGACATTTGTCTTATGGGGAGAGTGACATGTGGCATAGTGGATGGGTTAGCATTTAATGGGTTTGGTGAGAAGAGAGAGAGAGAAAATGCAGCCATTTTTCCTTGTTTCCCGTTCTTCTTCTCCTTCCTCACGCCACTCTCTTCTTTTCTTTTTCTTCTTCTTTGTTCTTCCTTTTCTTTGCACAATCTTGCTCCCTCTCCTTCATTTGAGTAATTGGAGTTGTTTAGATTGTGATTTTGAAGCTCAAAGGTGAGTAGGGGTTATAGATGTCTTGATTTTTTCTTCTTCCTCTTCTCTAGGTTTAGGTTATATATATGGTTATATGTGGATTGCTTTAGAATTGATCTTGGCTATTGTGGGTTTGTGGTTCAGAGGAGGCTCCTAGACCGGAAAAACGGAAAGAAATCGCTAGCGGGAGCGGAGCTCGCGAATAGGAGCTAAGGAAAGAAGGTTTGGGAACGTTTGTCTTTTTTTGTATATTTGTGATTGAGTTTGATAATTGTGGTTTTGCTTTGATTCGGGGTTATGAGTTGTGTTATTATAGCTTAAATTAAATTAAGCATGATATTTGAGGCTAGAGGATGTGTATTGTTGAAGAATTTGCAAGAAATCACATGGATAGTAGTAGTTGTTGTTAAAATTGCTGTTTTGAGATTTCTTGGAATTGAGCATGTGTTTGACTTGATTTAATTGAAATAAATGGTGATAAAGTTGGATTTTTAATTATATTATGAGTTGTTGGTGCTTGTATTGCTTAATTTTGAGGTTTAGAATCAATTTTGGAACTTTGGATGTGAATTGTATGAAAATTCTGCAGATTTAAGGCGTAAGAGCTGAAAAACCCGTGTCTGTCGCGATCGCGACACTGTCGCGAGCGCGACAGAGTGCGGAGATTTCAGCCCTCGCGCCAGTGCGAGAGGTGTCGCGCCGAGGAACTCGAAGGAGCTCTCTGTCGCGAGCGCGACAGAGTGCTCGAACTTCGAACATGTGCAAGGCTCTCTCTTCTGTCGCGAGCGCGACAACCCTCGCGAACGCGACAGAGAGCAACACCTACGTCCTCTCGCGAGCATGAGGTCACTCGCAAGCGCGAGACGAGGCGGGGAGGTGTATTTTGGCTTCTGTCGCGAGCGCGACAGACATGACTTCCAAATTTGATTTCTTCTCGTTTTTACTTAATGACTTGATTTCTTTTGCATACACTCTTTTATTTAAAGCCTTGAACACCTATTTAAATGAATAATATGTATGTTAATTTGACAAGATTTCGTATAACCTGCTAATGTTGGAAAGTAGATAGTTAGGCATGCCTAATAGAGTTATGTGTTGCTGCAGCTATGTCTACGATTTTGGACCCTGATCAGGTCCCCCGATCGGATCCTCGCGATCCTTCTGTTTGAATCTTTCTTAAGATTCTATGTGAATATAAATTGGAAACAAAATAAAAAGAATGATTCGATACCTTCGGGTATCTATGTGTCTATAATATGATACTGATACTCTCAAGTATCTATGTGTACTCGTTATCCACTCTTTATGATTAAGCAGGTATTAGTGTATCTTTGTACAAGAACATTGGATGATAATATAAATATTTGAACTAATTATGTATGATTCTATATCTATAATTGTATCATTGTCATGTGCTTTCTGTTGTCGTCACTATGAGTGGCGGTTATGCATTTGTGTTTTCCCCACTAAGCGATTTCGCTTAGCACGGGTGTTTATCCGTGCAGGTGTGGAAGGTTTTGGTACGCATGGTCTGGGCGTGTCGCATCGGGAAGGTCAACACAACTAGAGATTGAAGTTTTGTAGTATAGGCTTTTCCTTCTTTTGTAATAGATATTATGTTGTTGACCCTTCGGAACAGTGTACTTTGGACTTTTTTTTATTGGTATTTTTGGTTTGTAAACTGATGTAAGATGTAAAGACCTCTTTTTGTATATTAATAAAAGTATTCATTTTGCTCTGTATCGCTCTTCTTTCTTTTAAAGTTTTTATTTAACTCTGATATGTCATTTCTGTATGTGATGTTTGCTAGTTTGTACTAGTGGGATGTGACACTCTTACCTATCTGGATCCTTCTCCCTCTAATCCGAGGAGAAGTCTCCATGGTATAGGTTGGGGTGTGACATTAGGTGGTATCAGAGCTATAGGTTTGGACGTTACTGGGTTTTAGTGTGTTAGTTAGTTTGTTGGAGTTGTGTTGGCCTGATGCACACTGCATTTGTATTTTGTAGTTATGGAGTCTGCTCGTGGATCGCTTGAGGGGTCAGCGGAAAGTGCTAATCCCCAAGAGCAAGATCCCTCAGTTTCTGGTCCGGCTCAACCTCCTAGGGGATGACCTGAGATGCCTATTGGACCGTTGGAAGCGGTGCTTCAGAATATGTCGAGGGTACTAGAGAGGGTAACAGCACCCAGTGCTCCAATTGAGAAGTTAAGAAAGCATGGTGCAGAGGATTTCTTTGGTACTGGCATAGATGAATCTGATAAGGCAGAGATGTGGAAAGAGAAGACATCCAGAGTACTTAGGGAGATAAGATGTCCACCAGAGCAAGAAGTGGAGTGTGCATTGTCCTTGTTGCAAGGCTCTGCTTATGATTGGTGGAGGCTAGTGGCTAGTCAACCACAGGTTCCTGAACCGATTACTTGGTAATTTTTCGAGAGTGAGTTTCAGAACCGGTATGTCACTAAAGCATATAAGGATGCCAAGTGGGCGCAGTTTCTAACTCTCAAGCAAAGAACAATGTCTGTAGCCGAATATGAAAATGAGTTTAATAAGCTTAGTAAGTATGCACCGTCCAGGGTTCTCACAGATGAGTTCAGATGTCAGCATTTTGAATCAGGCTTGAATGAGTCTTTGAAGGTGATGTTAATCTCTTTGATGTCGGCTCCGAATGTGAAGTATTATCAGTTAGTTCAAGCAGCCTTGAGGGCAGAGCGTTGTGAGAATATTCTGAGAGAGAAAGCTCAAAGAAGGAAGTCTGCAAGAGGTGGCTCTTCTTCAGGCAAGAGACCGAGGGAATCGCAAGGAAACTTTGCTGATGAGTCTGTAGTTAGCCCGGCCCCTAGAGGGAGGAGACAGGGTTCTTCCAGGGGAGCGGGTTCAGGTAGAGGAGATGGCACTCCCCGATGTACTCATTGTAACAAACAACATTGGGGTGAGTGTCGATGGTTAACAGGAGGTTATTTCAGATGTGGTTCTATGGACCATCTTCTTGCGAATTGCCCGAGTCGGTATGGAGATCTTTCGGGACAGCAGGAAGGGAGCCGAGCTGGATCTAATGTACCTCAACGAAGCCGTAATCGGGGTAGAGGAAGGGGTCGTGGTGGTCGGCCTCGAGAGAGAGAACCCTCAGAATCAGTTGATTGCCCTGTACCATCAGCTGGCAGGGCCTATGCTATGAAAGCCCGAGAGGAACAGAATGCTCCCGAAGTGATTGCCGGTAAGTTCTCTTTGTTTGATTCTGAAGTTTATGCTTTGATTGACCCAGGCTCTACTCATTCGTATGTGTGTTCTGATAAGTTATGGAGTAAATTGGGAAGTGAGGAAAAGATGGAATATGAGATTTGTGTATCTAGTCCGTTGGGTCAGAGTGTTTTGGTTAATCGGGTGTGTTGGAAGTGTCCCTTAAAGATTCAGGGTATAGAATTTGTTGTGGATTTGATTTGTTTGCCGTTTCATGAGTTTGATATTATTCTGGGGATGGATTGGTTGGATAAGCACCGCGCAGTAGTGGACTGTCATAGGAAGGTAATGGTTTTGAAGGATAAAGATCAAGTACCAGTTATTGTGAAGGGAATTGGAAGCAGTTCTCTGCATAACGTGGTATCAGCTATGAAAGCCAGAAGATTTATTAGGAAGGGTTGTAAGGCATTTCTGGCTGTGGTTTTGGATTCTCGGAGAGGTCAAGTTAAGATTCAAGACATTCCTATTATAAGAGATTTTGTAGATGTCTTTCCGGAGGAACTACCGGGATTACCTCCCGAGAGAGAGGTTGAATTGTCAGTAGAGATTGTTCCAGGTACAGCTCCGATTTCTAAGGCTTCTTACCGAATGGCCCCAGTGGAATTGAATGGATTGAAGAGTCAATTGCAGGAGTTGTTAGACAAAGGATTCATTCGGCCCAGTGTATCACCGTGGGGTGCTCCAGTGCTGTTTGTTAAGAAGAAGGATGGAACCCTACGGATGTGCATTGATTATCGACAGCTTAACAAAGTGACTATCAAGAATAAGTATCCACTGCTGAGGATTGAAGACCTTTTTGATCAGTTGAGAGGAGCTGGGGTATTCTCTAAGATAGATTTGAGATCAGGCTACTACCAGTTGGGGGTTAAAGAAGCGGATGTGGCTAAGACGGCTTTTCGGACGCGTTATGGTCATTACGAATTTCTAGTGATGCCTTTTGGTTTGACCAACGCGCCTGTAGCCTTTATGGATCTGATGAACCGAGTTTTCCGACCGTATCTGGACAAGTTTGTTGTGGTATTTATTGATGACATTTTGGTATACTCCAGAGACCGAAATGAACATAAGGAACATCTTAGGTTGGTGTTGCAAATGTTAAGAGATCATCAACTGTATGCGAAACTCAGTAAGTGTGAGTTTTGGTTGAAAGAAGAAGCTTTCCTTGGACATGTGGTATCAGCAGAGGGTGTACGTGTTGATCCAAGTAAGATTGAAGCAATTGTAAATTGGATGCCTCCGAAGAATGTACCTGAAGTGAGAAGTTTTCTGGGTTTAGCAGGGTATTATCGACAGTTTGTTCAGGGGTTTTCAGTGTTAGCCTCTCCTTTAACCAAGTTACTTCGGAAGGATGTCAAGTTTGTATGGACTGAGAAGTGTCAAGCCAGTTTTGATCGTTTAAAAGAGTTATTGGTTAAAGCTCCTATGCTCACACAGCCGGTTTCGGGTCAAGAGTACACTATGTACAGTGATGCTTCGGGAATTGGCTTAGGTTGTGTTCTGATGCAAGGGAATAAAGTTGTAGCTTATGCATCTAGACAGTTGAAGCCTCATGAGCGGAACTACCCGACCCACGATTTGGAGTTAGCAGTGGTAGTGTTTGCGCTTAAAGTATGGCGGCACTACTTATATGGGGAGACGTGCAGAATTTTTACCGATCATAAGAGTCTCAAGTATTTGTTAACTCAGAAGGAGTTGAATTTGAGGTAGCGGAGATGGTTGGAGCTATTCAAGGATTATGATTGTATTATTGACTACCATCCGGGTAAGGCTAATGTAGTGGCTGATGCTCTCAGTAGAAAATCTATGTCTACGTTGCTAGCTAGCCGAGGCAGTTGGAGATTTGATTCTGAAGGTGCTTTGATTGCTCAACTTAAAGTTAAACCGAGTTTGAAATCAGAAATTGCAAGGGCACAGTTAGATGATCATGTGCTACAGCGTGTTTGTCAAGCAATGAAAGAGGGCAAACGGACTGAATATTTGATAGGCGGTGAAGGAGTGCTTAGGCACGGTAATCGGTTATGTGTACCTAATGTGGGTGAGTTAAGGAAAAAGCTGTTGCAAGAAGCTCACTCATCAGTTTTTACTATGCATCCTGGTGGGGACAAGATGTATCAAGATCTGAAGCAATTTTATTGGTGGCCAGGAATGAAAAGAGATATAACAGAATTTGTTTCAAGATGTCTCACCTGTCAGCAAGTGAAAACCGAGCATCAAGTGCCATCGGGATTGCTTCATCCCTTACCCATTCCTCAATGGAAGTGGGATGACATCATGATGGATTTTGTATCTGGCTTGCCTACGACTCAACGTAAGCATGATTCAGTGTGGGTTATAGTGGATCGATTGTCGAAATCCGCGCATTTTCTGCCAGTACGATTGGATTATTCGATGGATAAGTTGGCAGAACTTTATGTGGATGAGATAGTCCGATTACATGGGATTCCGTTATCCATTGTATCAGACCGAGATCCGCGTTTTACATCCAAGTTTTGGAAAGCGCTTCAAGCGGCTTTGGGAACTTGGTTAAATTTCAGTACTGCTTTCCATCCTCAAACCGATGGTCAATCAGAAAGGATTATTCAGGTTTTGGAAGATATGCTCCGGGGTTGTGCTTTGGAGTTTTCAGGAAGTTGGGATCGGTATGTGTCTTTGATGGAATTCGCGTATAATAACAGCTATCAAGTGAGCATTGGTATGGCCCCTTACGAAGCATTATATGGACGGAAATGTAGAACGCCAATATGTTGGACTGAACTAACAGAAAAGGCTATGATAGGTCCGGATATAGTGCGGGATACCGAAGAAAAAGTAAGGGTTGTGCAACAGAACTTGAAAGCAGCTAAGGATCGACAGCGTTCTTATGCTAACCTGAAGCGCAGAGATATACAGTATGAAGTGGGTGATAATGTTTTCTTGAAAGTGTCACAGTGGCGAAAGGTTCTCCGTTTTGGAAAGAAAGGCAAACTAAGTCCACGCTTTATTGGACCATATGAGATTCTAAGGAAAGTAGGTCCAATAGCGTATCAGTTAGCTTTGCCTATGGAGTTAGATAGACTACATGATGTTTTCCATGTATCTATGCTTCGGAGATATCGGTCAGATCCTTCGCATGTGTTACCAGTGCAAGATATTCGGATTCAGCCAGACTTTTCGTTTGATGAAGAACCGAAAGGGATTTTGGATAAGGAAATCAGACAGCTTCAGAATAAACAGATACCATTAGTCAAAGTTTTATGGCAGCATCACGGTATTGAAGAAGCTACATGGGAACCAGAGGAAGCTATGAGACTACAATACCCTCAGTTGTTTGAAGCAGGTAAGAATTTCGAGGATGAAATTCTGTTAAGTGGGGGAGTATTGTAACACCCCAAAACCACCCCAGTAGTTTGAGCCTGTCAGTGTCTGTATGTGTATATTTGTATGTGTTGCATGTATGTGTTAAATTGGATTATTTATTTAATTTATGTGTATTAGTTTGAGAAGAGGAATTAGGCTAGTGTATAGGTGGGTGTATAGAAGTAAGGTATGAGCAAGAGATAGCTTAGTGTGCATAGTAATGTATGGGAGTAGGGTGTATTATGGGACATTTGTCTTATGGGGAGAGTGACATGTGGCATAGTGGATGGGTTAGCATTTAATGGGTTTGGTGAGAAGAGAGAGAGAGAAAATGCAGCCATTTTTCCTTATTTCCCGTTCTTCTTCTCCTTCCTCACGCCACTCTCTTCTTTTCTTTTTCTTCTTCTTTGTTCTTCCTTTTCTTTGCACAATCTTGCTCCCTCTCCTTCATTTGAGTAATTGGAGTTGTTTAGATTGTGATTTTGAAGCTCAATGGTGAGTAGGGGTTATAGATGTCTTGATTTCTTCTTCTTCCTCTTCTCTAGGTTTAGGTTATATATATGGTTATATGTGGATTGCTTTAGAATTGATCTTGGCTATTGTGGGTTTGTGGTTCAGAGGAGGCTCCTAGACCGAAAAAAGGGAAAGAAATCGCTAGCGGGAGCGGAGCTCGCGAATAGGAGCTAAGGAAAGAAGGTTTGGGAATGTTTGTCTTTTTATGTATATTTGTGATTGAGTTTGATAATTGTGGTTTTGCTTTGATTAGGGTTTATGAGTTGTGTTATTATAGCTTAAATTAAATTAAGCATGATATTTGAGGCTAGAGGATGTGTATTGTTGAAGAATTTGCAAGAAATCACATGGATAGTAGTAGTTGTTGTTAAAATTGCTGTTTTTGGATTTCTTGGAATTGAGCATGTGTTTGACTTGATTTAATTGAAATAAATGGTGATAAAGTTGGGTTTTTAATTATATTATGAGTTGTTGGTGCTTGTATTGCTTAATTTTGAGGTTTAGAATCAATTTTGGAACTTTGGATGTGAATTGTATGAAAATTCTGCAGATTTTGGGCGTAAGAGCTGAAAAACTCGTGTCTGTCGCAATCGTGACACTGTCGCGAGCGCGACAGAGTGCGGAGATTTCAGCCCTCGCGCCGGCGCGAGAGGTGTCGCGCCAAGGAACTCGAAGGAGCTCTCTGTCACGAGCGCGACAGAGTGCTCGAACTTCGAACATGTGCAAGGCTCTCTCTTCTGTCGCGAGCGCGACAACCCTCACAAGCGCGACAGAGAGCAACACCTACGTCCTCTCGCGAGCATGAGGTCACTCGCGAGCGCGAGACGAGGCGGGGAGGTGTATTTTGGCTTCTGTCGCGAGTGCGACAATCGTCGCGAGCGTGACAGACATGACTTCCAAATTTGATTTCTTCTCCTTTTTACTTAATGGCTTGATTTCTTTTGCATACACTCTTTTATTTAAAGCCTTGAACACCTATTTAAATGAATAATATGTATGTTAATTTGATAAGATTTCGTATAACCTGCTAATGTCGAAAAGTGGATAGTTAGGCATGCCTAATAGAGTTATGTGTTGCTGCAGCTATGTGTACGATTTTGGACCCTGATCAGGTCCCCTGATCGGATCCTCGCGATCCTTCTGTTTGAATCTTTCTTAAGATTCTATGTGAATATAAATTGGAAACAAAATAAAAAGAATGATTCGATACCTTCGGGTATCTATGTGTCTATAATATGATATTGATACTCTCAAGTATCTATGTGTACTCGCTATCCACTCTTTATGATTAAGCAGGTATTAGTGTATCTTTGTACAAGAACATTGGATGATAATATAAATATTTGAACTAATTATGTATGATTCTATATCTATAATTGTATCAGTGTCATGTGCTTTCTGTTGTCGTCACTATGAGTGGCGGTTATGCATTTGTGTTTTGCCCACTAAGCGATTTCGCTTAGCACGGGTGTTTATCCGTGCAGGTGTGGAAGGTTTTAGTACGCATGGTCTGGGCGTGTCGCATCGGGAAGGTCAACACAACTAGAGATTGAAGTTTTGTAGTATAGGCTTTTCCTTCTTTTGTAATAGATATTATGTTGTTGACCCTTCGGAACAGTGTACTTTGGACTTTTGTTTATTGGTATTTTTGGTTTGTAAACTGATGTAAGATGTAAAGACCTCTTTTTGTATATTAATAAAAGTATTCATTTTGCTCTGTATCGCTCTTCTTTCTTTTAAAGTTTTTATTTAACTCTGATATGTCATTTCTGTATGTGATGTTTGCTTGTTTGTACTAGTGGGATGTGACACTCTTACCTATCTGGATCCTTCTCCCTCTAATCCGAGGAGAAGTCTCCATGGTATAGGTTGGGGTGTGACACATAGTTTATTTATTTACATACTGCTTTATTTATCGCTTTCAATATGCTGGCAAATGCGCTTTAAATTTAATGCATAATCGCGTGAGATAAGAGATGGGATTTTGATTTCTTAAAAACTTATTTGTAAACTTAACTTAAGTCACTAATAAGAGTGATGTTCCGAACACCATCTCTAGTTTAGACCAATAGAGGTTAGAGACCTTTCCCAATTTCTCGTAAATTGGGTGGCGACTCAAAAATACCTCAATGGCGCCCAAAGGCATCATGAGACTAGATGATCCTTTCCAATGTTCTATTGGGAAGGAGGCATCCAAAATTACTCATGATGCCTAAGATCAAAAAGACGCGAACCAATCCATTAAGCCCTAAAAGCGGTCTCAAAGAGGGCCTTTGCTTGGTTCGGTGCGCATCACAGTGATTGTAGGGTGTGAGTGGTCAAGTTCCACCAAATCACAAGAGGACAAGTGGCAAGGGTTTGAAAGGGGTATAAAGGCAAGGCAAGGGAAGGGAAAAGAAGAGCAGCATTTTGCCCTAACTCTTCTATTCTCTTTTCTTTACCGCCGCCTCCTTCTCCTTTATTTTTTCTTTCTCCTTTTTCCATCTTGTGATCTCTTCCTTTAGTCGAGCTTTTGGTTGAAATTGATCAGCTCAGGAGTTATTCCGGTAAGATCTATTAGGATTTCTCTTCTTCTTCTTTTCTCTCGATTTTGTCAGATGTGTGTTATTGATTTAAGGTTTGTATTTGTGGGATTTCTGGGTTTCCTGGTTTAGAAGAGCCTCTTTGTTATCCCAAAGGGAAAGAGAAGGCTAGCAGGAGTGGAGATCGCAACTAGGAGAATAGGATTTTTGCAGGTTTCGGAATATATGTGTTTCGGATGCATTTCTCTTGGTTTCGTGTCTTTGGTTAATTATCTTGGAATTTTCTGTTAATGAGGTTTATGTGAGTATATGCTATGAGATTTAGTGGACTAAAGTTGTGTTGTGATGCTTGATGCGACGAGAATGCTCCCTCCGGAGGTAAGCTAGAATTTGTTGGATTCTGGGCATGATTCTGGGTTTCAAAGTGTCCTGTAGAATTTTTGCATACTTGGAATGCAACTCTATTACGAGTGTGCCAAACAACAAAAGTGTAATGGGGATTGGTAATTCCAGGTCCTGACCGAGCGCTCTGCTAGTGAACGGGAGATAAGCAGTTCTATCCAAGCTGCTATCTGTCGATCGGTAGTAAAATGAGCACTACATTGCATGCCCGAATGGCAGTTAGGCGTTTCTAAATGGAAGCCCCAAGTGAGTAGCCGATCGGGAGCGCGACAGAGAGTTGAGTATTTATCTTTGCACTTGGTCTTCCGGCCACTATTGAGAATGTAACTCGTGTTGTCATCGCGACAGTGATCTTCAGTCTGCCCTATCCTTCTAAAATGAATTTCCTATCCGTTTTGCGTGGGTTGTTGCTACTGCGTGAAATGTAAGCCTATTTTTTTATGTATGATATGATGTCATATCCATGATAAATTATGCTATAAGATGGAACGTGAAATGAATTATGCATGACCTGCGAGAGTTAATCTAGTGGATAGTTAGGCATGCCTAATAGAGTTCTGAAGCTACAGCCCTAATGTGTTTTAGACCCTGATCAGGTCCCGGTTTGGGTCCTCATGATCCTCTATGCGTTTGGATCTTATTTAAGATCCCCTATGCAAAATCGTTTTGAATGCAAAAAATAAGAAGTTGCTTTTCGAATCGTACCCACGGGTACCCCCCTATGCATTCCTCTATGCGTTTACTCATTATCCACTATTGTGAGTCAGCAGGTGTTGTGTTATGTTCTGTTATACTAATGCAAATGTAAATTTCAAACGGATATGAATATACGCCTATAAACCTATATGAGCTTCAATGAACGAATGAGCCCAAGTTATGTTTTGGACATATATATATATATATGTATGTATATGTATATGTGTATGTATAAATATCATCATCTGCCATATTGTATGTGTTATGCTTTGCCGGCCATTGTGAATGGCCATTTACATTATTATTTGCTTCCCCACTAAGCGATATCGCTTAGCACGGTGTTCCATCCCTGCAGGTGCAGAAGGTGATTAGCTGTTGGGGAGAGTCACCACAAGTCAAGCCAATACAAAGAGTCTGATGTTAGGACTTAGCATTTTGTAATATGATTCTTTTGTAGTTATGAACTCTCATTTGTAATATTCTTTTGTTCAGCTTCCGCTCTGTATTTTTTGGAAGATGTAATTATTTTTTATATCCGAACGGTTTAAAATGATATTATTATGTTTATGAATGAATGATCATTTTTCTTTCAAGTTTTATTTTCGATATTATTTATAATGATATTATTATATTTATGAATGAATGTGTGACGTGCGTCGAACCCCGGGTCACCCCAAACGCCCGCCCTTAGGGCGATCGAGAGAGGTTCATAAAACTTGTAAGAAATTACAACTGCGTCCATTTTGGACAACAAGGAGGTTTCTTGGAGTCGCCACCCAATAGAACATTGGGAAAGGTCGTCTAGCCTCAGTGAGCCTAAGACAGCGCTGCTATGTCCATTTTCAGCAAGACAGAGGGGTCTTGGAGGCCCCATCCTAATAGAACATTAGGATGGCCCTCTCGCCTTGTGGAGCCTAGGGCTATGCAAGTTATAGCCTTTTTACGGGACACAAAAGTCCCATTCCAATGGAACATTGAAATGGTCCTCTCGCCTCATTGAGCCCAAAGACTAGAGATGGTTCGGGACTTCTCATTTATTCATACCTTGATTAAGTTAAAATTGAGTTTTGAATTTAAGCTTTCATCCCTTTTCTCATACGTTTTGATGCAATAATTAGAGCGCAAGTTGGTCATGCAAGGAAAGCGGTAAATGAAAGTATAATTAAAATAAAGTTCATAAAAATAAATTACAACAAAACCAGGGGCGGAATATAACCCCCATTGTAAAATAAATGTAAGTCATGCATAAAATGGGGTATTTATTAAGAGTGACGACATTGGTTCTCACATGCATAATTAAAAAAATAATTTTAAAGTGACAATTTATTTGGATGAAAAAATTAGGACATTGGTCTCATTTTATTAGAAAAATTCAATTTATTTATAAAAATATTTTTGTGACTTTTTAATTAACGTGCATGAAAGTAAACAAACTTATTTACAAATTACATATTAAATACAAATAAAGACAAATAATACTAAAAATGCTAAAAATATAAACTCCACCAAAATGGTGTCTCCAAACTTCCATGTCCCACTCGGTATTGAAAAACTCACACATGAAAAATAAGTATTAAAATAAAAAAACACAAATGAAAGTGATGTTAGTAATAAAAAAAATGAATTAAACATGTAACATGTGAAAAATGAATTAAAACAAATAAAATACATCATGCATTATATATGACAAATTAATTAGATGGCATAATAAAATAAACAACTTAACATATTAACAATTTAACATGCATAAATAAAAACAATAAAATTTAACATGCTTGAAAACATAAATAATAATAATAATAAAATTCAACATGCATGAAAACATGAAAATAATGATGATGATAACAACAATAATAAATTAATTATAATAAACAAAACTAATAAAAATAATAATGATGATAGTAACGATAAAGAATAACTAATAATAATGATAACACTAATCATAATAATAATAACAAATAATAATAATGATGATAATATCAAAGAATATGAACAATCCAATTAAATATGCAAGTAAATAATGACAATAATATGAACATGAACAATTAAATAAGCAATAAGAATAAAAATAATTATATGAACAATTAAATAAACATGCAAGAAATAAAAAGTAAAATAAATAATAGATCTAAGAGAATTTACATGATAGCTAACTAATTGTAAACAAAAATAAATTTAAAATTAAATTAAAAGTTGAGCCAAGAATGTTTACCCTCAAATTTGATGTGATAAATGAAGTTGGATGACAAATTCCCTTGCTTTGATTTAATAAAAATATAAAATGAAATTTTATCCCAAGAACAAATAATTGATTTATTTGTCTTAAGGAAAAATTATGAAAATGAAATAAGAAAATTCACAAGAACAAATAATTATTTTAATTGACTTAAGAATTAACTTAATAAAATCAAATTAGAACACTTGAAGAATTTTTCTTGAAGAAGAAAAGAAGAAGAAGAAGAGAGAAAACAATATTTTTCTTAAGAAAAATACCCCCAAATCCTCTCCAAAAAACCCATTTTATACATAAAAAAAAACCAAAGAAAATCATATTTTTATTAAATTGAATTAAATCAATTTAATTCCAATAATCACAAAAAAACTCATGAATTTGAAGGGTTGGAAAATAAAAGGTTTTAGGATTAAATTATATGAAAAAAAAGTGAAGAAAAATCAATTTTGGGGGCCAAAAAATGGAAAAAATAAAAAACGGGCGAAATGGGGCGAGCGTCGCCAGCGCGCTGCCGTGCCCCGACATTCGTTGAATTTTTTTTTAAAATTTTCTAAAAAACTGTAATTTCAAAACATACCTTTTTGTCCCAAAATAATTTTTAAAACACTTAAAATATAATTTTTTAAAAATACATTTTTTTTATTTCTAATAAATCAATTTAACAAGGAAATCATCGCTTTCAACTTTCATTTTTGCCTATAAATCGGCACACTTAATTTCATCATTGGATAATCCTGATCTAGGCTGCCTCGGGACCCGGTGTCTATAGTTGCCCCCAGTTTTGGGGAAACTAGTGCACTAGTGTTTAGGTAAGCCTAAACTCAAAAAAGGGAAAGAAGCGCGTATCTGAGGCGGCCATCTTTTCGGACTAGACGATGCTGTTGTGATGATTGTCGCCAGGTTGTCGATGTGTCATCCATTGTTGAAGCAGTAGTGCCGTGATCGTGCTAACCCTCCGTGGAGTGGTAGTGCCACCATCGTGCTAACCCTTCTGAAGTGGTAGTGCCGTGGTCGTGCTAACCTTCCGTAGAATGGTAGTGCCGCCATCGTGCTAACCCTTCTGGGATTTGAAGTGGTAGTGCCATCATTGTGCTAACCCTTCTGAAATGGAAGTACCGTGGTCGTGCTAACCTTTCGTAGAATGGTAGTGCCGCCATCGTGCTAACCCTTCCGAGTTGGTGAAGCGGTAGTGCCGTGATTGTGCTAACCCTCCGTGGAGTGGTAGTGCCGTCATCGTGCTAACCCTTCTGAAGTGGTAGTGCCGTGGTCGTGCTAACCTTTCGTAGAATGGTAGTGCCGCCATCGTGCTAACCCTTCTGAGATTGTGAAGCGATGCTGTCTGTGAGCCCTTTGTTTGATTGCCCCTTGAGAGGTCTTTGGTTGATGCTTTGATTTTGAAGTTGTGCCCCTTGAGAGCCTTTTGGTTAATTTCCCCCTGAGAGATCTTTGGTTGATGCTTGGATTGATGCTTGAATTGATGTTTGGATTGATGTTTGGATTGATGTCTGGATTGATGCTTGGATTAATGCTTGAATCGTTGTCTGGATTGATGTTTAGATTGATGTCGTCACTCGCCTTTTGTCGGTGTCCGCATCTAATCTTCCTTACTGCAAAATTGAAAAACCAAATATGCAGGAAAAATAGTGAGCATGCATGTGAAATGCATGAGTCATGCAAGAATGCAGGATAAGAATTCATCTAAGTGGATTTAGAGATGATAGCTAGTCTGGCTGCAATTTGTGATAGGATCGATGCCTTTTGGAATTGCCTATGAATTTCATGTCTTTGGGATTGCGAGTGTAACACCCCCTTCCCATACATAGGCGATCCCATCCGAGAAGGAGTGAGATGCCGTATGAGTAAAGGTGCCACCAAGCAAGTACAAAGTAAAACATACATCCATAACATACATTCAGAAATACAGAATAATTAAAAACTTTACATGCAGAAAGCAAAAGCTGATCATGCATTACTATAATAAACTATTACAATAATGATCTGATCAACTAGCTGAAACAAAAATAATATTACATAACCAAAATATAATTACAAATGCGGAAGCTGATACAGAGAGAGTTCAATACAAAAAGAATCATCACTGATACAAAACTGAGCCCTACACTAAAACCCTTCTGTGTTGGCTTGATGATGGCGACTCTCACAAGGCAAAACTCCTTCCGCACCTGCACGGGTAAACACACCGTGCTAAGCGATAAACGCTTAGTGGGAAAACACACATAAATTATGGACGGCCATTCACAATGGTCGCCGAAACATGTCACATACAGAATGGCAATATGCAAAGGTTAGCATAATACATATAAACGTATTCACGTATAAAGGCCATATAATCAATATCTCACAATCATATTCATTCGAGAATAATCTGACATGCATCTCATCATATACTTACTCAGATATCATATTACATATCCAAATCAGAACAGAACAAATCAATTGAATAATAAATGAACACCTGCTGACTCTAGGTAGTGGATATCGAGTGTACTGAGGGTACCTTACGGGTACGAATCGAATACTGAGGGTACCTCACAGGTACAAATCAAATATCATATCATTTATCAAAACATGTTATTTATATACTGAGGGGATCTTAAACAAGATCCTATACTGATGGGTTCGCGAGGAACCAAACGGGGACCTAATCGGGGTCCAAACTGAACTGAGGGCTGCAGCTAAAAGACTCTATTAGGCATGCCTAACTATCCACTTACTTGACTCTAGCAGGTTATGCGTCAAACAGATCACATTTCAGAGTACAGAATAGTATTCATCAGAAATTCATGGTATTATTCAAATTAGAGTATATACAAGTAGGACAGGCATTATACCACAGCATAAATTCATCCAGAAGAAAATACTAGATTTATTTTTGAGTCAAAAGCTGGGAAATTTCAGAAAAAGAGCAGAACGGGGACACGGGCGAGATTGGCTGGTCACAAGGCGTGACTGGCCTCCTCACAGGGCAGGTCACGCGACGTGACTGAGGGTCACGTCTCGTGACTTGCTCTGCCCCTCGCGGATCAGACGACATCTCTCGCTGATCACGCCTCGTCCCTCGCAAATCACGCGACGTGATCTCGCAGATCACGCAGCGCCCTCGCAGGTCACGCGACGTGACTGGACGTCACATCTCGTGACTTGCTTCAGCATTCTCGCAGGTCACGCGACGTGACTGGTCGTCACGTCTCGTGACTTGCTTCTCTTCAGCTGTTACGCGACTTGCCTTCCCTCAGCCGGTCACGTGGCGTGACGGGGAGTCACGTCTCGTGACTGGCTTCATCTCAACTGGTCACGAGTTGTGACAGGCAGCCACAACCCGCGACCAGGCTCAAGCTGGCAGGTCACGCGACGTGGCCTGAGGTCACATCTCGTGACTTGCCTCTCTTCTTGGCGAGTCGCACGACAGCATCAGGAATAACGGGATTTTTGACAGAACTCGATTTCCAGAATTTCCAGAATAATAAAATCAATCCAAATTTGGTTTAAAACCATACAAATCAATTCATACCTTTCGAGAAAGATCCAAAACAATTCAAACAACATATAAACAACTCAAACCAGTATTCAGTCAACCTAATCAAGGGTATTTGCATTCAAATTCTTCAAGAACATATAAACCCTAAATTTTAAGGTAAACTTAAAATCACACAAACCACAATCAAAAATTCCCAAACCTGAAATCTAAGCTTCTATCACTTAGCTTCACTAGGTCCAGCAACCTCTTTACCCTTTGGATCGCGAGGAGCTTCAGCTAAACACAAACACAGCAAGAATATTCACAAAGAAAACCCTAAGTTAAATCTAAACTTAAGGAAGAAGAAGATGAAGTAAATGAAACAAGTAGATGAGAGAATTCAATTACTTACTAGAGAGGGTGCAAAGAGAGAATCAATTTCACCAATAAAACCTTGAATCAACAATACAGTACTTGAAATAAAGAAAATGAAGAAGAAGAAAAAGAGTGAGAAAAGAAACGTAAATCTCTAAGTCCCTTTTCTTTCATTCCCTTTTCTTTTTCTTTTCTTTATCCTAAATATGTATCAATTTCCTATTGGTGAAACTAATCACTCACACCAAAATAACCTACACTCCACACACCTAAAACCCTCTTAACTTATGCATACCCTACAATGGTATGAACACATGCACACAAATATTTCTCATTTAATTAACATACTAGTGCCATGAATGCACCCACACAATAATAAAACCCAAAACATGCATTTCTACTGACATACCCTTATGAAATGCCGAACACATGCGAATGCTTACACATACAGACAGACAGACAGGCTCATTCTACTAGGGGGCAAATGGGATGTGACAACTCTCCCATACTAATAAGAATTTCGTCCTTGAAATTCTCACCTGAACTGAATAACTGCGGATAGTGAGCTCTCATCGACTCCTCTGGTTCCCAAGTCGCTTCCTCGACTCCATGATGGATCCACAACACTTTAACCAAAGGAATCTGCTTATTTCTCAACTGCCTCACCTCACGGGCTAGAATAGCTCGCGGTTCCTCATCATAAGAGAAGTCTGGCTGAACCTGGATATCCTGAACTGACAGAACATGCGAAGGATCTGATCTGTATCGACGAAGCATCGAAACGTGGAACACATCGTGTAACTTTGCTAACTCCATCGGTAGCGCCAATCTATAGGCTACAGGTCCCACCTTAGCCAAAATCTCATAAGGTCCAATGAAACGAGGACTAAGCTTGCCTTTCTTGCCAAACCGAAGCACTTTCCTCCAAGGTGAAACCTTAAGGAAAACCTTGTCCCCGATCTCAAAATGCACATCTTTCCTTTTCAAATTGGCATAAGACTTCTGTCGATCCTTGGCTGCCTTCAAATTCCGTTGCACTACTCTGATCTTATCTTCAGTATCTCTAACCAAGTCTGGTCCAATCATAGATCTTTCGGATAGCTCGGTCCAACAAATCAGAGTCCTACACTGACGACCATACAAAGCCTCATATGGTGCCATACCGATGCTCGACTGAAAACTGTTGTTGTAGGCAAACTCCATTAACGATACATATCTGTCCCAACTACCCGGAAAATCCAAAGCACAAGCTCTCATCATATCCTCCAGAATCTGAATAACTCGCTCTGACTGAGCATCGGTCTGAGGATGAAACGCTGTACTGAAGTTCAACCTAGTGCCCAAAGCTCTCTGTAACTCCTTCCAAAACTTGGAAGTAAACCTCGGATCCCGATCTGAAACTATGGACAAAGGCACACCATGCAACCGAACTATCTCATCCACATAGATACTGGCCAATCTGTCCATGGAGTAGTCCACTCTAACTGGCAGAAAGTGAGCTGATTTCGTAAGCCGATCCACAATAACCCAAACTGAGTCATGCTTCCTCCGAGTCAAAGGCAAACCAAAAATGAAGTCCATGGCGATGTCATCCCATTTCCACTCAGGAATAGATAAAGGCATAAGCAAACCCGAAGGTACCTGATGCTCGGCCTTTACCTGCTGACAAGTCAAGCACTTGGAAACAAAATCCACTATATCACGCTTCATACCGGACCACCAATAGAATTGCTTCATGTCTCTATACATCTTCTCACTGCCCGGATGCATAGTAAAGACTGAACTATGCGCCTCACTCATGAGCTGTCTCCTCAAATCCTCAGATTCTGGCACACACAAGCGATCTCTGAACATAAGTACCTCATCCTGAACTGAGAACGTCTCTGACTGCTTACCCGATCTAATCTCATGCACAATCCGCTGAAGCCTCTGATCATCCTTCTGAGCATCCACTATCCTCTGTCTCAAGGTAGGCTTCACACGCAGCTGAGCAAGCAAAGCCCCATCTGAACCAAATCGCCATCTGAATCGCCTCAAGGACAAAGCTGAAACGGACTTACGACTCAAAGCATCTGCGACTACATTGGCTTTACCAGGATGGTAATCCACAATGCAGTCGTAATCCTTAAACAACTCAAGCCATCGGCGTTGTCTCATGTTCAACTCTTTCTGTGAAAGGAAGTACTTCAAGCTCTTGTGGTCCGAAAAGATCCTACACTTTTCCCCATACAGGTAATGACGCCAAATCTTCAAAGCAAAAATCACAGCTGCCAACTCAAGATCATGCGTCGGATAATTCCTCTCATGTGGCTTCAACTGTCGAGAAGCATAAGCCACTACTTTTCCTTCCTGCATCAGCACACATCCAAGACCAACTCCAGAAGCATCACTGTAAATGACAAACTCCTTACCCGAGATGGGTTGAGTAAGGATAGGAGCCTCAACAAGCATCTGCTTTAACCGATCAAAACAAGACTGACACCTGTCTGACCACTCAAATCTGACTCCTTTCCTCAACAATCTAGTCATAGGAGCAGCAATCACAGAAAATCCTTTAACGAACCGACGGTAGTAACCTGCTAAACCGAGGAAACTCCTCACTTCCTGAACATTGCGAGGCGCTTTCCAACCAACTATCGCCTCAATCTTGGCGGGATCTACCTGAATACCTCTAGCTGAAACAATGTGACCCAAGAATGACACTTCTCGAAGCCAGAAATCACACTTGCTAAGCTTAGCAAACAACTGATGCTCTCTCAACATCTGAAGAACTAATCGGAGATGCTCCTCATGCTCACTCTCATCCTTGGAATACACCAAGATGTCATCAATGAACACTACTACAAATCGATCTAAGTATGGTCTAAACACACGATTCATCAGATCCATAAAAGCCGCTGGAGCATTTGTCAAACCAAACGGCATCACAAGAAACTCATAGTGGCCATACCTAGTCCGAAATGCAGTCTTCACCACATCTGCATCCTAAACACGAAGCTGGTAGTACCCTGATCGAAGATCTATCTTGGAAAAGACACCCGCACCTCGAAGCTGATCAAATAAATCTTCAATCCTAGGCAACGGATACTTATTCTTCACTGTAACTTTATTAATCTGCCGGTAGTCAATACACATCCGCAGGGATCCATCTTTCTTCTTAACAAACAAAACTGGAGCTCCCCATGGAGATATGCTCGGTCTAATAAACCCCTTATCCAATAACTCTTGTAGCTGAGATTTAAGTTCCCTTAACTCTACAGGAGCCATCTGATAAGTTGCTCTCGAAATAGGTGTAATACCTGGCATAATCTCAATGGACAACTCAACCTCTCTCTCAGGAGGCAAACCAGGCAACTCGCTCGGGAATACATCACTAAACTCCCGCACTACAGGAATGTCCTCAATCTGAACCTGGTCTCTCTTGGAATCTAACACAACAGCTAGAAAAGCCTCACATCCTTTCCTGATGAATCTCTTAGCTTGCATCGCAGAAATCACATTATTCACAGAACTAGCACCCAAACCTTTCAAAAACACAAGAGACTGACTCCTATCCCGAAGCACAACTGTCTTCCTATGGCAATCAACCACAGCCCGATGCTTACCCAGCCAGTCCATACCCAGAATCAAGTCAAACTCTCTGAAGGGTAACTCAATCAAATCCGCTGGAAGCACAGCTCCCTCAACAATCAGAGGACAACTCCTAAAAACTCTACTCACACTGACACTATGCCCTAATGGACTGGTCACACAAATCTCATAATCTAACTGATCAACTGAATGCAATTTATCAACAATTTTATCTGTGTGCAAATATGAGTGTGTGGAACCAGGATCAATTAGAGCATACAACTCAGTGTCATGGAGTAAGAACTTACCAGCAATAACATCAGGCGCATCCTGCTCATCTCTGGCTCTCATAGCATAAGCTCTAATGGCACCCTGAGGAGGATGCTCAACAGTCTCAGAAGCAGCTCCCTCTCTATGCCGACCACCTCTACCTCTACCTCGGCCTCTGCCACGGGTAGCCTGAGAAGCATTCGAACCGACCCTACTGCCCTCTCTCTGGGAACCTGAATCCTCATGCAATCTCGGACAACTGGCCAACTGATGCTCCGAACTCCCACACCTGAAGCACGCACCGGAGAGCCACCTACACTCACCTCGATGTGACTTACTACAGTGAGGACAAACTGATGTAGTCTCAGCTCTACCACCCCTACCAGAACCTGACACAGCTATAGGACCCTGTCGTCTACCTCTAGAAGCCGGACCAGATGATGACTCATCCTGTGGGTTCCTAGATCTCTTACCCGAAGAAGATCCTCCACGAGAAGAACTCCTCCTCTGAGCTCTCGCTCTCATCACAGTCTCAGATAACTCAGCTCTCACAGCAGCCTCTACAATCTGGTAATAACTGACCCCAGGTATGCACATCAGAGAAATCAAAGCAATCTTCAAAGACTCATTTAACCTAGCCTCGAAATGCTTGCATCTAAAGTCATCAGTCATAACTCCACGTGGGGCATAACGAGATAACCTGTTGAACTCTTTCTCATAATCCGCTACAGTCATAGCCCTCTGTCTCAAACTCAAAAACTGCGCCCATCTCGCATCTCTGTAAGTCTGAGTAAAGTACTTCTTTGTGAACTCACCCTCAAAGAACTCCCAAGTAATCGGATTCGGTAGCTGAGGATGCCTGCAAACCAATTCCCACCATTCAAATGCAGACCCTTTCAGAAGAGCTAGTGCACACTCAGCCTGCTGGTCGGGAGGACACCGAATCTCTCTCAGAGTACGCTTCACTTTATCTAACCATTTCTCTGCCATCTCAGACTCATTCAAACCAGTGCCATAGAAATCCTCAACTCCTGCCCTTCTCAAATTCTCCATAGGTGCTCTAGGAGCAGTCACTCTCTCCAAAACCCTAGCCATGTCCTGATGCAGTCTAAACATAGCCTCAAAGGGCATGGCTGCGGCCTCGGGCTGGACCCTAGCATGCTGAGCCGACACAGTAACAGAAACAGACGGATCCACTGCTGGAGGATTCACACTCTCGGCGGATTCCTCAAGTGATCCACGGACAGAATTAGAAGCCATCTAAACAAACAAGAAACAATCGTATCAGCCAACACAGATCTAGACACATACACATCTAAGAAACTCAGAACAATCACAACAACACCCAGAAACGCCTAAACCTATGCTCTGATACCACAAACTGTAACACCCCCTTCCCATATGTAGGCGATCCCATCCGAGAAGGAGTGAGATGCCGTATGAGTAAAGGTGCCACCAAGCAAGTACAAAGTAAAACATACATCCATAACATACATTCAGAAATACAGAATAATTAAAAACTTTACATGCAGAAAGCAAAAGCTGATCATGCATTACTATAATAAACTATTACAATAATGATCTGATCAACTAGCTGAAACAAAAATAATATTACATAACCAAAATATAATTACAAATGCGGAAGCTGATACAGAGAGAGTTCAATACAAAAAGAATCATCACTGATACAAAACTGAGCCCTACACTAAAACCCTTCTGTGTTGGCTTGATGATGGCGACTCTCACAAGGCAAAACTCCTTCCGCACCTGCACGGGTAAACACACCGTGCTAAGCGATAAACGCTTAGTGGGGAAACACACATATATTATGGACGGCCATTCACAATGGTCGCCGAAACATGTCACATACAGAATGGCAATATGCAAAGGTTAGCATAATACATATAAACGTATTCACGTATAAAGGCCATATAATCAATATCTCACAATCATATTCATTCGAGAATAATCTGACATGCATCTCATCATATACTTACTCAGATATCATATTTCATATCCAAATCAAAACAGAACAAATCAATTGAATAATAAATGAACACCTGCTGACTCTAGGTAGTGGATATCGAGTGTACTGAGGGTACCTTACGGGTACGAATCGAATACTGAGGGTACCTCACAGGTACCAATCAAATATCATATCATTTATCAAAACATGTTATTTATATACTGAGGGGATCTTAAACAAGATCCTATACTGATGGGTTCGCGAGGAACCAAACGGGGACCTGATCGGGGTCCAAACTGAACCGAGGGCTGCAGCTAAAAGACTCTATTAGGCATGCCTAACTATCCACTTACTTGACTCTAGCAGGTTATGCATCAAACAGATCACATTTCAGAGTACAGAATAGTATTCATCAGAAATTCATGGTATTATTCAAATTAGAGTATATACAAGTAGGACAGGCATTATACCACATTATAAATTCATCCAGAAGAAAATACTAGATTTATTTTTGAGTCAAAAGCTGGGAAATTTCAGAAAAAGAGCAGAACGGGGAAACGGGCGAGATTGGCTGGTCACAAGGCGTGACTGGCCTCCTCACAGGGCAGGTCACGCGACGTGACTGAGAGTCACGTCTCGTGACTTGCTCTGCCCCTCGCGGATCAGACGACATCTCTCGCAGATCACGCCTCGTCCCTCGCAGATCACGTGACGTGATCTCGCAGATCACGCAGCGCCCTCGCAGATCACGCGACGTGACTGGACGTCACGTCTCGTGACTTGCTTCAGCATTCTCGCAGGTCACGCGACGTGACTGGTCGTCACGTCTCGTGACTTGCTTCTCTTCAGCTGTTATGCGACTTGCCTTCCCTCAGCCGGTCACGTGGCGTGACGGGGAGTCACGTCTCGTGACTGGCTTCGTCTCAACTGGTCACGAGTTGTGACAGGCAGCCACAACCCGCGACCAGCCTCAAGCTGGCAGGTCACGCGACGTGACCTGAGGTCACGTCTCGTGACTTGCCTCTCTTCTTTGCGAGTCGCGCGACAGCATCAGGAATAACGGGATTTTTGACAGAACTCGATTTCCAGAATTTCCAAAACAATAAAATCAATCCAAATTTGGTTTAAAACCATACAAATCAATTCATACCTTTCGAGAAAGATCCCAAACAATTCAAACAACATATAAACAACTCAAACCAGTATTCAGTCAACCTAATCAAGGGTATTTGCATTCAAATTCTTCAAGAACATATAAACCCTAAATTTTAGGGTTAACTTAAAATCACACAAACCACAATCAAAAATTCGCAAACCTGAAATCTAAGCCTCTATCACTTAGCTCCACTAGGTCCAGCAACCTCTTTACCCTTTGGATCTCGAGGAGCTTCAGCTAAACACAAACACAGCAAGAAAATTCACAAAGAAAACCCTAAGTTAAATCTAAACTTAAGGAAGAAGAAGATGAAGTAAATGAAACAACTAGATGAGAGAATTCAATTACTTACTAGAGAGGGTGCAAAGAGAGAATCAATTTCACCAATAAAACCTTGAATCAACAATACAGTACTTGAAATAAAGAAAATGAAGAAGAAGAAAAAGAGTGAGAAAAGAAACGTAAATCTCTAAGTCCCTTTTCTTTCATTCCCTTTTCTTTTTCTTTTCTTTATCCTAAATATGTATCAATTTCCTATTGGTGAAACTAATCACTCACACCAAAATAACCTACACTCCACACACCTAAAACCCTCTTAACTTATGCATACCCTACAATGGTATGAACACATGCACACAAATATTTCTCATTTAATTAACATACTAGTGCCATGAATGCACCCACACAATAATAAAACCCAAAACATGCATTTCTACTGACATACCCTTATGAAATGCCGAACACATGCGAATGCTTACACATACAGACAGACAGACAGGCTCATTCTACTAGGGGGCAAATAGGATGTGACAGCGAGGTTCTCGTCAGATACCTGTAGTCATTTTTTGAAGGTAGCGCGTTCCTTTTGGATTTTCACACTAGCTTTTCTTAGCGGGAAATGCGTCCTTTACGAATTTTCACATAACCCTGTGCCTTATTTTTACTTGGAATGGACCCAAACCAATCCAGCGGCTTTTTTTTTCTTTTTTTTTTTAAAAGATAGACTGCATATTTCCAGGTGTTCACCCTATCCTTTTGCCTAACTTTTGTTTAGAGCGCCAATTACGGTTTTCACTCTAACGGCCTTTTTTTTTTCAGATTGTTGAAGCTATTGCCAAAAATCTTTCAAGCTTGATCGGCATGTGCTTACACCCATGTCTTTGATCATGCAAAGTGAACTGCTCTAATCACACCAATATGTCATTGCATAAATGCTTGTGTTTCAATTCGATTTCATTAAACATGATCATTGTTTGACATTAATCTCAAAAAATACAGGACCTCATCTAATCTCGATATAGATTTTGGAAGCATCAAACTCCTGTTATCAATCCGCCCTCTCGAGTTTTCTCGATTGAAAATTTTCTCTCTGCCCTTAATTTAATTTTTTCCTGAAGCAAATTCTAGATGCAACGTTGGGGACAAGATTCAACTCAAATGCATAAACGTACTTGTGGCTCCCGGCTTGAAGCTCAAGAAACACTATATGCCTCTTCTTACATACCAAACCTTATTAAAAGGTCATCTCCGCTAATTGGATAAAATTGAACCAAGAATCAAAAGGTCTTACTTTGGTTGTAACGTTAGGCTTAGGTAGATGGCTATCAAAGGAGGATCAGGTTGCTAGAGAAGAAATAGCCACTCAACTCAATGGCGTACTATAAAGGTATTCTCGGACTTGGATTTGATAATTTTTTTATTTTATTTTATTTTATTTTTTTAGCTCCTCAAGCTCAGAATAACAATTAAGTTACAGTGATTGCCACAGAAACTCATCAAGGGGTTACTATCTTGAGCTCTACCTCTTTTTCTTCTTTTTCGTTCTCTTTTCGTTTTTTTTATCTTTTCCTTTTTTTTCAATTTTCTCCTATCTTTTTTTTTTCTTTTTTCTTTTCATTGCTTTTACCTCATATTTTTTTTTCTTTTTTTTTTGCGAGCTCATGTCTTACGTGCATGACTAAAACCCTCCTCCTGAAGTGTAAACTCATCCTTACCAGGAAAATTTTTGATAACCCAAAGAATTGTCAATGATGTAGAATTGTCAATGATGTACATCCATCCTTACTAGAACATCCATTCTTCTAAGGGGAGCCAAAAATTATTTTAGGCGAAGGGGTAGTTTTAACATGTGTAACAACAAAATTGGCACGCATTTAGCATATCTCCATAAAGGCTCAACGGGCTAGCAAGCGATTGCGAAATAAAGGTAGAAAATAGTCATTTAGAGAGCTATATAAAGAAAGATTGCCTAAATCATTTTCTAGGTTCTGTCTTAACCAAGGATCGCTTTAACGGGTAATCAGAAAGGTTCTAGTGCTCTTAGTGAGTTTTCATCCAATCCCCTAATTGCATCTAGTTTTTCCTTTCCACTACTTTCTCTTTTTATTTTCAGCACTGAGAATTTTCCTCTCTTTGGGAGTTATATTAGATGCTATCAAGAATTTTTTTTTGGGTTTTCCAAAGTTCCGAGATTAAATGTAATCGTATTAATTGAATTGATATCAATAAATGAATGCATCGTGATCATGAGAAATGAAATCATAGAGAAACTATACAAATACACAAAGTTGTTCATTTTATTGAAATTATAAATACTGCAAATATTGTCATAAAAAGTGTCCTTGTAACAAAAAGCAACTAAAAACATGTCATCTTCCCCTCCGATCACATTCATGGTGGGGGAACTGCATTATAACCTGCCCTCTTCTTCTTGTCTCTTTTCTCAAGGTCAGTGATCTCCTTGGAATCAATAAGATCCTGAATTTTGTTCCTCAGAGTCCAACAGTAATTTGTTAAATGCCCAGTGTGCTGATGGTAAGCGCAGTATTGATCCTCTCTATGCCCCGGCTTTCCTTGGTTCATGGCTGGCCTAGGTGGCAATGGTCTCAGCTTGCCTTCCTTTGTCAATTTCTCTAGCACCCCTGACAGAGAGCGACCCAAATTGGAGTAGTACCTCTGAACCTGTCCAACCTCAGTGGCTGAAACCTCGGCCGTCTTACCACTTCTATTATTGCTGCTTCCTGCACCGCCTGGTTTGTACCCTGATTGGTTGCCATAGCCTTTCTGAGCAAAGTTATTTTGGCTTGCTTTCTTCGCCAGGTAAGCACACTCAGCTTCTACAGCAATGTCCTCAAGGGACTCCCAGTCTCTGAGCCCCTTAAAGCTGAGCAGGTCCCTTAAGTAAGGGTAAGAGTTCCTAATAAATAGCCTGATTTGATCAGTAGTGTCAGGCTTTCTCTTTATCTCCATGACCCTATTTCTCCATCTTGTAAGGTATTCATGGAATGACTCATCATTCTTCTGCTGTAAAAGCTCGAGCTCCTTTAAGGTGACCTCCATCCTAGTGCTGCAATCATACTGCTTCATGAACTACTCAGTCAAAAGGTCCCAATCTTCCTTGGACCTCCTGTCTAACCCATGGTACCAGTCCACAGCTGGACCCACCAGACTAAGGTAAAAATATTCCACCTTCTATTTTTTGGTCAATCCTGTGCCTTTCATCACCAGGGTATACTGCTTAATGTGTGCCGATGGATCCGAAGTGCCATTAAACTTCGACAGCCCAGGCATTTTGAACCTTTAGGCCAACAGCTCTTCATCCCCCAAATCTCTGTCTTCAGGGTTAATCCCCTTTTTGGCCGATAGCATGCGGGTGATTGCTTCAATCTGTTGCTTCAACCCTCTCATCGCCTCATCTTCTGCCCTGGGTGCTCTGGCCCCCACAAATTGAGGTGCTACTACCTCTTCATCTTCCTCCTCCATCACAAAATCATCATTAGGATTGAGGATTATTGCCCTTCTTAGCTCAGCAGGCACAACAACTATATGTTCATTAACAAGCTGGCGAGCAGCATTAACTACAATAGGGGCTTCTCTAGCAGCAGGTGGTTCAACTTGCCCCCTAGCATGAACCATCGAGGGCTGTGGAGCAATGGGTGGATGTGGAGCAGGTGGTAGTTGTGGAGCAGGAGGATGAGCAATCCTATCAGCCATAGCTCCCATCATTTCCAACATCCTTCGCTCAAAATCCTCTAGCCTCCTAGTAAGGTCATGAGTGGTTAAGGCTCCAGTCTCTTCTATATTTGCGATTCTATGGATGACTCTCTGGTCGTTGAGGGTGACTCAAAATTCCAATCAGACACTAATTCTATCAATCCAAGAGGCAGATCTATCCTCACCAGCCAACCGTCAGAACCCCTAGTCCACTTAGGTGAATCTATGATAGCTGAAAAGATTTGAACTGTTAGGATGATGCATGAATGATATATATAATGCATGATCGTGTTGATGCAGTATAAACAACCACATACAAGCAGATAGATCCTTCCAGCCTTATCACTCCCACACACGAGGTAGTGCTGTCTCTTTCCTAGGTGAGCTTGGTCCATGGGTTAATAGGGAACCCATTGGATGCGTGTAGTGCACGGTGAAAAACCAGCAGCAAAACACTCTTATCTAATGTACATACATATGGGTGCTTTACTATTATGTATTTAAACAATTTAACTAAATTAAGATGAGCTCACCGGGGCATGAAAGCCTTTGATAAATGACCATTTAATTTGGTTGATTTTGTTCAATATATAATGTCCCACATAGCAAGCATTGTATTAAGGAGCATGTCACCTAGGGGAAGTATCTATTGCCATTACATGAGCTTTGGTCAAGGGTGATGATACTTTCGGGCTACCCAAGCATGGTCCCTGCTAACAGGTCTAGCTCATTACAAGCATAACGACCGATAGGGTCTCCATTTGATATACCACAAGGTACGAGGCTTGGGCTGGTGATTATCCCTAACACTTCCCCACATTAAGTGAACGTATGATCGTGCTTTGAGAATGGACCGGGGCTAGAAAAGGGACCAAACTAGTATAATCTAAGGCTCTAGCATTGATGCAATGTAGTTTCGAAAAAGGATGAAAATGTTTAAACTAAAACTCAATTATAAATTTTAACCAAGGTACTTTTGAATCGAAGTCTCTTATGTCCCCAGTGGAGTCGCCACTATGACGCACGCCGAACCCCGGGTTGGCCCGAACGCCCTCCCTTAGGGCGATCGAGAGAGGTTCATAAAACTTGTAAGAAATTACAAGTGTGTCTATTTTGGGCAACAAAAAGGTTTCTTGGAGTCGCCACCCAATAGAATATTGGGAAAGGTCGTCCAGCCTTAGTGAGCCTAAGACAGCGCTGCTATGTCCATTTTCGACAAGCCAGAGGGGTCTTGGAGGCCCCATCCGAATAGAACATTAGGATGGCCCTCTCGCCTCGTAGAGCCAAGGGCTATGGGCTATGCAACTTAAAGCCTTTTTACGGGACACAAGAGGTGTCTTGGAAGTCCCATTCCAATGGAACATTGAAATGGTCCTCTCGCCTCGATGAGCCTAAAGACCATAGATGGTTCGGGACTTCTCATTTATTCATACCTTGATTAAGTTAAAATTGCGTTTTGAATTTAAGTTTTCATCCCTTTTCTCATATGTTTTGATGTAATAATTAGAGCGCAAGTTAGTCATCCAAGGAAAGCGGTAAATGAAAGCATAATTAAAATAAAGTTCATAAAAATAAATTACAAAAAAATTAGGGGCGAAATATAACCCCCATTGTAAAATAAATGTAAATCATGCATAAAACGAGGTATTTATTAAGAGTGAGGACATTGGTCCTCGCATGCATAATTAAAAAAATAATTTTAAGGTGATAATTTATTTGGATGAAAAAATTAGGACATTGGTCCCATTTTATTAGAAAAATTCAATTTATTTATAAAAATATTTTTGTGACTTTTTAATTAACGTGCATGAAAGTAAAGAAACTTATTTACAAATTACATATTAAATACAAATAAAGACAAATAATGCTAAAAATGCTAAAAATATAAACTCCACCAAAATGGTGTCTCCAAACTTCCATGGGTTCCCACTCGGCATTGAAAAACTCACACATGAAAAATAAGTATTAAAATAAAAAAACACAAATGAAAATGATGTTAGTAATAAAAAAAATGAATTAAACATGTAACATGTCAAAAATGAATTAAAACAAATAAAATACATCATGCATTATGTATGACAAATTAATTAGATGACATAATAAAATAAACAACTTAACATATTAACAATTTAACATGCATAAATAAAAATAATAAAATTTAACATGCATGAAAACATAAATAATAATAATAATAATAATAATAATAATAATAATAATAATAATAATAATAATAATAATAATAAAATTCAACATGCATGAAAACATGAAAATAATGATGATGATGACAACAATAATAAATTAATTATAATAAACAAAACTAATAAAAATAATAATGATGATAGTAATGATAAATAATAACTAATAATAATGATAACACTAATCATAATAATAATAACAAATAATAATAATGATGATAATATCAAAGAATATGAACAATCCAATTAAATATGCAAGTAATAATAATAATAATAATAATAATAATAATAATAATAATAATAATAATAATAATAATAATGATAATATGAACAAAAATAATGACAATAATATGAACATGGACAATTAAACAAGCAATAAGAATAAAAAATAATTATATGAACAATTAAATAAACATGCAAGAAATAAAAAGTAAAATAAATAATAGATCTAAGAGAATTTACATGATAGCTAACTAATTGTAAACAAAAATAAATTGAAAATTAAATTAAAAGTTGAGTCAAGAATGTTTACTCTCAAATTTGATGTGATGAATGAAGTTTGATGACAAATTCCCTTGCTTTGATTTAATAAAAATATATAATGAAATTTTATCCCAAAAACAAATAGTTGATTTATTTGTCTTAAGGAAAAATTATGAAAAGGAAATAAGAAAATTCACAAGAACAAATAATTATTTTATTTGTCTTAAGAATTAACTTAATAAAATCAAATTAGAACACTTGGAGAATTTTTCTTGAAGAAGAAAAGAAAAAGAAGAAGAGAGAAAACAATATTTTTTTTTTGAAAAATCCCCCCAAATCCTCTCCAAAAAACCCATTTTATATATAAAAAAAACCAAAGAAAATCATATTTTTATTAAATTGAATTAAATCAATTTAATTCCAATAATCACAAAAAAAACTCATGAATTTCAATGGTTGGAAAATAAAAGGTTTTAGGATTAAATTCTATGAAAAAAAAAGTGAAGAAAAATCAATTTTTGGGGCCAAAAAACGGAAAAAATCAAGAACGGGCGAAATGGGGCGTCAAG
Organism: Excoecaria cochinchinensis; assembly: GCA_947683425.1. Taxonomy (NCBI): domain Eukaryota; kingdom Viridiplantae; phylum Streptophyta; class Magnoliopsida; order Malpighiales; family Euphorbiaceae; genus Excoecaria; species Excoecaria cochinchinensis. The sequence continues at coordinate 8,511,150 of CANTUQ010000092.1, forward strand.
GGACGAGCGACGCCCGTCGGTGCACCTGGCGGGCGTCACCCACGCGCAGCAGTGCACGCGACGCTCAGCGCGCGCCCAACGCACTGCCGTACCTCGACATTCGCCGAATTTTTTTTTTTTAAAATTTCTAAAAAACTATAATTTCAAAACATATCTTTTTTGTCCCAAAATAATTTTTAAAACACTTAAAATATATATTTTTTAAAATACATTTTTATTTATTTGTAATAAATCAATTTGACAAGGAAATCATCACTTTCAACTTTCATTTTTTCCTATAAATCGGCACACTTAATTTCATCATTGGGTAATCCTGATCTAGGCTGCCTCGGGACCCGGTATCTACAAAATGATATTATTATGTTTCTGTAAATTATGTGTTTGTCCGGGCGTAGCATTCCGATCAGGATGTGCATGGCTCTCCGGTCAGGGAAGTTACGTGGCGTCTCTATTGGGGTGTTACAGTTTTTGGTATTAGAGTGCTAGGTTTAGGCATTTTCTGGGTGTAGTTGTGTATAGGGACATGCTTAGTATTGTGTTGGCTGATGCGATTGTCCTCATGTTTGTTTGTTAGATGGCTTTCGATTCTATACGTGGGTCGTTTGAGGGGTCGACTGAGAGTGTAAACCCTCAAGCAGTAGATCCATCTGTGTCTGTGTTTGCGTCGGCTCAACCAGCTAGGGTCCAGCCTGAGGCTGCAGCCATGCCCTTTGAGGCTATATTGAGGATTTCCCGAGGCATGGCTCGTGTCTTAGATAGGGTGACTGCTCCGAGAGCCCCTTTAGAGAGTATGAGAAGAGCTAGGGCAAAGGACTTCTATTGGACTAGTTTGGACGAATCTAAGTATGCCGAGAAGTGGATAGAGAAGGTGGAACGTGCTCTAGTGGAGGTTCGGTGCCCTCCTAAACAGCGAGTTGAAAGTGTTGTGCCGTTGCTTTAATGATCTGCTTACGATTGGTGGAAGTTGGTTCTTAGGCATCCCCAGTTGCTCGATCCGATTACATGGGAGTTCTTTGAGATAGAGTTTACCAATAAGTATGTGACTAGGGAGTACAATGATGCAAAGTGGGCTCAGTTTCTCGAGTTGAAGCAAAGAGCTATGTCGGATTCTGAATTTGAGAAGGAGTTCAATCGTCTTTCTAAGTGTGCTCCAGAGGGTGTCCTAAGAGAGGAGTTTACATGTCGCCATTTTGAGGCCGGTCTGAATGAGTCATTGAGGGTAATGCTCATTTCCCTGATGTGTACTACGGGCATTGGCTACCAACAGATTATTCAAGCGGCTGTCCAGGCGAAAAGGTCAGAGTCAGTTCTGAGGGAGAGAGCTCAGAGAAGGAATCCCCCTCGTGGAGGATCATCATCCGGTAAGAGGTCTAGGAACCCGCAGGATGAGACTTCTTCGGGTTCGGCTTCGAGAGGCAGGAGGAAAGGTTCTACTATGGGTTCTAGTGTCGGAAGAGGTGGTTCTGATAACAAGACGGAGATGTTGTAAGAGTGTTCTCACTATGGTAAGCACCACAAGGGCTAGTACAGGTGGCTCACGGGTGGTTGTTTCAGATTTGGGAGCACTAATCACTTTCTGGCTAGCTATCTAAAGTCATATGAGAACTCTGGGCATCAGCGTGAGGCTAGCCGAGTGGGATAAAATGCACTACAATCCGGTCGGACTAAGAGTAGAGGTAGAGGTCGAGGCGATCGACCTAGAGATGGAGCCCCGACGGAATCTATCGAATGGCCCTTGATGGTTCCACTGAGGGTGTATGCGATGAGGGCTTGGGAAGAGCATGACGCACTGGATGTGATTGCTGGTAAGTTCCTACTCTTTGACACTGAGTTGTATGCTCTAATTGACCCTGGGTCCACACACTCAGATTTGTGCACAGATAAGTTATTTGATAAGTTGTGTGCTGTGGATCAGTTAGATTATGAGGTTTGTGTGACCAGCGCTTTAGGGCATAGTGTCAATGTAAGTAAAGTGTTTAGGAAATATCTCCTATTGGTTCAAGGTGTTGAGTTTTCTACTGATTTGGTCGAGTTGCCATTTCGGGAGTTTGATTTGATTTTTGGCATGTATTTGTTGAGTAAGCACTGGGCTATGGTTGATTGTCATGGGAAGACTGTGATGTTGAGGGATAGAGATCGGTCTTCGATTTTGGTTAAGGGTATAGGTTTGGGTTCCATGGGGAACGTGATTTCTACTATGCAAGCTAAGAGGTTCATGAGGAAAGGTTGTGAAGCATTTTTAGTAGTTGTGTTGGATTCCAAGCGTGACCAGGTCAAGATTGAGGATATCCTATTGGTTAAAGAGTCTGGAGATGTGTTTCCAAGTGAGTTGCCTGGGTTGCCTCCAGAGAGAGAAGTGGAGCTGTCCATAAAGATAGTGTCTGGTACTACTCCCATTTCGAAAGCACCTTATCGAATGGCTCCTGTAGAGTTGAGAGAACTCAAAACTTAGGTACAAGAGTTATTGGATAAGGGGTTTATCCGACCCAGCATATCCATATGGGGAGCTCCAATGTTGTTTGTTAAGAAGAAGGATGGTTCGTTGAGGATGTGCATCGACTATAAGCAAATTAATAAGGTCATGATGAAGAACAAGTATCCTTTACGAAGAGTCGAGGATTTATTCGATCAGCTCAGAGGTACAGGTGTTTTCTCTAAGATTGATCTCCGGTTAGGTTACTATCAGCTTCGGGTTAAGGATACGGATGTGGTTAAGACTGCATTTTGGCCACTATGAGTTTCTTGTGATGCTATTTGGATTAACTAATGCACATGCGGATTTTATGGATTTGATGAACCGAGTGTTCAGACCATATCTCGATCGATTTGTAGTAGTGTTCATTGATGATATTTTGGTTTACTCGAAGGATGAGAGTGAGCATGAAGTGAATCTTCAGATAGTACTGCAGGTTTTGAGGGAGCATCGTTTGTTTGTGAAGCTTAGCAAATGTGATTTTTGGCTTTGAGAGGTGTCTTTCTTGGGTCATATTGTGTGAGCTAAGGGTATTTAAGTGGATCTTACTAAGATTGAGGCAATTGTGAATTGAAGAGTGCCTAGGAATATTCCTGAAGTGAGAAGTTTCCTTGGTTTGGAAGGGTACTACCGTCGATTTGTGAAAGGGTTTCTGGCCATTGCTGCTCCTATGATGAGATTCTTGAGGAAAGGAATTAGATTTGAGTGCTTGGATAAGTGTCAAGCATGTTTTAATAAGCTGAAGAGGTTGTTGATTGAAGCTCTTGTACTTACTCAGCCCCGATTGGGCAAGGAATTTGTGATATACAATGATGCTTCAGGTGTTGGGCTCGGATGTGTGTTGATGCAAGACGGTAAAGTTATGGCTTATGCATCCCGTCAGTTGAAGCCTCGTGAGAAGAACTATCTAACGCATGATTTGGAATTGGAAGCTGTGATCTTTGCTTTTAAGATTTGGCAGCATTATATGTACGGGGAGAAGTGTAGGATTTTCACCGATCATAAGAGTTTGAAGTATCTCCTCACGCAGAAGGAGTTGAATATGAGACAGCGCCGATGGTTAGAGTTATTCAAGGATTATGACTGCATTGTGGATTATCATCTGGGTAAAGCCAATATGGTTGCGGATGCTTTGAGTAGGAAGTCAGTGTCGGCTTTGTTTTTGCAGCGATGCAAGCGGAGGTTTCATTTGGATGGGGCTTTGGTTGCCCAATTGAGAGTGAAGCCGACCTTAAGACAGTCGATTGTGGATGCTCAGAAGGAGGATGTGAGATTGCAGTGAGTTTTGTAGGAGATCCGATCAGGTAAGCAGGCGGAGTTCTCGGTTTTGCATGGGGTGCTTATGTATAGGAATCATTTGTGTGTGTCCAAGAGTGATGAATTAAGGAATAAGCTTTTGAGTGAGGCACACACTACGGTCTTTACTATGCATCCAGGTAGTGAGAAGATGTATCAGGATATGAAGCAGTTCTACTGGTGGTCTGGGATGAAGAGAGATATCATGGAATTCACGGCGAAGTGCTTGACTTGTCAGCAGGTAAAAGCGAAGCACCAAGTTCCTTCGGGATTGCTCACTCCTTTATCTATTCCTCAGTGAAAATGGGATGACATCGCTATGGATTTCGTATCGGGTTTGCCACTAACCTAGCAGAAGCATGATTCAGTTTGCGTTTTTGTGGATTGGCTTAATAAGAAGGCTCATTTTGTGTCAGTTAGAATGGAATATTCAATGGATAAGTTGGCCAGTATTTATGTGTATGAGGTGGTCCGATTGCATGGAGTGCCGTTGCCTATAGTGTCCAATCGGGATCCAAGGTTCACATTGAAGTTTTAGAAAGAGTTGCAATGGGCCTTAGGTACTAAATTGAACTTTAGTGGAGAAGCAAGCAAGTTCCCCTGATTAAAGTTCTTTGGTAGCATCATGGGGTGAAGGAAGTGACTTGGGAACCAGAGGCAACAATAAGGGTTCAGCATCTGCAGTTGTTCAGTGCAAGTGAGAATTTTGAGGATGAAATTCTTGTTAGTAGGGGAGAGTTGTCACACTCCGTTTTCCCCCTGGTAGTTTGAGCCATGTTTGTCTATGTGTTTGTGAGTGTTCTGGCATGTGATGTCTTAGTTTGGGCCATATTGCATGAGTTGTTGGCTAAGGTGGTAGTGTTATGTGTGGGTGTAGGGTGTGAGTGGTTAAGTTCCACCAAATCACAAGAGGACAAGTGGCAAGGGTTAGAAAGGGGTATAAAGGCAAGCCAAGGGAAGAGAAAAGAAGAGCAGCATTTTTCCCTAACTCTTCTGTTCTCTTTTCTTCACCGCCGCCTCCTTCTCCTTCATTTCTTCTTTCTCCTTGTTCCATCTTGTGATCTCTTCCTTTGGTCGAGCTTTTGGTGGAAATTGATCAGCTTAAGAGTTGTTTCGGTAAGATCTATTGGGATTTCTCTTCTTCTTCTTTTCTCTCGATTTTGTTGGATGTGTGTTCTTGATTTAAGGTTTGCACTTGTGTGATTTCTGGGTTTCCCAGTTTAGAAGAGCCTCCTTGTCATCCCAAAGGGAAAGAGAATCCTAGCGGGAGTGGAGATCGCAACTAGGAGCATAGGATTTTTGCAGGTTTGGGAATTTATGTGTTTCGGATGCATTTTTCTTGGTTTTGTGCCTTTGGTTGATTTTCTGGGAATTTGCTGTTAATGAGGTTTATGTGAGTATATGCTATGAGATTTTGTGGACTAAAGTTGTGTTGTGATGCTTGATGCGATGAGAATGCTCGCTCCGAGGTAAGCTGGTTTTGGTTGGATTCTGGGCATGATTCTGGGTTTCAACATGTCCTACAGAATTTCTGCATACATGGAACGCAACTCTATTATGAGTGTGCCAATTGGCACAAGCGTAATGGGGATTGGTGATTCCAGATCCCAACCGAGCGCTCTGCTGCTGAACGGGAGATAAGCAGTTCTATCCGAGCTGTTATCTGCCGATCGGTAGTAAAACGAGCACTTCGTTACGTGCCCGAATGGCAGCTAGGCATTTTCAAACGGAAGCCCCAAGTGAGTAGCAGATCGAGAGCGCGATAGAGAGTTGAGTATTTGTCTTTACGCTTGGTCTTCCGGCCACTATTGAGAACATAACTCTTGTTGTGATCGTGACAGTGATCTTCAGTCTGCCCTGTCCTTCTAAAATGAATTTCCTATCCGTTTTGCACGGGTTATTGCTACTGTGTAAAATGTAAGCCTATTTTGATATGTATGATATGATGACTTCTCCATCATAAATTATGCTATGAGATGGAACGTGAAATGAATTCTGCATGACCTGTAAGAGTCAATCTAGTGGATAGTTAGGCATGCCTAATAGAGTTCTGAACCTGAAGCCCCTATGTGTTTCGGACCCTGATCAGGTCCCCGTTTGGGTCCTCGTGATCCTCGATGCATTCGGATCTTGTTTAAGATCCCCTATACGAAACCGTTTTGAATGCAAAAAATAAGAAGTTCCTTTTCGAATCGTACCCACGGGTTCCTTTTCGAATCGTACCCACGGGTACCCCCCTATGCGTTCCTCTAAGCATTTACTCGTTATCCACTATTGTGAGTTAGCAGGTGTTGTGTTATGTTCTGCTATACTGATGCGAATGTGAATATGCGCCTCTGAACCTATGTGAGCTTCAATGAACGAATGAGCTCAAGTTATGTTTTGGATATATATATATGTGTGTGTGTGTGTGTGTGTGTGTGTGTATGAATATCAGCATCTGCCATATTGTATGTGTTCTGCTTTGGTGACCGTTGTGAATGGCCGTCCACTTTATTGTTTGTTTCCCCACTAAGCGATATTGCTTAGCACGGTGTTCCATCCATGCAAGTGCGGAAGCTGATTAGCTGTTGGGGAGAGTCGCCGCAAGTCAAGCCAATACAGAGAGTCTGATGTTAGGACTTAGCATTTTGTAACATGATTCTTTGTACTTATGAACTCTCATTTGTAATATTCTTTTGTTCAGCCTCTGCTCTGTATTTTTAGGAAGATGTAATTATTTTATATATCCGAACGGTTTGTAATGATATTATTATGTTTATGAATGAATGATCATTTTGCTTTCAAGTTTTATTTTCGCTATTTTTATGTATGTTATGTGCTTGTCCGGGCGTGGCATTCCAATCGGGATGTGCGTGGCTCTCCGGTCGGGGAAGTTACGTGGCATCTCTCTTGGGGTGTTATAGTTTTTGGTATCAGAGCGCTAGGTTTAGGCATTTTTTGGGTGTTTTTGTGTATAGGCGTATGCTTAGGATTGTGTTGGCTGATACGATTTTCCTCGTGTTTGTTTGTTAGATGGCTTCCGATTCTATATGTGGGTCGCTTTAGGGTTCGGCTGAGAGTGTAAACCCTCCAGCTCCAGATCCGTCTGTGTCTATGTCTGCGTCGACTCAACTAGCTAGGGTCCAGCCTGAGGCCACAGCCATGCCCTTTGAGGCTATATTGAGGATTTCACAGGACATGGCTCATGTCTTAGATAGGGTGACTGCTTCGAGAGCCCCTTTAGAGTGTATGAGAAGAGCTGGGACAGAGGACTTATATGGGACTAGTTTGGACGAATCTGAGTATGCCGAGAAGTGGATAGAGAAGGTGGAACGTGCTCTAGTTGAGGTTCGGCGCCCTCATGAGCAGCGAGTTGATAGTGCTGTTGCGTTGCTTCAGGGATCTGCTTACTATTAGTGGAAGTTGGTTCTTAGGCATCCCCAGTTGCCCGATTTGATCACGTGGTAGTTCTTTGAGAGAGAGTTTAATAATAAGTATGTGACTAGGGAGTATAAGGATTTGAAGTGGGCTCAGTTTCTCGATTTGAAGCAGCGAGCTATGTCGGTTTTTAAATTTGAGAAGGAGTTCAATCATCTTTCTAAGTATGCTCCAGAGGGTGTCCTGACAGAGGAGTATAGGTGTCGGCATTTTAAGGCCGGTCTAAATGAGTCATTGAGGGTAATGCTCATTTCCCTTATGTGTACTCCGAGCATTGGCTACTATCAGATTGTTCAAGCGACAGTCCGGGCAGAAAGGTCAGAGTCGGTTCTGAGGGAGAGAGCTCAAAGAAGGAATCCCCTTCGTAGAGGATCATCATCCGGTAAGAGGTCAAGGAACCCGTAGGATGAGACTTCTTCGGGTCCGACTTCAAGAGGGAGGAGGCAAGGTTCTACTATGGGTTCTAGTGCGGGAAGAGGTGGTTCTGGTAACAGGACGGAGACGTTGCCAGAGTGTTCTCACTGTAAGCACCATAAGGGCGAGTGCAAGTGGCTCACAGGTGGTTGTTTCAGATGTGGGAGCACTGATCACTTTCTTGCTAGCTGTCTGAAGTCATATGAGAAATTTGGGGATCAGTGTGAGGCTAATCGAGCGGGATCAAATGCACTATAATCTGGTCAAACTAAGAGTAGAGGTAGAGGTCAAGGCAGTCGGCCTAGAGAGGGAGCCCTGACGGAATCTGTCAAACGGCCCTTAATAGTTCGTACGAGGGCGTATGCTATGAGGGCTCGGGAGGAGCAAGACGCACAGGATGTGATTGCTGGTAAGTTCCCACTCTTTGACACTTGGTTGTATGCTCTAATTGACCCTGGGTCCACACACTCATATTTGTGCATAAATTATTTATTTGATAAGTTGTGTTCTGCTGATCAGTTACATTATGAGGTTTGTGTGACCATCCCTTTAGGGCATAGTGTCAATGTGAGTAAAGTGTTTAGGAACTATCCCCTATTGGTTCAAGGTGTTGAGTTTTCTGCTGATTTGATCGAGTTGCCATTTTGGGAGTTTGAATTGATTTTGGGCATGGATTGGTTGAGTAAGCACCGGGCTGTGGTTGACTATTATAGGAAGACTGTAACACCCCCAACCCCCACACATAGTGTATCAAATGACGAAGAGCTACGGTGAGCGGAGGGTGCTACCATTTAAAGACACACACGGTAAAACAGAAATCAGAACAATAAAATTTTCTTTAAAATAGGACCTCAAGACATGCACATCCTGGATCTATGACATCCACATACCATTATTTGAATGGCATGGTAGAACATACTCATACTCAACACATAAACATACATGCAAAATAATCGAGAACATACATAAACAAAGGAACATAACTCATTATTCACATCCAAATTCTTAGACAGTCAATATTAACTTATACACCTTCGTTATACCAAACATTGGTTGCTTTGTCATTTTCCATTCCACAGATGTTAGTTGATTATACAAAACACATAGGTACCCGGAGATACCACACATTTCCTCTTAGGGGTCCATAAGAATTAAGAACACATTAGTACGTGCAGCACGATCTCAGAACATATTGACACACTTTCAGATGCTTAATCATATACGTTTTGCACATCATTACAGAACATGTTAAATCATTCATATAACTTTATTCATTTAATTTCTTGCTAAGTCAAAGGGGTGGATAAGCAAGTGAACATATGGCGGTACCTTACGGGTACGAATCGAAGAGCAACATCACATTTTCTCATTAAAAAACATTTTACAGAGGGGATCATAAGCAAGATCCAAACACATTAGGGATCGCGAGGATCCGAACAGGGACCTGATCAGGGTCCAAACATAACAGAGGGCTGCAGCTAATAGAACTCTATAGGCATGCCTATCTATCCACGACTTGACTAACGCAGGCTAAATTCCCATATTGTTATTAAATTCTTTCACATTTTACACATACATACACTTGTGTTCATTAAGTACTTGTAATCTTCCTTTATAATTACCGAAGCAAATGCATTCATACTCTTACATCTCATTTGCACTAATTACACTTAACATAGCCTTATTATCGAGCATCATGCATTCCTTAAGACTTAACGATCAAATCACATTTACTTATACGCATACCTTCATAATAATAATGGTGGGTAAATCCTCGTATTTCGCTTCTTACCATGTGTGAGAGCATTTGAATAAGTCATATGTTACTTATATCATTTACAATATTCTTCTTTATAATATGCATCATAAACTTAATCACACACCCATTCATTCAATAGCCAAACCACTTATCATGATTATCACATTCAAACAAAGGATCCAAGCATATACTTTTCATAATTCTATGCAGTCATATACGCACATCAAAATCTTCCTAGCATTCGATACCCTATACACATTTAATTTGCCAAACAAGTTACATTCCTTTATATATATATATATATAAAAACACGTGAAATAACCATAGCGAATTAACTCCATAATTCAAGTATTAATTATTTAGCAAAATAGGTTACACACTATTTTAAAGTCATATATGTACACCATACAAAACAACCCATAAACTTAAACACATTTTAATGCTTAACTAAGGAAAACAGGAGAAGGAGAGTTCAGAAATCCAAAAATCCACAATAGAAGAATGTTACACGGTGGTATGGTAAACCCTTACCACCGTGTAAGGCGCTCCACACGGTGATGTGGAAGACCCATCGCTGTGCAGTAAAGTAGAGATTAACTATACACATTAGTAAGCATTTACACGGTGTTATGGGAATTCCTTACTGCCGTGTAGGTGTTACACGGCGGTATAGAGTTTCCTTACCGTTGTGTAGCATGTCGAGTAGACAAAAACACAAGACCAGGATGCGATCACACGGCGGTATGAACTATCCTTAATGCCGTGTGAACCGACGAAAACCCAGATTTTCCAGAAAAATAAAGGTTTGTCATCCCAAATTGAACACCAATTCCCTACACACAATCAATACATATTTCATATGCTCAAAACTCATCTAATTAAGTCAAATTTACACAATCAACATCTCAAACATCAATTCTTTCAAAACAAGTTCATGAATTAAACAAAATACAAATTAAACACCTATTACCAAACCTCAACTCCTTTGCTCCTATTAGCTGTCTTAGCTGAATTTTCATGCTTCCAAACCCATCCAATATCCTCAGCATATGCACAAACATATACACAAAACATGAATCTTGAGTTTGACCTAATCAAAAGAGATAGAAGAAATCAAAATTTAACCTACCTTTCCTTAACAATGTCTTCACTTAATCCCCTTGAGCGAATCCACTTCATCCTTTAAATCTTGGTCTTTCATTTGAGTGGAAACGAATGACATTAGAACAAGAAGGAAAAGAAGAACAAGAAGTGAGGAAGAAGAAAAATGGGAGAAAAGAGGGAAGACCAGATTTTTTTCTGCTCTCTCTCTCACTTTCTCTTTCTTCTATTAAACCTCTACCCCAACCCCTTGCTACTTGTCATCTTGCCATTGGCCCAAAATAAAAATATTTGTCTTACATCCATTTAGGTCCTTGGCTAAACTCTTCTTAGTCCTTATCCAAATACAAATCACTCACTGAATAATTTATTTTCCTTTCTCAACTTAAATTCTTTTAAATTAAATCCTAATTCCATACTTTACAAATTTATCATTAGCCACACTTATCGAAACTTTTACATTAAGTCTTAAATTGTCTAATTGGCATAACAAACACTTCAACGTGCACAACCTTGGTCATGACTCATCCTCAATGCGCCCAATCCTTCTAGGCTATATTTCGGGGTTGGACAACTCTTCCCTCCTAAAAGAATTTTGTCCTCGAAATTCACTTACATCTGAAAAATCCAGAAATTATACTCCAATACGCAATCATTTACACTGATCATTTCCGTATCGTCATAGAACGCTTATGTTCTACACTTATAATACATACATTTCACTTATGCCAATACACCTTTACTTGTAATATACTTATTTTCTATAATTTACTCTCATCACTATAGTCTCAAACCACTTCTTTTTAATACGAAAAGGCTACACAACTCATAACTTTCTCTTGTCCAGAACTAAACCCAAACTCATAAAATGGATTAGAAGAAATCCCATAATTCTCTTTTTATTACCTTACATTCAAATTCACAACTCTCATTAGAACAATCATTACTTCAACCACCAATCAAAAATCTAAGTACATACATCTCACATATAAACCATTAAATTGACAACATTTGATATACAACTCCTTAATACTCCAAAAATCCCTTTTATTCATTCTTACAGGATTCCAAAATATTCCTTCTACTCAACTGTAACTATACACATAGTACATTCTTCTTGACAATGGCTATGCTCATAAATCACACACTTAATCGTAATATCAAATATTCAATGTACACCCTGCCAGCTTTCTCTCCATCAAAATACATATGCAAATGCTTCTCATGTGTGATCAAAAGACTATGATGCAATGAGGATGTGATGTTTCATGTATGCAAGATGATGCATAAATGCAATTGATGTCATAACGTTTACTTTTTCCATCCCCATGGTTCAATATGCTTTCATTCAAACACTTTCCTAGAGATAGCAGACAGGCATACAGAGCATTTTCATAACCTTAGAAAATCCCGATACTCTTCCATCTCAAAATACCAAAACATCTATTCTCCCAAGGCAACCACATACCAACACTTCAAAACATCTACAAAACCTTCTCTTATAACACCTAAAATCAAAACAAAATTCCTAATAGATTCTCTAATAACTCATTTAACATATACAATCAAAATTCACATACACATAACAATACAAAATAGGCTGGTCGTGACCTATCGAGACAACATTTAACTAAACACTTTATCTCATCGGGAAAGTCTCATTCCCAACTCAAACCCAAAAATAAAATCATCCGCTTTGGCCAACGCTAAACTATACAGACACACTTCAAAACACCTAGTCAGCCAGAATCGACTAAATCGTGGCTCTGATACCAAATTGTAACACCCTAACCCCCACATAGAGCGTATCGAAGGACGAAGAGTTACGGTGAGCGGAGGGTGCTACCAGTCAAAGAAACACATGGTAAAACAGAAATCAGAACAATAAAATTTTCTTTAAAACGGGACCTCAAGACATGCACATCCTGGATCTATGACATCCACATACCATTATTTGCACTATAAGATATTACAACTTATTACAAAAACTCAAAAATTTAATTACATTCCGAAATCCAAATAACACTTTCTAGAACTCTACCATCTAGTTTGCCAAACTCAGCGGACCACTGTGCTACTCTGATCTCTTAACCTGCACGGACAAACAACCATGCTAAGCGATAATGCTTAGTCGGGCTAAATAAATAATGGGCAGCCACTCACAGTGGTTCCCGAGGTAAACACATGCAAATCAACATATATATATATATGAACATAAATGAATACCGGTGAAAGTTATTACAAGCGAATATCATTATTTGATACGGAAACTCAAGTAATTACCCATACATTAGCATTTTATAAACCACAAGCAGAAATACTTATTCACTTTTTAATCATAAATTTATTTTAAATAAAACTTATCGTATACCTTAATTCACTTAATGGCTCTATAATAGTTATATATCAAAATTTTCCAAAATACATTTTGAGGTTCAAAATATAAAGTTCAGAAACTCCCATTATCACAAATATTTTCAAAATCATCTAAATTAACTTATAAATATGTAAATCAAAACATTTAATTTAATCAAACCATTACTTATTCCAAAATAACAAAACACTTAGACTTTCAGATTTGGTTCAGGCTCGAAATAATTATTTTAAGCTTCCTACATATCCCTATGGTTTGGGAATCAGAACCACATAGTTCTAAAGAGAACTCGATACATAGATATTCCGAATTATTCCTAAGTCATTTACTAAACTTAACTTTCTATAACATTCTTATCATTTTATTCTCCTTACTTACTATTCGCTATGCATATAATTGCCATATCCATTAAAACCAAATGTTGCACAGAGATTCCTTACCGGAACACTTACCCAGGGGAAAGTCCAAAAAAAAGCAGATAACACATAACATACCTGTATTCTCTTTTAAACAAATAAACGAATATATACATATATATATATATACGTACATAGAATTCATTTATTGATTATTCAACTATAGAAAACATGCATATCAATTATTCGCTTATTCTTTACAAATACTTCATACAGAAAATCATACTGCTAACTTTTAAATAAATTTATAACAAGCATTCTGTAATATCCCAACTGGAATGCCACAGCAGAACATACTTATACTCAACACATAAACATACATGTGAAATATGTGAGAACATACATAAACAAAGGAACATAACTCATTATTCGCATCTAAATTCTTAGATAGTCAATATTCACTTACACACCTTCGTTATAGCAAACATTGGTTGCTTTATCATTTTCCATTCCACAAATGTTAGTTGATTATACAAAACACATAGGTACCCGAAGATACCGCACATTTCCTCTTAGGGGTCCATAAGAATTCAGAACACATTAGTGCGTAAAGCACGATCTCAGAACATATTAACACACTTTTAGATGCTTAATTATATACTTTTTGCACATCATTGCAGAACATGTTAAATCTTTCATATAACTTTATTCATTTAATTGCCTGCTAAGTCAAAGGGGTGGACTAGCGAGTGAACATATGGCGGTACCTTATGGGTACGAATCGAGAAGCAACATCACATTTTCTCATTCAAAAACATTTGACAGAGGAGAATCATAAGGAAGATCCAAACACATTAGGGATCATGAGGATCCGAATAGGGACCTGATCAGGGTCCAAAGAGAACAAAGGGCTGCAGCTAACAGAACTCTATAGGCATGCCTATCTATCCATGACTCAACTAACGCAGACTAAATTCCCATATTGTTATTAAATTCTTTCACATTTTAAACACACCTACACATGTGTTCATTAAGTACTTGTAACCTTCCTTTATAATTACCGAAGCACATGCATTCATATTCTTACATATCATTTGCACTAATTATACTTAACATAGCCTTATTATCGGGCATCATGCATTCCTTAAGACTTAACGATCAAATCACATTTACTTATACACATACCTTCATAATAATAATGGTGGGTAAATCCTCGTATTTCGCTTCTTACCATGTGTGAGAGCATTTGAATAAATCATATGTTACTTATATCATTTACAATATTATTTATTTATAATATGCATCATAAACTTAATCATACATCCATTCATTCAATAGCCAAACCCACTTATCATGATTATCGTATTCAAACAAAGGAACCAAGCACATACTTTTCATAATTCTATGCAGTCATATACGCACATCAAAATCTTCCTAGCATTCGATACCCTATACATATTTAATTTGCCAATCAAGTTACATTCCTTCATATATATATATATATATATATATATATATAGACACACGTCAAATAACCATAGCGAATTAACTCCTTAATTCAAGTATTAATTTTTTAGTAAAATAGGTTACACACTATTTTAAAGTCTTATATGTACACCATACAAAACAACCCATAAACTTAAAAACATTTTAATGCTTAACTAAGGAACACAGGAAAAGGAGAATTCAGATATCCAAAAATCCACAACAGAAGCATGTTACACGGCGGTATGGTAAACCCTTACCACCGTGTAAGGCGCTCCACACGGTGGTATGGAAGACCCATCATTATGCAGTAAAGCAGAGATTAACTATACACATCAGTAAGCATTTACACGGTGGTATTGGAATTCCTTACTGCCATGTAGGTGTTGCACGGCGGTCCTTACCGCCATGTAGCACGACGACCAGGAAAAAACACAAGACTAGGATGTGATCACACGGAGGTATGAACTATCCTTACCGCTGTGTGAACTGATGAAATCCCAGATTTTCTAGAAAAATAAAGGTTTCTCATCCCAAATTAAAGACCAATTCCCTACACACAATCAATACATATTTCATATGCTCAAAACTCATTTAATTAAGTAAAATTTACACAATCATCATCTCAAACATCAATTCTTTCAAAAGAAGTTCATGAATTAAACAAAATACAAATTAAACACCAATTACCAAACCTTAACTCCTTTGCTCCTATTAGCTCTCTTAGTTGAATTTTCTTGCTTCCAAATCCATCCAATATCCTCAGCATATGCACAAACACATACACAAAACATGAATCTAGGGTTTGACCTAATCAAAAGAGATAGAAGAAATCAAAATTTAACCTACCTTTCCTTAACAATGTCCTCACTTAGTCCCCATGAGCGAATCCACTTCATCCTTTAAATCTTGGTCTTTGATTTGTGTAGAAACGAATGACATTAGAACAAGAAGGAAAAGAAGAACAAGAAGTGAGGAAGAAGAAAAACGGGAGACAAGAGGGAAGAGCAGATTTTTTTCTGCTCTCTCTCTCACTTTCTCTTTCTTCTATTAAACCTCTACCCAACCCCTTACTACTTGTCACCTTGCCATTGGCCCAAAGTAAAAATCTTTGTCTTATATCCATTTAGGTCCTTGGCTAAACTCTTCTTAGTCCTTGTGCAGATACAAATCACTCATTGAACAATTTATTTTCCTTTCTCAACTTAAATTCTTTTCAATTAAATCCTAATTCCATAATTTACAAATTTATCATTAGCCACACTTATCGGAACTTTTTTATTAACTCTTAAATTGTCTAATTGGCATAACAAACACTTCAATGTGCACAACCTTGGTCACGACTCATCCTCAATACGCCCGATCCTTCTAGGGTATATTTCGGTACGTGAAAAAGACTGTGGTGTTGAGGGATAGAGATTGGTCTTCGTTTTTGGTTAAGGGTATAGGTTTGGGTTCCATGGGGAACATGATTTTTGTTATGCAAGCTAAGAGGTTAATGAGGAAAGGTTGTGAAGCTTTATTAGCAGTTGTGTTGGATTCCAAGTATGACCAGGTCAAGATTGAGGATATCCCAGTGGTTAGAGAGTTTGGAGAATGTGTTTCCAAGTGAGTTGCCTGGGTTGCCTCAGGAGAGAGAAGTGGAGCTGTCCATAAAGATAGTGCCGGGTACTACTCCCATTTCGAAAGCACCTTATTGAATGGCTCCTGTAGAGTTGAGAGAACTCAAAACTCAGCTACAAGAGTTATTGGATAAGGGGTTTATCTGACCCAGTGTATCCCCATAAGGAGCTCCAGTGTTATTTATTAAGAAGAAGGATGGTTTATTGAGGATGTGCATCGACTATAAGCAAATTAATAAGGTCACGGTGAAGAACAAGTATCCTTTACGAAGAGTCGAGGATTTATTCGATCAGCTCAGAGGTACAGGTGTTTTCTCTAAGATTGATCTCTGGTAGGGTTACTATCAGCTTCAGGTTAAGGATACGGATGTGGTTAAGACTGCATTTCGGATGCGATATGTCCACTATGAGTTTCTTGTGATGCCATTCGGATGAACTAATGCACCTGTGGCTTTTATGGATTTGATGAACCAAGTGTTCAGACCATATCTCGACCAATTTGTAGTAGTGTTCATTGATGATATTTTGGTTTACTCGAAGGATGAGAGTGAGCATGAAGCGAATCTTCGGATAGTATTGCAGTTTTATGGGAGCATCATTTATTTGCGAAGCTTAGTAAATGTGATTTCTGGCTCTGAGAGGTGTCTTTCTTGGGTCACATTGTGTCAGCTAAGGGTATTTAATTTGATCCTACTAAGATTGAGGCGATTGTGAATTGGAGAGTGCCTAGGAATATTCCTGAAGTGAGAAGTTTCCTTGGTTTGGCAGGGTACTACCATCGGTTTATGAAAGGGTTTTCGGTCATTGCTGCTCCTATGACGAGATTATAGAGGAAAGGAATTAAATGTGAGTGGTTGGATAAGTATCAGGCATGTTTTGATAAGCTGAAGAGGTTGTTGATTGAAGCTCCTATACTTACTCAGTTCCGATCGGGCAAGGAATTTGTGATGTACATAGATGCTTCAGGTGTTGGGCTTGGAAGTGTGTTGATGCAAGAGGGTAAAGTTGTGGCTTTTGCATCCCATCAGTTGAAGCCTCATGAGAAGAACTATCCAATGCATAATTTGGAATTGGCAGCTCTGATCTTTGCTTTGATGATTTGGCGGCATTATCTATACGGGGAGCAGTGTAGGATTTTCACCGATCATAAGAGTTTAAAGTCTCTCCTTACATAGAAGGAGTTGAATATGAGACAACGCCGATGGTTAGAGTTGTTCAAGGATTATGACTGCATTGTGGATTATCATCCGGGTAAAGGCAATGTGGTTGCAGATGCTTTGAGTAGGACGTCAGTGTTGGCTTTATTTTTGCAATGATGAAAGTGGAGGTTTCATTTGGATAGGGCTTTGGTTGCCAAATTGAGAGTGAAGCCGACCTTAAGACAGTCAATTGTGGACGCTTACAAGGAGGATGTGAGATTGCAGCAAGTTTTACAGGAGATCCGATCGGGTAAGCAGTCGGAGTTCTCAATTTTTGATGGGGTGCTTTTGTATAGGAATCGTTTGTGTGTGCCCGAGAGTGATGAATTAAGGAAGAAACTTTTGAGTGAGGCACACACTACGGTCTTTACTATGCATCCAGGTAGTGAGAAGATGCATCAGGACATGAAGAAGTTCTACTGGTGGTCTGGGATGAAGAGAGATATCGTGAAATTTGTGGCGAAGTGCTTGACTTGTCAGCAGGTAAAAGTGGAGCACCAAGTCCCTTTGGGAATTCTCACTCCTTTATCTGTTCCTCAGTGGAAATGGGATGACATCGCCATGGATTTAGTATTAGGATTGCCACTGACCCAGCAGAAGCATGATTCAGTTTTGGTTGTTATTGATTGGCTTACCAAGACAGCTCATTTTGTGTCGGTTAGAATGGACTATTCGATGGATAAATTTGCCAGTATTTATGTGGATGTGGTCCGATTGCATGGAGTGCCGTTGTCTATAGTGTCCGATTGGGATCCAAGGTTCATATCGAAGTTTTGAAAAGTGTTGCAACGGGCCTTAGGTACTAAATTGAACTTCGGCACGGCATTTCATCCTCAGACAGATGGTCAGTCCGAACAGGTTATTTAGATCTTAGAGGATATGCTCCGGGCTTGTGCTTTGGAATTTTCTGGTAGTTGGGATAATTATGTGTGGGTTATGGAGTTTGCCTACAACAATAGCTATTAATCGAGCATTGGGATGTCACCGTTTGAATCATTATACGGTCGGCCGTGTAGGACTCCCGTATGTTAGACAGAGTTGACCGAGCGTTTAGTTCTTGGGCAAGAGATGATCAGGGATACCGAAGAGAGATTCAGAGTTATGCAGCGAAATCTGAGGGTGGCTAATGATAGGCAGAGGTCTTATGCCATTCTGAAAAGAAAAGATATTAGGTTTGAGGTCGGGGACAAAGTATTCCTCAAGGTGTCACCTTAGAGGAAAGTATTGCGTTACGGCAAGAAAGGTAAACTTAGTCCTCGGTTCATTGGGGCTTTCGAGATTTTGGAGAAGATTGGTCCAGTAGCCTATAGGTTGGGTTTATCGATAGAATTGGCTAGGATGTATGATGTCTTCCATGTCTCCATGCTTCGATGATACCGATCGGATCTGTCGCATGTGTTGTCGGTTTAGGACGTTCGGATTCAGTCAGATAATTTGTATGATGAGGAACCGAAGGCCATTATAGCTCAGGAGGTGAGACGGTTGAGTAGCAAGCATGTTCCTCTGGTAAAAGTTCTTTGGTAGCATCATGGGGTGAAGGAAGTGACTTGGGAACCAGAGGAAATAATGAAGGTTCTGTATTCGCAGTTGTTCAGTGCAGGTGAGAATTTTGAGGACGATATTCTTGTTAGTAGGGGAGAGTTGTCACACCCCGTTTTCCCCCTGGTAGTTTGAGCCATGTTTGTCTGTGTGTTTGTGAGTGTTCTGGCATGTGATGTCTTAGATTGGGCCATATTGCATGAGATGTGGGCTAAGGTGGTAGTGTTATGTGTGGTGTAGGGTGTGAGTGGCCAAGTTCCACCAAATCACAAGAGGACAAGTGGCAAGGGTTAGAAATGGGTATAAAGGCAAGGCAAGGGAAGGGAAAAAAAGAGCAGCATTTTGCCCTAACTCTTCTATTCTCTTTTCTTCGCCGCCGCCTCCTTCTCCATCATTTCTTCTTTTTCCTTGTTCCATCTTGTGATATCTTCCTTTGGTCGAGCTTTTGGTGGAAATTGATCAGCTCAAGAGTTGTTTCGGTAACATCTATTGGGATTTCTCTTCTTCTTCTTTTCTCTCGATTTTGTTGGATGTGTGTTCTTGATTTAAGGTTTGCATTTTTGTGATTTCCGGGTTTCCTGGTTTAGAAGAGCCTCCTCATCATCCCAAAGTAAAGAGAAGGCTAGCGTGAGTGGAGATCGCAACTAGGAGCATAGGATTTTTGCAGGTTTGGGAATTTATGTGTTCGAATGCATTTCTCTTGGTTTCGTGTCTTTGGTTGATTTTTTGGGAATTTGCTATTAATGAGGTCTTTGTGAGTATATGCTATGAGATTTTTCGGACTAAAGTTGTGTTGTGATGCTTGATGCGATGAGAATGCTCGCTTCGAGGTAAGCTGGTTTTGGTTGGATTTTGGGCATGATTATGGGTTTTAAAGTGTCCTGCATAATTTCTACATACTTGGAACGTAACTCTGTTATGAGTGTGCCAATCAGCACAGGCGTAACGGGGATTGGTGATTCCAGGTCCCAACCAAGCACTCTACTGCTAAATGGGAGATAAGCAGTTCTATCCAAGATGCTATCTGCCGATCAGTAGTAAAATGAGCACTCCGTTGCATGCTCGAATGGCAGCTAGGAATTTCCGAACGGAAGCCCCAAGTGGGTAGCCGATCGAGAGCGCGACAGAGAGCAGAGTATTTGTCTTTGCGCTTGGTCTTCTGGCCACTGTTGAGAACGCAACTCTTGTTGTGATCACGACAGTGATCTTCAGTCTGCCCTGTCCTTCTAAAATGAATTTCCTATCCGTTTAGCATGTGTTATTGCTACTGCGTGACATGTAAGCCTATTTTTATATGTATGATATGATGACTTCTCCATGATAAATTATGCTATGAGATGGAACGTGAAATGAATTATGCATGACCTGCAAGAGTCAATCTAGTGGATAGTTAAGCATGCCTAATAGAATTCTGAATCTGCAGCCCCAATGTGTTTCGGACCCTGATCAGGTCCCCGTTTGGGTCCTCGTGATCCTCTATGCATTTGGATCTTGTTTAAGATCCCCTATGCGAAAGTGTTTTGAATGCAAAAAATAAGAAGTTGCTTTTCGAATCGTACACACGGGTACCCCTCTATGCGTTCCTCTCTGCATTTACTCGTTATCCATTATTGTGAGTCAGCAGGTGTTGTGTTATGTTCTGTTATACTGATGCAAATGTGAATTCCGAACGGATGTGAATATGCACCTATGAACCAATGTGAGCTTTAATGAACGAATGTAACACCCCGCCATCCCCGTTGGAAGGATACCGGAGTGCCACGCGGGCGAACACATATACAATTTCATATACACATGTATAAATAAAAACCAAATGAAGTGTAAAGAAACTTTTAATCATTTAATAGTAAAATTCTGTTTACATATGACATATATCAATATCGTTTTACAAAAAGAGGCTCGTAAGCAAATACATATACAAAATAATGTTTGTTCCTTTACAAAAGATTTACTTTGCTATACACAAGCCATATACAAAACTACAGCGGAAGACATAAAAAATATAACAACTTCATCCAAAAAGACTCCTAGTGGCCGACCTGCAGATATCTGACTCCAAAACCAAATTCGCCACCTGCACGGGAAAAGAGCCCATGCTAAGCGATAACGCTTAGTGGGGAGGAACAAAACAAAATAACAATATACATATACAATACAGTACCACATTACCTTTATGTTATTTACAATACAAGTAATTAACAAATACAAACATACCTTTCTACATTACACCGATATAGGATATACAAGAATTCATGTGCAACATATACCTTAAATCATGTCAATAAACATCTCAACATATATATCACATATAAACATGTAGCCTGATTAGTCTGGTATAAACCTAAGAAGTGGATACGGTCATTTGGATACTGATAGAACACAGTATCCCAAGCATATAGAGACATGAGTCTCGAACATGTACTTTTCATATAGAGACCGAAGTCTTCGCATTTAAATCCATATAGACCAAACATGGTCGAAACAAGGATCCAAACGGACCCATGTATAACGTTTTATCATATAGCAGCTGCACACACACACTGACCTAAGTAAGCGCTTACTTATCCACTACTATGACTATTCAGGCTTAAAACTCATCTCAACAATTCAAGCACCAATATCCATATTAAATACAACTAAATGCAAATAATACTGATTTATAGTCCAAATATACAGGTATAATGATCACATTTTAAAACATGTAACTATAAATATTAAATACAGAAGTTAAAAAGGACTTATATATCTCACATTAAGATAATCCATACTCATGTGAATTATAAACATATAAATCATATATATAAATATTATTAATCATGTATTCCAAACCCAATATTAAGCAATTATTAAAACACAATGCAGATTTTAAATCAAATATTTGTCATGTAGTGCAAAAATTCTTGAAATCAGAAGTTAAACTTTAGTTTTAATAAAACAGGGCAGCAGGGGAAGGCTGGTCACGCCGTGACCATTCATCACATCGCGTGACGCAGGCCTCACGCGAGCGCCAGGCAAAGGAGCAAGGCAGTCACGGCGTGACCATCAGTCACGTCTCGTGACGCCTATGAGAAGAGGGGAAGAAGTCACGATCTCGTGACACACAGGGGCAGGCGAGGTCGCGAGGCGTGATGCTCCATCACGTCGCGACTTCGCCAAGAGAGGCAGGTCACGGCGTGATGCTTCATCACGCCACGTGACTTCCCAAAGGAGGGAGGTTACGGCGTGATGTCTCATCACGTCACGTGATCTTCCTCTCACAGCTTCTTCTCCTTCATCCAACTTCTCAGAATTTCCAGAAAAACACAGAAAACCAGAAAACGTGAAAAACAGAGTACAACCAAAACTCAACCCCCAGTTTGTCTAAATCCATTTTTCATGCAATAATTATGCAAAATACGTACCTTTAAGTCTTCTGGGCACAATTACAGCAATTATAACACAAATAACACCTTTTTACTATTCAAACAGAGATGAAACCAGAATGTCAACATATCAGGATTTCTCATTCAAATTCATGTACATTTATCTCATTTACCAACTCACTTTATTCATTTCTACCTAAATCATGTAAACACAGTACACTTCTCATGCATCTTTATAAATGAACACATATAATCAATGTTAACACAAACAACAATTAGGATCCAAAATTGAGAAAAGCAGACACTCCCAAACCTGTTACTGAAGTCCCCAAAAACGTCCACTGTATTTCTTCTTCAATCCACAATCTTATCTTTCCCTTTATCTCTCCTTCTGTCTTCTATAGCTTGCATGAACCAACAATAAACCGAAATACCATTAACCCAAGAAAACCACTAAACAACTCCGAATAATCTCAGGAAAGGTGAAGATCAATAACCCAATGTAAAACCAGTAGTTACTTACCCTACTGAAGCTTCTAACACAACCAGACCTTAGTTCCTCCACAGAAAAATGCACATGCATATGATAGAAAGAACAGAAAAATGAAGAAAAGGCAGAATGTGGTTCGCGTGAGAGAGAACCAGAAAAGAAAGAGAAAACTTTTTCAGTCCTTTGTTTTCCAACTACTAAATTTTTCTCAGACTTTTCCTTTCCCTCTCCACGTGCACATCCTCCTTCCACATGGCACACATGCACAAGAATCACTAATCCACTTATTCTCTTTTACAATTTAATCCTTATCAAATTACCTTTTACTCACCAGTACAAAATCTGCCAACTACATACTTTTATTTCTTTGCAATTAAATCCTCAATCACTAGCAAGTTACTCAATTACCCTTAATTGTCCATTTAAAATTCTAATTTCCAATTAGGCCACTTATGGGGTGTGACAACGAATGAGCTCAAGTTATGTTTTGGATATATATATATATATATATATATATATATATGTAAATGTATATGTATATGTATGAATATCAGCATCTGTCATATTGTATCTGTTCTGCTTTGGCGACCGTTGTGAATGGACGTCCACTTTATTGTTTGTTTCCCCACTAAGTGATATCGCTTAGCATGGTGTTCCATCCGTGTAGGTGCGAAAGGTGATTCGCTGTTGGGGAGTGTGGCCGCAAGTCAAGCCAATATAGAGAGTCTGATGTTAGGACTTAGCATTTTGTAATATGATTCTTTTGTAGTTATGAACTCTCATTTGTAATATTATTTTGTTCAGCTTCCGCTCTATATTTTTTGGAAGATGTAATTATTTTGTATATCCGAACGGTTTGTAATGATATTATTATGTTTATGAATGAATGATCGTTTTGCTTTCAAGATTTATTTCCGCTATTTTTATGTATGTTATGTGCTTGTCCGGGTGTGGCACTCCGATCTGGATGTGCGTGGCTCTACGATCGGGGAAGTGACATGGCGTCTCTATTGGGGTGTTATAACTTCTCACTTTCGGAACATTCCTAGGCACTTTCCAATTCACAATCGCCTTAATCTTAGCTGGATCCACTTGAATACCCTTATCTAACATAATGTGACCCATGAAAGACATCTCTCGAAGCCAAAAGTCACCCTTATTGAGCTTCGCAAACAAACGATGTTCCCTCAAAACTTGCAGTACTAATCGAATATGCTCTTCATGCTCACTCTCATCCTTCGAGTAAACCAAAATATCATCAATAAACACTACTACAAATCGATCAAGATATGGGCTAAACACTCGGTTCATCAAATACATAAAAGTCACAGGTGCATTAGTCAACCCGAACGGCATCACAAGGCACTCATAGTGACCATACTGCGTCTAAAAGGCAGTCTTAGCCACATCCACATCTTTCACCCGAAGCTGATAGCAACCCGATCGGATATAAATCTTGGAGAAAACACCCTCACCTCTAAGCTGATCAAACAAATCCTCGACTCTAGGCAAAGGATACTTGTTCTTCACTGTGACCTTATTAATCTGCCTATAATCGATGCACATTCTCAAGGTACCATCCTTTTTCTTAACAAACAACACCGGAGCTCCCCATGGAGATACACTGGGTTTAACAAACCCCTTATCCAATAACTCTTGTAGCTGAGTTTTAAGTTCCCTCAACTCTACAGGAGCTATCGGACAAGGCACTTTCGAAATGGGCGAAGTACCCGGCACTATCTCTATGGACAACTCCACCTCTCTCTCCAGAGGCAACCCAGGCAACTCACTTGGAAACACATCCCCAAACTCCCTAATAACTGGGATATCCTCAATCTTAACCTAATCATGCTTAGAATCCGACACCACTGCTAGAAATGCTTCACAACCTTTCCTCATGAACCTCTTAGCTTGCATAGTAGAAATCACATTACTCAAGGAACTCAAACCCAAACCTTTAACCACAAGAGAAGACTGATCTCTATCTCACAACACAACCACTCTCCTATGACAATTAACCACAGCCCGATGCTTACTCAACAAATCCATACCCAAGATCAGATCAAACTCCCGAAACGGCAACTCAATCAAATCTGCAGAAAATTCAACACCTTGAACCGAAAGAGGACAATTCCTATACACACTACTCACATTGACACTATGCCCTAAGGGACTGGTCACACAAACCGCATAATCTAACTGATCAACAACATGCAACTTATCAAAAAATTTATCCGTGCACAAATATGAGTGTGTGGAACCAGAGTCAATTAGAGCATAAATCTCAGTGTCAAAGAGTAGGAACTTACCAGTAATCACGTCTGGAGCATCCTGCTCATTCTGAGTTCTCATAACATATGCTCTAGTTGGAACCGTAAAAGGCCGCTCGACAAATTCTGATGGAGCTCCCTCTCTAGGCCGACCGCCTTGACCTCTACCTTTGCTTCTAGTCCGACCGGATTACAGTGCATTAGACCCAACTCTGCTAGCCTCACGCTAATCACCAGAGGCCTCACTCAACTTAGTAAAATTAGCTAAATAGTGATCAGTGCTCCCACATCGAAAAAAACCACCCGTGAGCCACCTACACTCACCCCGATGGCGCTTGCTGTAATGAGAACACTCGGGCAATGCCTCAGCTCTACTACCCAAACCACCTCTACAAGAACTCAAACTCATAGCAGAACCCTGCCTCCTGCCCATCATAACCGAACCTGAAGTAGTCCCATCCTACGGGTTCCTAGACCTCTTACCCGAGGATGATCCTCCTCAAGGGGGATTCCTCCCCTGAGCTCTCTCCCTCAGAACTGACTCTGATCTCTCAGCCCGCACTGCTACCTGAACAATCTGATAATAACCAATACCCGAAGTACTCATCAATGAAATAAGCATAGCCCTCAAGGACTCATTCAAACCAGCCTCAAAGTGCCTACGCGTAAACTCCTCCGTCAGAATACCCTCTGGAGCATACTTCGCAAGATGGTTGAACTCTTTCTCAAACTCGAAAACTGACATGGCTCTCTACCTAAAACTAAGAAACTGAGCCCACTTGGCATCCTTGTAAGCCTGAGTCACATACTTACCGGTAAACTCTCTCTCGAAGAACTCCCAAGTAACAGGGTCAGGAAACTGGGGATGCCTATAGACCAACTTCCTCCAATCGTGGGCGAATCCCTGCAACATAGCCACAAAACATTCTACTTGCCTATCAGGAGGGCACAGAATCTCATCAAGAACAAGCTCTACCTTCTCTATCCATTTCTCAGTATACTCAGACTCATCCAAACTAGTCCCATAAAAATCCTCTGTACCAGCTTTCCTCATACTCTCAATAGGGCTCTCGGAGTTATCACTCTCTCTAAGACTCGAGCCATGTCCTGAGAAATCTTTAACATGGCCTCAAAGGGCATGGCTATGGCCTCAGGCTGAACCCTAGGCAGTTGAGCCGAAATAGACATAGAAGGATCTACTGCTTGCGGATTCACACTCTCAGCCGACTCCTCAAGCGACCCTCGTACAGAATCAGAAGCCATCTAAAACAAACACAAAGATAACCGCATCAGCCAATACAATCCTAGACATATGTCAATGCACAACAACACCCAGAAAATGCCTAAACCTGGACTCTGATACCAAAATCTGTAACACCCCCTACCCATGCGTAGGCAAACCCATCCATAAGGGAGTGAGAAGCCATACGACCAAAAAAAATAATACAATAAACATACATCCACATAAGATAAACATACAGAAATATAGTGGAAATAAAAATTTTGAAACATTGGAATAATCATTCATTAATATAATAAAATTCATTACAATAATATTCTGATCAATAACTGATATCACAAAATAATTACATCTTTCAAAATTACAAGGCGAAAGCTGAACAAAAGAATAATACAATGAGAGTTCACTATTACAAAAAGAATCATATACAAAAAGAAGCTAAGTCCTAACATCAATCCCTTTGTGTTGGCTTGACTTGCGGTGACTCTCCAAAAAACTAACCACCATCCGCACCTGCACGGATGAAACACCCGTGCTAAGCAATAACGCTTAGTGGGGAAACAAACAATAAAGTGGACGGCCATTCATAATGGTCGTTAAGGTATAACACATACATAATGGCATATGCTGATATCATATAAGATATAATCAATAATTGAATCACATTCATAAGCATTCGAAAGCTCATAATCACATTCATATACTAACTAATTCACATACTTATAATCATAGTCATTCGGATTCACATTCTCATAAGCATAACAAAACAAAACACCTGCTGACTCACAATAGTGGATAACGAGTGAATGCATGGCGGTACCCGTGGGTACGATTCGAAAAGCAACATCATATTTTTCTCATTCCAAAACATTTTACAGAGGGGATCTTAAACAAGATCCAAACACATTAGGGATCGCGAGGATCCGAACGGGGACCTGATCAGGGTCCAAAACAGAACTGAGGGCTGCAGCTACTGGAATCTATTCGGTATGATTAACTATCCACTAAA
This sequence comes from Excoecaria cochinchinensis, assembly GCA_947683425.1. NCBI lineage: Eukaryota > Viridiplantae > Streptophyta > Magnoliopsida > Malpighiales > Euphorbiaceae > Excoecaria > Excoecaria cochinchinensis. Next base: position 8,538,559 of record CANTUQ010000092.1, read on the forward strand.
CTAACTCTTGCAGGTCATGCCTAATACATATCATGTTCCAGAGCATAGCATATAATTTATCATGAAGAAATCCTACTATTATACATGTAGAAGCATGTTATATTCCATGCAGTAGTAAAATCCATGAAGAAAAGATTTAAAATTCATTTCTAGAAAAATGGAGCATTTCAGAAAGACAGGGCAGGCAAGGGTTCACTATCGTGATCGTGACAAGAGTCACGCTCATGATAGTGGCAAGAAGGCCAATCGCAAAGAAAGAGCGAAGGACACGAGTCGTGCAGGTCGACATGACTCGTGTCAATGCCTTACTTGGCTGAAAGGTCGATCGCAAGTGGAAAAAGCGAAGGACATGAGTCGTGCAGGTCGACACGACTCATGTCGATGCTTCCCATCGCCGAAAGGCCGAAAAACAAAAGATGAGAACCGATTGTGAAGGAAGAGCAGGGGACGCGAGTCATGCGAAATGACACGACTCGTGTCACTGCCCATCACCTTGTCACGAGCCGTGCTCTAATGCACGACTCGTGACCTGGCTTCCTAGTAAACACAAATCGTGTTGTCCTTCTCTCCCGATCGGGGAACTTCTCGCCTTTCGATCGGCAGCCGAGCGACAATGCACCCATGGCATTTTCGATCAGAAGATGGTAGTTCGGTCGGGACCTAGATTTACCGACCCTATCGTGCACGTGATGATCGTCGCACTCACGATAGAGTGTTGTGTTCCAAATCTACAAAAAAATCTGTAGAACTCCCTTGGCTCCAAAACTCACCCAAAACTTCAAAAATCCAATCAAACCTCAACTTACCTTGGATCCAGCATTCCCAGCATCACAAACAACAACATAACACAACTTTTACAACACTTAATACAATCAATTCATGCATTTACAAAATTTAATCCCGACAGAAGCAAACCCGAAAAATCACAGTAAAATTCATCCAACTCAAACTTGTTCCCATAATCATCATTCATGCATCACAACTTAAATTAACCCAAAACTCATAACATTCATACTAATATGGATCTCATAATCATCAAATTTCTATAAAATTCATTCAACCACACCAAATTATAAGAAATTGAATCAGGAATAAATAATTTCCCAAACCTGTAAATCTTATGCTCCTAGTTGCAAGCTCCGCTCCCACTCGCCTTCTCTTTCCCTTTGGGATCATGATTAGGCACTTCTAAACTAGGAAACCCAAGAGAACACATAAATGCAAAACCCTAGATTAAAAACTCATCTAACAAAGATCAAAAAAAAAAGATGAAGAAGAAGAGAAACCCACTCAAAATTACCAATAAAGCTTGAGAGATGATCAATTTCCACCAAAAACCACTTGGATCAAAGCTAGGGCACACTTGAAGAGGAAAGAGGAAGAGGAGGTAAAGAGAGGAGGAAGAAGAATGGGAAAGGGCAGCAAAAATGACTGCTCTCTTCTCGCTCTTTCACTTTACACCCACTTCCTAAAACCCTAGCCACATGTCACTCTATCCTTGGTGGATCTTGACCACTCACACCCTACAAACATGCAAGACACCACACATAAGTCTACTCGCTCACTAATCGACACACTACTACCCTATGAGCATGCACACTCTAACCAAGCCCACCATTCTTTCATATAATCCAAAATACCATTAATACATGCCAACACACACATACACACATGCACACATACACATGGCTCAAACTACTAGAGGGAAATCGGGGTGTGACATCAAATCTTTAAGGGTAGTCAGGGAAGCCCAGATTCTTTGAGCCGATTGGGCACAGCAACTGTTACGACAGTTGAACATGTTAGACGAGAACAAGTTGCAAACTTATTATCATAGCCAGATCTATCAGAAAAGACTTGCTCGATCATTCAAAAAGAAGGTCAGGAAGCACCCGTTGAAAGAGAGGGATTTAGTCTCAAGGAAAGTGAGTCCGAGTATTCAAGACATACGGGGTAAGTTCAGGCCAACATGGGAAGGACCATTTGTTCTTAAGAAGTTGTTGTCCAAGGAAGCAGTGATTCAGATGGACGGTGATGTAAATGAGTTCAAAAAAACCAATCAGTATCGATAGACTCAAGAAGTTCCATGGCTAAGGTGTAACACCCCCTACCCATACGTAGGCGATCCCATCCGATAAGGAGTGAGATGCCGTATGAGTCAAGGTGCCACCAAACAGATACAAAGCAAATCATACATTAATTCATAACATGCATGCCAAAATACGGGATAATTAAAAACTTTAAGGAAAAAGAAAGCAATAGCTGATCAAGCATTAATATAACAAAACCATTACAATAATGTTCTAATCAACTAGCTGAAACAAAAGATATTACATAACCAAAATATAAGTACAAAAGTGGAAGCTATAATAAAACTGATACAAGAGAGTTCTATACAAAAAGAATCATCAAAGATTACCAAAAGCTAAGCCCTACACTAAAACCTTCTGTGTTGGCTTGACGGCGGCGACTCTCTCAAAGCAAAACTCCTTCCGCACCTGCACGGGTAAAAACACCGTGCTAAGCGATAAACGCTTAGTGGCGAAACACACATAAAATATGGACGGCCATTCACAATGGTCGTCAAGGCATGGCACATACACAATGGCAAATGCAATAGTTTATAACATAATCCATATAAACATGCTCACAATTTAAAACCATACATTCCGCATCTCAGATTCATATCCATTCCAAAATAATCCAACATACATCTCATCATTATACTCATTCGGATAACACATTTATATAGCCAAACAGAGCAGAGCAAACCAATCAAACACCTGCTGACTCGAGGTAGTGGATAACGAGTGAACTGAGGGTACCTTACGGGTACGAATTGATTACTGAGGGTACCTCACAGGTACAAATCCAAAATCATTTTATTTTTATCAGAAACACAATATTTTACTGAGGGGATCTTAAACAAGATCCAAATACTGAGGGGTTCGCGAGGAACCTAACGGGGGACCTGATCGGGGTCCGAACTGAACTTAGGGCTGCAGCTAAAAGACTCTATTAGGCTTGCCTAACTATCCACTTACTTGACTCTAGCAGGTTATGCGTCATTTAATTCAAGTTTCAATGTTCAGCATACAATTCATCTGAAGAATCATGGTATTACTCATATAAAAGCATATAAAAGCATAACATGAATCATACAGTAGTAAAGTCCATTCACAAGAAATACAAAATTCATTTTTGCGTTCAAACTGGGAAATTTCAGAAAATAGGCCGAACGGGGTGACCAACAAGGTTGGCCGGTCACGAGTCGTGACTGGCATCACAACTCGCGACTGGCCTCCTCCTGGCTGCTCACGAGTCGTGACTGGCAATCACTACTAGTGACTGGCCTCTTCCTGGCTGGTCACGAGTTGTGAAAGAGGCCAGTCACGAGTCATGACTGGCAGTCACTACTCGTGACTGGCCTCTTCCTGGCTGGTCACGAGTTGTGACTGCCAGTCACCACTCGTGACTACCCTCTCTGGCTGGTCACGAGTCGTGACTGGCCTCTCCTCTCTTGGCTGGTCACGAGTGGTGACTGGCAGTCACTACTAGTGACTGGCCCCCCTTCTCTTGGCTGGTCACGAGTCGTGACTGGCTGTCACTACTTGTGACTGGCCTCCGCTCTTGCTGGTCACAAGTGGTGACTGGCAGTCACCACTCGTGACTGGCCTCTCTGCCTGGTCACGAGTCATGACTGGCCTCTCTGTTTGGTCACGACTCACACGCACCAACTAGAAACGGAAAACTCAACAGGATCGCGATTTTCCATTCCCAGAATTCCTAGAACTCAAAAATCAAATCAAAATTGAATCAAAACCATACAAATCTCATCTTACCTTCCAGAAGACATCCCATACAATATAAACAACATAAATACAACTTAATTCTGAAATCAAACCAACCAAAATCAAGCATAAACACATTCAAATTTCTCAAGAACATAAACCCTAAAAATTACAGTAACTTAAATTCTCAAACAAAATTTCGAAAACAAGTCCCAAACCTTAAATCCTTAGCTTCAAATCACTTAGCTCCACTACTCCCAGCAATGTCCTTGCCCTTGGGATCGCGTGTAGCCTCAGCTAAGCACAACACATCAAAGAACACCCAAAAATGCAAACCCTAAGTTAAATCTAAACCCAAAGAAGAAGAAGATGAAAACAAAATGAAAAGAATACATTTACTTACCAAAAAGGATGCAAAGAGATGATTAATTCCACCAATAAAGACTTGAAGGCACACTAGAGTTCTTAGAGTGAAGAAAATGAAGAAGAAGAAGAAGAAGAAGATGAGGGGAAGAAGGAAACGTAAATCTGCCCTTCCCCTTCTTTCTTTTTCTTTTCTTTGCCCTAAACATATGTCAATTTTCTATTGGTGAAACTAACCATTCACACCCAACAAGCATGCACTACACACACCCAATGCACTCCCAGCTAATACACACCCTACAATGGTATGAACACACACACTATGCACTCCCATCTTAAAACACCCTAATATGATATACTCAAATGTACACAATCATTTCCCAATTAATTCACACACTAATGCCATACATATTACCATATGCTAATAAACCCCAAAAACATGCATTTTTACCAAAATATCCCTATGATATGCCGAACACATGCAAATGCATGCTCACAAAGATAGGCTCATACTACTAGGGTGTAAACGGGGTGTGACAACTCTCCCCTACTAACAAGAATTTCATCCTCAAAATTCTCACCTGAACTGAACAACTGCGGATACTGAGCTCTCATCGACTCTTCCGGTTCCCAAGTCTCTTCCTCGACTCCGTGATGGTTCCATAACACTTTTACCAATGGGATCTGCTTACTTCTCAATTATCTCACCTCTCGGGCCAGAATGGCTCTCGGTTCCTCATCATAGGAAAAATCTGCACATCCTGAACTAAAAGAACATGCGAAGGATCGGATCTGTACCGACGAAGCATCGAAACATGGAACACATTGTGCAACTTTGCTAACTCCATCGGTTACGCCAATCTATAGGCTACCGGTCCAACCTTAGCAAAAATCTTATAAGGACCAATGAAGCGAGGACTAAGCTTGCCTTTCTTACCAAACCGAAGCACTTTTCTCCAAGGTGAAACTTTAAGGAAAACCTTGTCCCCGATCTCAAATTGCACGTCTTTCCTCTTCAAGTTGGCATAAGACTTTTGTCGATCCTTGGCCGCCTTCAAATTCCGTTTCACCACTCTGATCTTTTCTTCGGTATCTCCAACCAACTCTGGCCCAATCACTGATCTCTCGGATAGCTCGGTCCAACAAACCGGAGTTCTACACTGCCGACCATACAAAGCCTCATATGGTGCCATACCGATGCTCGACTGAAAGCTATTGTTGTAGGCAAACTCCATAAGCGACACATATCAGTCCCAACTACCCGAAAAATCCAAAGCACAAGCCCTCATCATATCCTCTAGAATCAGAATGATCCGCTCTGACTGACCATCTGTCTGAGGATGAAATGCTGTACTGAAGTTCAACTTAGTGCCCAAAGCTCTCTGCAACTCTTTCCAAAACTTGGAAGTAAACCTCGGATCCCGATCTGAAACTATGGATAATGGCACACCATGCAACCGAACTATCTCATCCACATAGATACTGGCCAATCTATCCATCGAGTAGTCCACTCTAACTGGCAGAAAGTGAGCTAACTTCCTAAGCCGATCCACTATTACCCAAACTGAGTCATGCTTCTTCTGAGTCAAAGGCAAACCAGATACAAAGTCCATGGCTATATCATCCCACTTCCACTCAGGAACGGATAAAGGCGTAAGCAATCCCGAAGGAACTTGATGCTCGGCCTTTACCTGCTGACATGTCAAGCACTTTGATACAAAATCTACGATGTCTATTTTCATACCGGACCACCAACAAAACTGTTTCATGTCCTGACACATCTTTTCACTGCAAGGATGCATAGTAAAAACTGTACTATGCGCCTCACTCATAAGCTGTCTCCTCAAATCCTCAGACTCTAGTACACATAAGCGATTTCTGAACATAAGCACCTCATCGTGAACTGAGAACTTTGACTGCTTACCCAATCTGACCTCTTGCACAAATCGCTGTAGCCTCTCATCATCCCTCTGAGCATCCACAATCCTCTGTCTCAAGGTAGGCTTCACACGCAACTGAGCAATCAAAGCCCCATCTGAACAAAACTTCCATCTAAATCGTCTCAGGAACAAAGCTGAAACTGACTTCTGACTCAAGGCATCAGCAACTACATTGGCCTTACCAGGATGGTAATCCACAATGCAGTCGTAGTCCTTAAACAACTCAAGCCAACGGTGCTGTCTCATGTTCAACTCTTTCTGTGTGAGGAAGTACTTCAAGCTCTTATGGTCCGAAAAGATCCTACACTTTTCCCCATACAGATAATGACGCCAAATCTTCAAAGCAAAGATCATAGCCGCCAACTCTAGGTCATGCGTCGGATAGTTCCTCTCATGTGGCTTTAACTGTCGAGAAGCATAAGCCACGACCTTGCCTTCTTGCATCAAAATACATCCAAGACCAACACCCGAAGCATCACTATAAATGACAAACTCTTTACCCGAGATGGGTTGAGTAAGTATAGGAGCCTCAACTAGCAACTGCTTTAACTGATCAAAATAAGCCTGGCATCTATCTGACCACTCAAATCTGACCCCTTTCCTCAACAATCTAGTCATCGGAGCGGCAATTACAGAAAAACCCTTAACAAACCGACTGTAGTAACTTGCCTAAACAAGGAAACTCCTCACTTCCTGAACATTTCTAGGCGCTTTCCAATCAACTATCGCCTCAATCTTGGCTGGATCCACCTGAATACCCCTAGTTGAAACAATGTGGCCCAAAAACGACACTTTCCGAAGCCAAAAATCACACTTGCTAAGCTTGGCAAACAACCGATGCTCTCTCAACATCTGCAAAACCATTCGGAGATGCTCCTCATGCTCACTCTCATCCTTGGAATACACCAAGATGTCATCAATGAACACTACTACAAATCGATCTAGATATGGCCTAAACACACGGTTCATCAAATCCATAAAAGCCACTGGGGCATTGGTCAAACCAAACGGCATCACAAGAAACTCATAATGGCCATACCTAGTCCGAAATGCAGTCTTAACCACATCCGCATCCTGAACTCGAAACTGATAATACCCTGACCGAAGATCTATCTTGGAGAAAACACCTGCACCACGAAGCTGATCAAACAAATCCTCAATCCTAGGCAACGGATACTTATTCTTCACTATGACCTTATTGATCTGCCTATAGTCGATACACATCCGCAAAGATCCATCTTTCTTTTTGACAAACAGAACTGTAGCTCCCCAAGGAGATATGCTAGGTCGAATAAACCCCTTATCCAATAGCTCTTGTAGTTGAGTCTTAAGTTCTCTCAACTCTACAGGAGCCATCCGATAAGGTGCTTTCGATATAGGTGTGGTACCCGGCATAATCTCAATGGACAACTTGACCTCTCTCTCAGGAGGCAAACCAGGCAACTCGCTCGGGAACACATCACTAAACTCTCGCACTACAGGAATATCCTCAATCTGAACTTGATCTCTCTTGGAATCCAACACGACCGCTAGGAAAGCCTCACAACCTTTCCTGATAAACCTCTTGGCTTGCATTGCAAAAATCACATTATTCAAAGAACTAGCACCAAACCTTTCATAAACATAGGAGACTGACCTCTATCCCAAAGCACAACTGTCTTCCTATGGCAATCAACTACAGCCCGATGCTTACCCAACCAGTCCATACCCAGAATCAGATCAAACTCTCTGAAAGGCAACTCAATCAAATCCACTGGAAGCACCACTCCCTCAACCATTAGAGGACAACTCCTAAAGACTCTACTCACACTGACACTATGCCCTAATGGACTGGTCACACATATCTCATAATCTAACTGATCAACCACATGCAACTTATTAACAATTTTATCTGTGCACAAGTATGAGTGTGTGGAACCAGGGTCAATTAGAGCATACAATTCAGTGTCATAGAGTAGGAACTTACCAGCAATAACATCAGGTGCATCCTGCTCCTCTCTGGCTCTCACAGCATATGCTCTAGCTGTGACTTGCAACTGACGCTCCACTGTCTCTGATGCAGCACTCTCACTAGGTCGACCACCTCGACCTCTACCACGGGTAGCCTGTGTAGCATTTGAACCAACCCTGCTAGCCTCTCTCTAAGAACCTGAATCCTCATACAATCTCGGACAACTAGCCAAAAGATGCTCAGTGCTCCCACACTTGAAGCATGCACCAGAGAGCCACCTGCACTCACCCCGATGAGTCTTACTGCAATGAGGACATATCGATGTAGTCTCTGGTCTACCACCTCTACCAGAACCTGACATAACTGCAAAACCCTGTCTTCTACCTCTAGAAGCCGGGCCAGATGATGACTCATCCTGCGGGTTCCTTGATCTCTTACCCGAGGATGAAGAAGATCCTCCGTGAGAAGGGTTCCTCCTCTGAGCCCTCTCTCTCAACACAGACTCTGATCTCTCAGTCCTCATAGCAGCCTCCACAATCTGATAATAACTTACCCCAGGCATACACATCAAAGAAATTAAATCAATCTTCAAAGACTCATTCAACCCCGCTTCAAAATGCTTACATCTGAAATCATCTGTCATAACCCCACGCGGAGCATAGCGAGACAACCGATTGAACTCTTTCTCATAATCTGAAACTGACATGGTCCTCTGCCTCAAACTTAAAAACTGTGCCCATCTAGCATCCCTATAAGTATGAGTAACATACTTCTTCGTGAAGTCTCCCTCAAAGAAATCCCAAGTAATCGGATCCGGTAGCTGAGGATGCCTGCAAACCAATTCCCACCATTCAAAAGCGGACCCTTGCAGTAAAGCTAGTGCACACTCTACCTGCTGGTCGGGAGGACACCGAATTTCTCTCAAACCACACTTCACTTTGTCTAACCATCTCTCAGCCAACTCTGACTCATCCAAACCTGTGCCATAGAAGTCTTCGACACCTGCCCTTCTCAAGTTCTCCATAGGGGCTCTAGGAGCAGTCACTCTCTCTAAAACCCTAGCCATATCCTGATGCAATCTGAACATAGCCTCAAAAGGCATGGCTGCGGCCTCGGGCTGGACCCTAGAATGTTGAGCCGACATAGAAATTGATGGATCTGCAGCTTGAGGGCTCACACTCTCGACGGACACCTCAAGTGATCCACGAGCAGAATTAGAAGCCATCTAAACAAATAAGAAACAACCGCATCAGCCAACACAGATCTAGACACATACACATCTAAACAACTCAACACAACAACAACAACACCCAGAAATGCCTAAATTGGAGCTCTGATACCAAAAACTGTAACACCCCCTACCCAAACGTAGGCGATCCCATCCGATAAGGAGTGAGATGCCGTATAAGTCAAGGTGCCAACAAATAGATACAAAGCAAATCATACATTCATTCATAACATACATGCCGAAATACGGGATAATTAAAAACTTTAAGGAAAAAGAAAACAATAGCTGATCATGCATTAATATAGCAAAACCATTACAATAATGTTCCGATCAACTAGTTGAAACAAAAGATATTACATAACAAAAATATAAGTACAAAAGCGGAAGCTATAACAAAACTGATACAAGATAGTTCTATACAAAAAGAATCATCAAAGATTACCAAAAGCGAAGCCCTACACTAAAACCTTCTGTGTTGGCTTGACGGCGGTGACTCTCTCAAAGCAAAACTCCTTCCGCACCTGCACGGGTAAAAACACCGTGCTAAGCGATAAACACTTAGTGGGAAAACACACATAAAATATGGACGGCCATTCACAATGGTCGTCAAGGCATGACATATACAAAATGGCAAATGCAATAGTTTATAACATAATCCATATAAACATGCTCATAATTTAAAACCATACATTCCAAATTTCAGATTCATATCCATTCCAAAATAATCCAACATACATCTCATCATTATACTCATTCGGATAACACATTTAAATAGCCAAACAGAGCAGAGCAAACCAATCAAACACCTGCTGACTTGAGGTAGTGGATAACGAGTGAACTGAGGGTACCTTACGGGTACGAATCGATTACTGAGGGTACCTCACAGGTACAAATAAAAAATCATTTTATTTTTATCAAAAACACAATATTTTACTGAGGGGATCTTAAACAAGATCCAAATACTGAGGGGTTCGCGAGGAACCTAACGGGGGACCTGATCGGGGTCCGAACTGAACTGAGTGCAGTAGCTAAAAGACTCTATTAGGCATGCCTAACTATCCACTTACTTGACTCTAGCAGGTTATGCGTCATTCAATTCATGTTTCAATGTTCGGCATACAATTCATCTGAAGAATCATGGTATTACTCATATAAAAGCATATAAAAGCATAACATGAATCATACAGTAGTAAAGTCCATTCACAAGAAATACGAAATTCATTTTTGTGTTAAAACCGGGAAATTTCAGAAAATAGGCCGAACGGGGTGACAAACAAGGTTGGCCGGTCACGAGTCGTGACTAGTATCACAACTCGTGACTGGCCTCCTCTTGGCTGGTCATGAGTCGTGACTGGCAGTCACTACTCGTGACTGGCCTCTTCCTGGCTGGTCACGAGTTGTGACTGGCAGTAACCACTCGTGACTGCCCTCTCTGGCTGGTCACGAGTCGTGACTGGCCGTCACTACTCGTGACTGGCCTCTCCTCTCTTGGTTGGTCACGAGTCGTGACTGGCAGTCACTACTCGTGACTGGCCTCCTCTCTTGCTGGTCATGAGTTGTGACTGGCAGTCACCACTCGTGACTGGCCTCTCTGACTGGTCACCACTCGTGACTGGCCTCTCTGGCTGGTCACGACACACACGCACCTACTTGAATGAAAAACTCAATAGGATCGCGATTTTCCATTCCCAGAATTCCCAGAACTCAAAAATCAAATCCAAATTGAATCAAAACCATACAAATCGCATCTTACCTTCCAGAAGACATCCCATACAATATAAACAACATAAATACAACTTAATTCTGAAATCAAAACAACCAAAATCAAGCATAAACACATTCAAGTTTCTCAAGAACATAAACCCTAAAAATTACAGTAACTTAAATTCTCAAACAAAATTTCTAAAACAAGTCCCAAACCTGAAATCCTTAGCTTCAAATCACTTAGCTCCACTACTCCCAGCAATCTCCTTGCCCTTGGGATCGCGTGGAGCCTCAGCTAAGCACAACACATCAAAGAACACCCAAAAATGCAAACCCTAAGTTAAATCTAAACCCAAAGAAGAAGAAGATGAAAACAAAATGAAAAGAATACATTTACTTACCAAAAAGGATGCAAAGAGATGATTAATTCCACCAATAAAGACTTGAAGGCACACTAGAGTTCTTAGAGTGAAGAAAATGAAGAAGAAGAAGAAGATGATGATGAGGGGAAGAAGGAAACGAAAATCTGCCCTTCCCCTTCTTTCTTTCCTTTTTCTTTTTCTTTTCTTTGCCCTAAACATATGTCAATTTCCTATTGGTGAAACTAACCATTCACACCCAACAAGCAAGCACTACACACACCCAATGCACTCCCAACTAATACACACCCTACAATGGTATGAACACACACACTATGCACTCCCATCTTAAAACACCCTAATATGATATACTCAAATGCACACAATCATTTCCCAATTAATTCACACACTAATGCCACACATATTACTATATACTAATAAACCCCAAAAACATGCATTTTTACCAAAATATCCCTATGATATGCCGAACACATGCAAATGCATGCTCACAAAGACAGGCTCATACTACTAGGGGGCAAACGGGGTGTGATATAAAGACCAAAAATTAAAAGAAGAGAATAAAAGTCCCGTGGGTTGAAAATCAAAAAAAGGCGTCCTAGCCAAAAATTAGAGGCTTGAGAGAAAATACCCAATCAAGAAAACCCGAGAGGACTGATTAGAAACAAGAGTTTTGATGCTTTCAAGATCAATTTTGAGATTAGGTGTGATTTTGCATTTTGAATCTATGTTAGATAATGATCATGCATAGTGAAATTATACTGAAATATACACAATTGTACAGAAAGATATAAAACAAAGGCAATTCAACTCAAGTGTTCATTATTTTCTAGTTCTTTTATAAAAAGAAAAACATTGTTCATTATTGAATGCATCTAATCTAAATAACTATGCTCTGCCACTGCCTTTTCCGGCAAGATGCCTAAGTCGATGGGCCCTATTATCAACTGCGGGACTGGGGCCCCACATCCTGCATGCACTCGTAAAAGAAAACGGGAAATCTCCGATCAGTGGTATAATAGTCTTTACAAGTAGCTATGTCCGAATGATATGGTACTTGGAGGTAAAAGTCAAAGTTATAGGACCATCTTGAAAGGATAGAGGATGTCTCTCAACATCTTGAATCCCTCTGAACTGTCGAGCACAGCGGGCGATAATGTAGAAGGTAGCCTCACGAATCCCACACAACAGGGCACATCCTAAAGAACCATCCAAAGTCACAGCACAAGGGAAGAACTAGGGGCATATGATTTTAAAATCCTCATTTGCCGACTGGCCCAATCTAGCAGCACCTTCATCGAGAGATGCAAACAAATACAACTACTACCGGGGAAGGAAATGCCTCAACGGATAACTACTAATGGCCCTAGGAGGTGACCCTAATCGTAGCTACTATTTTTTATTATAGCCCCACCTAAGCGAGAACAAAAAAAAAAAAAAAAATAGGCCATTAGACATGAAAATAGTGACGGGTTCTCTAAGCAAAAGTTGGGCCAAAGGGCAGGGTAAAAACCTGGAAACAGGTAGTCTGCCCTACAAATTTTGAAATTAATAAAAGCCGCTAGATTGAGTTGGGTCTATTTCAGGCAAAAATTAGGTAAAGTGTTATATGAAAATCCCTAAAGGGACTCATTTCCCACAGAGAAAAGCTAGTGTGAAAATCCACACAGGACACACTACCTTTAAAGCAATAACTTTCGATGCCTAGAGTGATAAGGCATCATTACTTTGGATGATCTCTCTTTAGGCAGATAGTGTATGATGTAGGGACATAAATCAGAATCTTGGGAGTATGCTCATTGATCGGGGGGAAAAGATGCACACCTGACGGGTCTCTCAGAAAAGATTATGGGTCAGAGTCCCTAAAGCCAAGACGACACTCTTCTAGATCCTTGGAGGCATGATCGAGCTGCCAAGCCATATCCTCAACGAACCCTTAACCACCAGGACATGGTCTATCCATTTTCACATACATTTCATATAATTCCTTAGCAAACGTATGCATATGACCTTTTGCACATGCATGCACAATCTCGTGTATATATTCCGGTGCACTCAGCTTTTCAGGCAAGGTCCAAATGAAGGCCGCACACGCAATAGCTTCAGCTCAACATTAACATTCACTCGAGAAAGACGATCAAGTCAAGATGAAGTCTACTCAGGTTTGAAAATCTTAAAGTCCTCTGAGGAGACAAAAATCTCAAAGCCCTCTAAGGATGTAAATTTCCAAAGTCCTCTGAGGAGGCAAATCTCAAAGTCCTCTGAGGAGGCAAAAATCTCAAAGTCCTCTGAGAAGGAAAATTTCTAAAGTCCTCTGAGGAGGAAAATTTCCAAATTCCTCTGAGGAGGCAAATTTACAAGTCCTCTGTGGAGGCAAATCTCAAAGTCCTCTGAGGAGGCAAAAACCTGAAAGTCCTCTGAGAAGGCAAATCTCAAAGTCCTCTGAGGAGGCAAAAACCTCAAAGTCCTATGAGGAGATAAATTCAAAGTCCTCTGAGGAGGCAAAAACTGCAAAGTCCTCTAAGGAGGCAAATTTCCAAGTCCTCTAAGGAGGTAAACCTCAAAATCCTCTGAGGAGGCAAATTTCAAAGTCCTCTAAGGAGGCAATCCTCAAAGTCCTCTGAGGTGGTAAATTTCAAAGTCCTCTGAGGTGGTAAATTTCAAAGTCCTCTGAGAAGGCAAATCTCAAAGTCCTCTGAGGAGGCGAATCTCAAAGTCCTCTGAGGAGGCAATCTCAGTCCTCTGAGGAGGACATTTTCTCGCATTTTGTAAATCTGGAGCAGACTTGGCGCATCGCCATTTGATGATGGCACTATCACTTTGTGGTCTATTTAACGGCTTGGTGAAATTCTAGAATGTCTATATTTTGCAGTCTACTTAATGGCTCGATGCGATCCAAGTGGATGACAATCACTTTGTAGTCTATTTAACGGCTCGGTGAAATTCTAAAATGTATGGATTTTGCAGTCTATTTAAAGGCTTGGTGCAATCTAGGAGGATGACAATCACTTTGTAGTCTATTTAACGGATCGGTGAAATTCTAGAATATCTGCATTTTATAGTCTATTTAACGGCTCAGTGTCATCAAGGAGGATGATAATTGCTTTGCAGTCTATTTAATGACTCAGTGATATTCAAGGATAAATGCACTTTGTAACACCCCAACATCCCTCGGAAGGAATATCGGGATGTCACACATGCAAAACACTTACACTTATGCAAAAACAAGTAGAGCGGAAATAATAAAAACATACAAAAGCGGAAGCATCTCAAATAAAAAAATAAACTTGTATTGCTGAACTTAATGTATACATATGCAAAATCATTAAATATCATATATCAAAATTTCAAGCCTTTCCTTACATATACAAAACACTATACAAGAGTCCTATACGAAACCTGCAAACCTACACGAAAACAAAACAACCGTGCTAAGCAATAACGTGTAGTGGGGATGAACAAAAGCAAAGGACTTCCAAAGAAGTCACAACAATGACAATATACATTGCATATAAAACACAGGTAGTTGCGTAAAAATTCAGAGGCTTATCATGAAATAGCATAAGCATGACGGTAAGTTGCTCAAAGTCTAAATAGATACCGAAGCAATAACAATTGCTAACATTCAAAAAGAACATAACATATAACTAAAACAAATTCACTTATTTCTCACACATATAATACAAATATAGCCTGAGATCATGACGATGGTTGATACGGGTAACAAAATATTGACGAGCAGTATCAGAAGACCGAAGTCTAGGTTTTCAAAAGACCGGAGTCTAAAAGCTTTAATACAGAAGATTGAAGTCTAAATTTTCAGAAGACCGAAGTCTAAAACTAAACCCATATGGGTCGACACGAGCAGCTGAAAAACTCTAGCCCTTAAAAAGCATGCTTATCTATCCACTACCTTCACCGTTCACGCTTAACATATGAACTATACACATTAACTCAACACTCAAGTATCAAATCACACAATCACAAGATCAATCAATGTATGAACAACTAAATAACCCAACAAGTATAAGGTTCAACATAAATATCATAAATATAATCTTCATCATCCATGTACAAACATATATCAATGCAATGACAAACACCAATGAGCATAAAAGACTCAAGCTTACAAAACTGGATAGTGTCGTGCTCAAGACAGAATAGGATTCTCACAGATGTCGTGCACACGGACCTCGTTGCCCTCACGATAGAATGCCAAATTGGCTTCTGTCGCTCTTGCGATGCTGTTTGCGCTCACGACTAGGCTCGGCACTGCTCGGCCATGCGCGGTCGGAATGAATATCGGGATGTCACACACGCAAAACACATACACTTATGCAAAAATAAGTAAAGCGGAAATAATAAAAAAATACAAAAGCGGAAGCATCTTGTAGACACCGAGTCCTGAGGTAGCACAGATCAGAGTTACCCAATGATGATAAGATACCTACTCACAGGCAAAAAGATTAAAAGTGATGATTTCCTGGTCAAATTTGCATTTTAGAGTAAAAAATAATAAATAATAAAAAATATTTTAAAAATTTGATTTGAAAAATGGGGTTTAGAAATTATAATATTTTTTAGTTAAATTTAAAATATATATATATATATATATATATATATATATATATATATATATATATATATATATGTATATATATATATATATATATATGTATACATATATATATATATGTATACATATATATATATATGTATACATATATATATATATGTATACATATACATATATATATATATATACATATATATATATATGTATACATATATATATATATATATATATATATATATATATATATATATATATGTATACATATATATATATATATATATATATATATATATATATATGTATACATATACATATATATATATATATATATATATATATATATATATATATTCAGAGAGCGTCGACGCGCGGCGCCCCGCGCGGACTGCTAGAGCGACGTCCGCGCGCTGAGCGAGCGCACGCGACCTCCGCCCGTCGGGCGTGCCGACGGGCCTCAGTCGCCCCTGTTCCACCACAAATGGCCCACTTCACCCCAAAAATCATTTTTTCTGATTTTTTTCGACAAAATTTGATTTTTTATCACTTTTTTACGAGATTTTCAGGTTTTTTTCAATTTTTAAGATTTAAAATAGTTAATATCTGATTTAATTAGGTTTATCCCTTTAATTATTTTTATTTTCCTATTTTCTTCATATAAAAAGAAAAAGATGAAAAAATGAAAGGGGGGAATTTCTTTTATGGTGTTTTTAGGTTTTCTCTTCTTCTTCCTCTCAAATTCTCTCTACATTTTCAGATTTTCCCCAAAAAAAAAAAGAGAAAATAGTTTAACTCTTCATTTTTTTCCAATAAAATTTCTTCTAAATATATTTTAGATGGAATTTTGTTGATGGAAAATAGATTTTTGAGACAAATAAAATGATTAGTTGTTCTTTAAAAATTCAATTTTCATTGTTTTGTCTTCCAATTTTTTCAATGATTTTTACTTGAATCACCTTTTTTGATGAAAAGTTAATTTTGAGATAAACAAATTATTGTTTTGTTCTTAAAATTTAAATTTTCATTTGATTTTCTAAAAAATAAGTATTTTATAAATGATTTTTTTTCTTGAGACAAACAAAATAATTGTTTGTTCTTGATATCATTTTTCATTCTTTTAATCAATAAAAATCATTCTTTAGGCAAAAAAATTAATTCTTTGCTCTTAAAGAATTTTTGATCATTTTTTATCTTTTTTACTTGGAATAAAATTCCAACATTTTCATCATATTTCACTCTAATCTTACACATCACTAACAAGGAGAATCAATCATCATTTTTACCTTCATCGAATCCGAAACTCTGAGGGTAAACATTCGGGGCCTAATCTTTTTATTCCTATTTTTATTATTTTATTCATATTCAATTGATTAACATGTATTATTTTTTATTATTTTCATTTATTTATTTATTTGTTCCATTGCTTTTATATTTGTCTCATTTAACATGTTAATATATTATTTTTGTTCATGTAAATATTGATTTCTTATTATTGCTAACATGTAAATAATTTATTTTTTGCTTTGATTTTTCATGATTTTTAACATGTAATTAATTAATTTATTTTGATTGATCTTTTTTGCCATGTAAATATTTTAAGTTAATTGGGATAACATCAATTAATCATGTCATTCATTTAATTATTTTCATAATTCTTTTATTCATTTTTTATCATTCTTTTTCATTGTTATTATCATATATATTCATTGTTTATTCATTTATTTATTTATTTTCATTATTCATTATTATCATTATCATGTATATATTTTCATGTATTAATTCATTAACATGTTTTATTTATTTCAATCACATCATTTAATTCAGCTGTCATTCATAACACATTTGTCTCATTTATTTTAAATTGTTAACATGGTAATTCATTTGTCATTTTGATGTCATCTTTTTTTATCTTATTTTATTTGATTTTATCGTTTATTATATATTTAATTGATTTAATTACTAACATTATTTCATTGGTGTTTTATTTTTATTTCACAACTTATTTTCTTTATTTGGGCATTTTTGCGAGCACACGAGTAGATCCAGAAGGCTCGTTTGGGGTTAGATATTCAATTGTTTTATTTGTAATATTTTATTTATTTGGCTTTTTCATTTATTTTGCCATGTAATTTTCTTATAAAATTGTTTATTTTAGGCACGCTAAAAAGAAAATCACAAAAATATTTTTATGAATTAACTTGGAACCTTTCATAATAAAAATGGGACCAATTTCCCAATTTTCTCCATCCAAAATAAAAATTATCACATCAAAATTGTTTTATGATAAACATGCATGCGAGGACCAATGTCCTCATCATTCTTAATCAATATCCCGATTTATGTATAATTTGTATTTTATTTACAATGGGGGCTGTATTTCGCCTCTAGTTTTGTTGTACTTATTTTCATGTACTATATTTTAATCTTGTTTTATTCATCGCTTCCTTTGAATGAATAACTTTCGCTTTAATTAAACTACACCGAATTGAACGAGAAAAGGGATGAAACACTAAATTCAAAGCTCAATTATAAAATTAACCAAGGTATGAATAAATGGGAAGTCCCGAACCTACTCTGGTCTTTGGGCTCAATGAGGCGAGAGGGCCACCTCGGCATTTTATTGGGGTGGAAACCTCCAACGCACCTCTTGTGTCCCGTAAAAGGATCAAACTTGCACAGTCCTAGGCGCCACGAGGCGAGAGGGCCATCTTAATGTTCTATTAAGGTGGATACCTCCAAGACACCTTTGGTTTGCCCAAGCGTGAGGCTAGAGGACCATCCTATCATTAGGGTGGATACCTCCAAAAGACCTCCGGCTTGCCTATAATGGACATAGTAGCGCTGTCTTAGGCTCAGTAAGGCTAGACGACCTTTCCCAATGTTCTATTGGCTGGCGACTCCAAGAAACCTCCTTGTTGCCCAAAATGGATGCACTTGTAATTTCTTACAAGTTTTCATGAACCTCCTCCCGAAGGCCCTAAAAGCAGGCCGTTCGGGGCGCCCCGGGGTTCGGCGCGCATCACACATCTCAAATCAAAACATAAACTTGTATTGTTGAACTTAATATATACATATGCAAAATCATTAAATATCATATATCAAAATTTCAAGCCTTTCCTTGCATATACAAAACAATATACAAGAGTCCTATACAAAAAGTATACTATAAACACTGCATAAAGAAACTCTTCAACACCAAGTGGCAAGCAGATGGGGACTCTCACATAGAACGGAACCTGCAAACCTACACGGAAACAAAACAACCGTGCTAAGCGATAACGCTTAGTAGGGATGAACAAAAGCAAAGGACTTCCAAAGAAGTCACAACAATGACAATATACATTGCATATAAAACACAGGTAGTTGCGTAAAAATTCAGAGGCTTATCATAAAATAGCATAAGCATGACGGTAAGTTGCTCAAAGTCTAAATAGATACCGAAGCAATAACAATTGCTAACATTCAGAAAGAATAGAACATATAACTAAAACAAATTCACTTATTTCTCACACATATAATACAAATATAGCCTGAGATCATGACGATGGTTGATACGGGTAACAAAATATTGACGAGCAGTATCAGAAGACCGAAGTCTATGTTTTCAAAAGACCGGAGTCTAAAAGCTTTAATACAGAAGATTGAAGTCTAAATTTTCAGAAGACCGAAGTCTAAAACTAAACCCATATGGGTCGACACGAGTAGCTGCAAAACTCTAGCCCTTAAAAAGCATGCTTATCTATCCACTACCTTCACCGTTCAGGCTTAACATATGAACTATACACATTAACTCAACACTCAAGTATCAAATCACACAATCACAAGATCAATCAATTTATGAACAACTAAGTAACCCAACAAGTATAAGGTTCAACATAAATATCATAAATATAATCTTCATCATCCATGTACAAACATATATCAATGCTATGACAAACACCAATGAGCATAAAAGACTCAAGCTTACAAAACTGGACAGTGTCATGCTCGAGAAAGAATAGGATTCTCACAGATGTCGTGCACACGGACCTCATTGCCCTCACGATAGAATGCCAAGCTTCTATCGCGCTTGCAATGATGTTCGCGCTTGCTACCAGGCTCGACCATACGCGAAAGAACTCAGCAGGGTTGGCAATGCTCAGCAGGCAGAGATCGCCCAGACACATTCTGCCGCGCTCATGATCGAACAGAACTAATGTTCTGAACCAACAAGTCACACAACTATCACATGCATATACACTCTTCACTCATCAATATTCACAAGCATGACTTCAAAGACTTATAATACAATATGCCAATTGCACTACAAGGCTCTAATCATCAATTAACACTAAATCAAATACCAAATTCCAACGAAGAACATGAACAACCAAATCATGAACACATGCTTCTCAAATACACTACTAAGCATACTTACAATCAACATGCTCTAAACAAGGTCTAAATTCACAGTAGTCAAACTAACAACACATGCATATTCTTAGTACTAACTCAAAACATAACATGCATCAATTACTCTTAAATTAAAAACACAGGCACAACTCAAAAGGGCACACGATCCCAACCTCTAGAAGCAGCTGAACCTCATCAAAATCAGAACTTATCCTTGCCTTTCTCCCCTCTTCTAGCCTCAGCTTCTTGCAATATCCAAATCAAGAACAACTCTTAATCCAATACTCAACCAAATACAAACATAAAGAAAGGAGTAAGAGAAGAAACTCAGTCCAAAGACACTTACCTTCTTGACTTAATCCTTATCAATTATTCTTCAATCCAAATCAAAATGCAAAATTCAAACCACAAGCAAAACAAAACTTTAAGGAGGAGAATGGAGAGAATGAAAACTGAGAGAAAGAGGGAAAGAAAGAAGAAAATGAATGCAATCCAATTGGGGACAGATTTTCCCACTAACAACCTATGTATTGCATGTACAATCCCATGTGGCATCCTCTCAACTCGCAACATGTCCAACCCAGCCACTTGCCCACTAACATGTAAACTTCCCCTTAAGTGCACGGCAATTATCCCTCTAACTTCCTCAAATCCATTTCTCTTACAAGCAACTTATAAATTCCATCTAATTAAGTTCTTAATTCCACTTAATCTTATACAAATACAAAAATTTCCACTACCAATTCTACTAGGGTGCAAATCGGGTTGTTAAACACTTCGTAGTCTTATCAGTGACTCGATACGATCTGAAGGGATAACATTCACAGTTCAAATCACAACACTGTTCTCCAGGGAGCAGTCGGTTCTTCAAGAGGTCATCTTAGGTAGGCATCTCTTTCTTTCTCTGAATTTTGGCTCACCTAGGCAACTATGCACTAGCCTCTCCAAAATTAGGGGCAACTGTAAACATCGGGTCGTGAGGCAGCCCAGATCAGGGTTACCCAGTGATGAAATTAGATGCCTGTTTATAGGAAAAAAGAAGGATGAAAGTGATAGTTTCCATGTCTAATAGTTTACTTTTAAAAAATAAATAAAAATATTTTAAAAAATATTTTAAAATAAAAAGGGGGTTAAATGATAGTATTTTTGTCAAAATTATTTAAAAAAAATAAAATATTTCGGCCGTCGGCGCGCGTGCATCCCTCGCAGCGCTGGGCGATGCGCGGGGCATCGTAGTGCGTGCGAGCAATGCACGGGGCATCGTGCGCGCTTGCAGTGACGGGCGTCGCTCACCCCTATCTCGCGCCCAGCATCCCCAGATGCCCCCTTAGGCGTTTTTAGGGCAAAATTAAGTCTTTCTTCATTTTTTTATGCAATTTAATTGTAAAACATTTTTTTCTTTTGTCTTTTAAAATTCTTCAGTTTTTTATGTTTTAAAGGGTATTAAATTAAAATAATTAGTTCTAAAAATCTAATTTTATTTGAAAGATATAAAAGGCTTTTTTGGAAAGAAAATTGAGGGGTTTTTTCTTAAAAAAGCTTTCTTCTTTTTCTTCAAGAACAAATTCTCCTAATATTTTAAGAATTTTTCTAAGTTAATTCTTGAGACAAAGAGAGCAATTTTTTGTTCTTAAGAATTTTCTTCTTCTTTTTTTTAACAATTTTTGCTTGAGACAAAGAAATTAATTCTTTGTTCTTGAGATAAAAAATTTTCTTCTATATTTTATTTTTCTAATCTTTTTGTTATAAATCAAGACAAGGAAATTGATCATCTACCTTCATTTATCAAATCAAATTCTGAGGATAAGTATTCTGGACTCAATTTTTAACTCAATCTTTGTTGTAATTTTTGTTTATAATTATTTAGTCATCATGTAGATTTTTTTGAATCTATTATTTTATTTTTTTTGTGTTTATGTGATTTAGTCATAGATTTAATATTTTTAGCATATCTTATTTTATTCTTGTTTATTTATTTGATTGTTCATCTTTTATTGTTGTTGTTGTTGTTATTGTTGTTGTTGTTGTTGTTGTTATTATTATTATTATTATTATTATTTTTTTTTTTTTGGTTACTACTACTATTATTATTATTATTATCATTTATGTTTTTATGTATGTTGAATTCTTAATATGTTAAGTTACTTATTTTATTATGTCATTTGATTAATTTGTCATTCATAATACATTTTATTTATTTTAATTCATTTTCATATATTATATGTTTAATTCGTTTTTTATTACTAACATCACTTTTATTTGTGTTTTTTTATTTCAATACTTTTTTTTTATGTGTGAGCATTTTTCAATGGCAAATGGGAGTTCATGGAGAGTTGGACATACTTTTCGGGTGGATTTGTCTTTTTTAGCATTTTTATTATTTTTCATCATTTTGCTTTCATTTGTTTTTATTATGTAATATTTAAAAGATTTAGTTGTTTATTTTGTGCAAGTCAATTAGAAATCATAAAAAAGTTTTATATTAATAAATTGGGATTTTTTTTTTTATAAAATGGCACCAATATCCTAATTTCAACCAATAAAATCTCACACTAAAAAGGAGAGTTAATTTTTTCAAAATTGGATCACTTATCCCGATTTTCCTAAGTATACCAAAAATAACTTTTCGATTTTGTAAGTTAATATGAAGGAACCAATGTTTCAATTTATGAATGTTCATTTATTTATTTGAGTTTTGTTATTTATTTATGTTATGTTTTGATTTTATTCTGGGGATTGCATTTTTTTTCCCAAATTTTAATACCTTTTTATTTTTATTTTTGGGGATTGTATTTTGTCCTAATTTTTAACTTTCTTTAGTTTGCTTTGTCATTTTTATTGCTTTCTTTACCGCTCTCTTTCGGTGCTTGATTTTAGTTTTTTAATGCATAACCGCATGAGGAGAGAGATAGAATTTTAAAATTAAAAAATCCAATTATAATTAACCAAGACATTAATAAGAGTAAAGTTCCGAATCCTTCTCCGGTTTAGACCTCCGAGATTAGATGAACTTTCCTGATTTCTTGTAAATTGGGTGGCGACTCCAAAATACCTCAAAGGTACCTAAAGGGTTCATGGGATTAGATGAACTTTCTAATGTTCTATGGGGTAGGGATTCCAAAATATCTCACGATTGCCCAAGATCAAAAAACGTGAACCCTCTCAGGCCCTAAAAGCGGGTTTTCGGGAACAGGTCTAGCTGGCGCGCGTCACAATGACCCAACTTATGATAAGATAGTTCATAATAATTAATTGAACTTATCAATTGATTAGTTATCAGTATAAGTATAGAGCAGCACACCCAGTTACTCTTAAGTCATATGGGGGTATTACAACTATGGTGGTGGGACCGATGCTATTGGAGGTGGAGTAGCTTGTTCATGTTTAGGGGTGTCTGTTTGTCTTGCACTTATAGAAGCTTCACTTTTAATATCTCCCTCACGCCTTCCTTGTTCGGACGCCATCTTTTTACTATAAAACAAAAAGGAGCAAGCATACACTATTCCAATAATATTTTATTCACAATTCTCAAAAATTTGCATGTATATGTTTGGATCCATTCACATCATACTCCCTTTAGATCTTATGATCGCCTAAACTTGCTCTGATACCACAAAATATATAACACCCTAAACCCATAATGCGTTATGTTTATTAAACAGTATAAATTGGTTCCATAGTTATGATAAACATATTTGCCGTATTCTCAATAACATGATACATGAAATGGTGTAATTTTTAATTTTTGTTTCTTTATTCCTATTATTTGCTGATGTACTTATAACTGTCTAAAGTTACTATTTATTTATTAAAATTTTTCAGCAGCATAACCACTGTACTATGAATCCTTCCTTCCTGCAAATGTAAAAATAACACTCCTAATATGTTCCATACATCTCAGCAACCTCCAATATCCACATTCACAACCATTGACCACATGTCTAGTCATATATACATGTAGGCATCATACATAGCATTAATTTTCATAACATCAAACTTTTATACAATGCTATTTATAATAGTTTCCATACATATACATATATTGTTTATGTACATACACAACTGATATACTACTTTACATATACATGCCATTACAAAAGGCCCAAAATACTACTGGTGCAGCTAATTCTCAAAATCTTGCGCCTGTATTATTTCTCCAGCTTCTAAGTTCCCTTTTTAACTTAACGTAACCTACACGCAACAAAACTACGCGCAAAACGATCTACACTTAATAGTGGATACAATTCTAATATTTTCCATTCAAAACACATACATACACATTCATGCATAATTACTTACATACATTGAATTTCTTAACATTTGCTATAGTCATTTATTATTTATTCTTATTTATCTCATAATTATTCATATTATCACTTTATATGTTTTCTCCAACATATTATCACATTAAGAACTTAATTATTAAATTTTCTATTATTATTATTATTATTATTATTCTTATTCTTATTATTATTATTATTGTTATTGTTAACATATATTTTTCTTAATTTCATTATTATTCATAATCTTGTCAAAATTACCTTTTAGTCCTTAATTTCTCCTCCAATTTCAAATTTACCATTTTGCCATTAAACTTTATTTTTATCCATAAACTACTCTTTTTACATATAAATTACCTTTTTAATCCTTATAAGCCATGTCTATGCATAATTCACTTTTATCCTTATTTTAACACTTTTATTTCATATCAACCAATTAATTATTCGATTTACCCTTTCTATTATTTTTAACCCTATTTCATGCATAATTACCATTCACTCCTTATAATTCCTAATTATTTATAAAATTGCCATTTCATTTCATTTACCTTACATTTATTCCATGTTTTCTCATTTAATCTTGTTTTTCCATTTTGCCCTAGCAATGTCCAGTAGAAATCTTCGAACCGAAATCGAATACGCAAGATGTGGACCATAATGGTCCAAATCCATGAGAGAAAGTGACCCCAAAGAATCACTTACTCTAAGCCATGAAAAAGCCATGAGTCTATGAAAAAGCCATGATGGCATATAGCCAAGTATAGTAGACCTCCATTGGCTTACCCATGCGAGTCGCCATGACTTGAACCGCAGTATAAGTGGCCCTATGGCTACTAATTATATCCTGATCTAGTGATTTACTACTAGTATACTAAGGGCAATGTTCAATTTTCTTCCATTTTCCTTGCTTATATAATTACATATCATACCTTGAAAATAATTCTTATTTCTTATCCATGCATGTAACACGATAATCCTACATACATCACATCTTATCCATTACCATGTTTACATTACCATAAATATCACATGAACATTATTTTCCATACACATATCTATTTGGCCATGGCTTAATTTTTACCTACAAATTTATTTTCCTTCACTTAACATAGTTCCATGTTATTCTCCATTTATTCCATATCTAATTATATCATTATCTCACTTAAAACCCTTATACTTAAATTTTATCACTTAGTACATAATGCTTCCGTAATCTATAATATATTCAAATAATTCATAAAAATTTCCATCAAATTCTTACTAACATTATTTTAATTCTAGTTTAATTTTCTCACTTGAAATTCATTAAAACTTCATTAATCCACATTATTTCACCATGATGTCCCATTCGGCCATGTATAAATTAATTCTTTAAATTCTACTTTCTTTATGTTTTTCATTTCATACATCATATTTCGACCTAATTTCCATGTTTTATACTTAATTCACATTATTCATGCATTTTCTTCATTCACACATACATACATACACATGTAAATTAACAAGATAAATGGAAAACACTAGAATTGTATCCACTAACCTTATTTATCTTATTTCTTAGCTTATTCTTCCTCCTCCTTTCCTTTTCCTTTAGCTTTGCTTCCTCCTACCTTGTCACCTTTATTGGTTGAATTTTTACATGAGATTTCTTCCATTCTTTTCATTTGAATAATTCAAAATTTTCATAAAACATAATTCTCTACCTTAAAATCTACCTAAAACTCAATTAAAATCATTAAATTCACTTACTTGAATTTTTACTCGAAACCCTTTCTTAAGAATTCTATCCACTTCCTTCACATAAAATGGGTTCTTAAAATTGCCGACAATGAATTTAGGGCCTTGGAATTGCTTAGAGGATGAGAGTTGTTTAATTTTTGATGGGAAATTTGAAGAATTTTAGAGAGGAAATGGAGGGTGAGCTACGGCCTTGGAAGAGTGGAGAGAATGAGAGAGTGTTCAAGAAATTTCTGATTTTTAGTAGAGTGTTGAAGAAATTTCTGATTTTTAGCCTTATATACCCATCCTAAATGGGCCAAATCATATCCAACCAATTTGGATCCAACCTTTTTTAAGCCCAATAGTCCATTTCTTAGCATATTTAGGCCCAATTATTTTTCTACTATTTTTCTTGCACCATTTATCATAAAAATATGTCCATAATTATCAAAAAATATTTCTTAAGGTAAACAAATATATTTGGGCAATCTGACATCATTTTTTGGTCCGATAAATTTTTAATGTTTGATAACTTATTTTTCTCTGCCACTCAAAATTTAATTTTTTACTAACAATAATCCTCCATAATATTTGGAGTAAGTCTACGTATTTGGAAAATTTTTCAAAGGTCTCTATCATTATTTCTAAGCTCGATCAAAGTTTAGTCAAATAGGGTTACTATTTAAACCAAACCGTGACTTATTTTTATTTTTGACTTTTAAAGCCATATTTAACCTCAATTTCACCTCAAAATATATCTTCGGACTCTTTATGAATAGTTATAACACCCCCTAACCACCTGTAGAGATTTACTACGGTGACTATGGAGTGTTACAACACAAACACATGCGTTTAGTCAAATAGGGTTACTATTTAAACCAAACCGTGACTTATTTTTATTTTTGACTTTTAAAGCCATATTTAACCTCAATTTCACCTCAAAATATATCTTCGGTCTCTTTATGAATAGTTATAACACCCCCTAACCACCTGTAGAGATTTACTACGGTGACTATGGAGTGTTACAACACAAACACATGCGCATTAAATAGTTTTACAAACAAAGTTCCGAATTAATAAATTTCTTTCATCAATAAAACTAGATTACAAACTAAGAATCCATACATTGCATTACAAAACACTTTTTGTCTTTCAACAGTTTTGCGTTAAAGAATACAACTTTACTGATACAAAACTTAGTTCATTATACATACTTACTAACAATACACTTCTTGTACTTATTACAAAATAATCTATATAAACAGCAGATTCCTAATGTGTTGGCCATTGATGATGTAGGACTGCCTTCCGAAATACTATCTTCAGACCTATATGGATAAAACATCCATACTAAGAGATAACGCTTAGTGGGTAACAAAATACAATATACAATAACGTATTGTTCAATATACACATAAAGCATATTATAAGTACAATAAGGTTCATGATAACTATCATGCTTTGTACTTACTATTTATAGGCATACATGTTAGACAATCACATTATCATTTATTCTTCACATGCACATCTGTGATGCCTGTCAAACCCTATTTATAGGTTTTAGAAGATAATTCAAATAAATTTAAATTTAAGATTTGAATTTGAAAAGGATTTCTGAAATCAAATCGTAACCGAATCGGTTATCAGAATATTTACAAAATCAAATCTAATATTTGAATTTATTTCAAAAGATTTAGAGGATCTTAATAAGATTTATAAAATATTTGATAAATCTAACAAAATATTAACAAAATTCGGCGGTTTCAACAACCTGATCACCTACCGATGACCGTCGTTAGACTACAGACGGGCATCGGTGGGAAGGGTACTCGCGGTAATTTGACCGGCGGACCACCCACTGACAGGGATTCGAGTGACGGTTATCCCTCGCGAGCGGTGAGCATCGCTCGGATGAGAGACGGCCGTCTCTCAACCGCGAGAGACGGGCCTTGCTTCCAAGCGATGGCCTATCGCTCGTCGCGAGAGACGGCATCCTCGTGCGAGCGATAGGCGTCCTACCACCGATGGGTAACTCGTTTATGGACCTAAATTTTCTTTTTCAAAGTTTTCACCATTCGAAATCGCCTGTTGATGAGAAAATCCTTAATCCTTGTAAAACTGAAGAATGAAAGCCCCCAAATTCCATCCATTTGTCTGAAAATAGACATTAATCTCTTCATCGGGTAACTCTGATCTAGACTGCCTCAGGACTCGGTGTCTATCGTTGCCCCCAATTTTGGGGAAACTAGTACACTAGTGTCTATATGAGCCAAAATTCAGAGAAGAAAAGGAAGAGATGAGTACCTGAGGCAGTCCTTACCTTTTTGATGTTGTGTGAAAGTATGTGATCATCCATCCGGTGGGCCTCATCTCGACCTGCTCGGCATCTGAGTCTTCTGAGAGGCAGTGTTGTCTAACTGCAACCCAATTGCAATTTGTTCCATTGCAAGTATACCGCTAACCTCATCTCGGTTTACACAGTGTCTGTGAGATATAGTGTTCTCTAACTACAATCCTGCTGTGATCTATTCTATCACAGGTGTTCTTCTGGCCTCATCTCAGCTCGTGCAGTGTTTGTGAGGTGTAGTGTTCTCTAACTACGACCTCTGTTGCGAACTGTTCTATCGCCGGTGTCCCGCTGGCCTCGTCTCGGCTTGAACAGTTTCTATTAGTTGCATTGTTCTCTAATTGCAATCTCTATTGCGATCTTCTCTATCGCATGTGTTCTTGCTAGCTTCATCTCGGCTTGCAAGATATCGGTGAGGTGCAGTGTTCTCGAACTACAATCTCTGTTGCGATATATTCTATCGCTGGTGCTTTGCTGACCTCGTATCGGCTCATGTAATGTCCCTGCTAACCCCCATCCCATCTACAAGGCATGTATGACGTGCGCCGAACCCCGAGCCACCCCGAACGGCCTGCTTTAAGGGCTTTCGAAAGAGGTTCATAAAAACTTGTAAGAAATTACAAGTGCTCCCATTTTGGGCAACAAGGAGGTTTCATGGAGTCACCACCCAATACAACATTGGGAAAGGTCGTCTAGCCTCAGTGAGCCTAAGACAGCACTGCTATGTCCATCATGGGCAAGTCGGAGGTGTCTTGGAGGCTTCCACCCTAACAGTAGGATGGCCCTCTTGCTTCACGCTTGGGCAAACCAGAGGTGTCTTGGAGGCCTCCACCCTAATAAAACATTAGTATGGCCCTCTCGCCTCGTGGCGCCTAGGACTGTGCAAGTTTGAGCCTTTTTACGGGAAATAAGAGGTGTTTTGGATGCCCCATTCCAATAGAACATTGAGATGGCCCTCTCGCCTCGTTGAGCCTAAAGACCAGAGAAGGTTCGGGACTTTCCATGTATTCATACCTTGGTTAGGTTTATAATTGAGTTTTGAATTTACATTTCATTCCATTTCTCATCCAATTCAGTGCAATTAAATTAAAGTGCGAATTATCCATTTAGGGAAAGCGGCAAATAAAAGCATAATTAAAATAAAGCATATGAAAATAAATTATAGCAAAACTAGGGGCGGAATACAACCCCCATTGTAAATAAAATATAAATCATGTATAAAACACGCAGTTTATTAAGGATGAGGATATTGGTCCTCGCATGCATACCTTAAAAAAATGTTAAAGGTGATGGTTTATTTGGGTATGAAAAATAAGGACATTGGTCCCATTTCTTGTTCAGAAAAATACCAAATTATTTAATATAAATGTTTTTTTGATTTTCTTTTTAAACGTGCATAAATAATTTTATTAAAGATTACATGGTAAAAAAAAATGAATAATCCGAATAAGGAAAACAATACAAATAATCAAAAATTAAGGAAAAGACCACGCCAAATGAGCCTCTTGGATCTCCCCATGTGCTCGAGAAAATGCCCAAGCAAAAAGAATAAGTTTTGAAATAAAAATAAACATAAATAAAATAATCTTAGTAATTAAATCAGTAAGATCAATTAAACGCATAAAATAATAAATAACAAATTAAAATAAATAAAATGAGATGACATCAAAAGAATGATAAATGAATTAAAATGTTAATAAATCAAAATAAATGCAAAAAATGAATTATGAATGACAAAAGGATTAAATGATGTGATTAAAATAAATAAAACATGCCAATGAACTAATACATAAAAATATTAACATGATAATAAGAATAATAATGAAAATAAACAAATAAATGAATAAACAATAAATGTATAACAATAGCAATGAAAAAGAATGATAACAAAAAATTAAATAAATCACATGATTAATTAATGTTATCACAATTAACATAAAACATTTAAATGGCAAAAAGATCAATCAAAATGAATTAATTAATTACATGTTAAAAATAATGAGGAATCAAAGCAAAATAAATTAATTACATGTTAGAATTAATAAGAAATCAATATTTCAATGAACAAAAATAATATATATAAACACATTAAATGAGACAAATATAAAAATAATAGCATAAATAAATAAATAAAAATAATAAGAATATAATGTTAATCAATTAAATATGAACAAAATAATAAAAAATAAAAGATCAAGCCCATAATGTTTACCCTCAGAGTTTCGGATTTGTTGCAGGTAAAAATGATCGATTTCCTTGTCTTTGATTTTCAAGATTAGAATTGAATATGATGAAAATGTTAGAATTTTATTCCAAAAAATAAATTGCAAATAAAATAATGAAAGAAAATCAAAAATTCTTTAAGAACAAAAAAAAATTAATTTCTTTGCCTAAATAATGATTTTTGATTAAAAAAAATATTCTCAAGAACAAACAATTATTTTGTTTGTCTCAAGGAAAAGAAAAAATTATTTATGAAAAGAAACTTGTTTTTAGAAGATCAAATAAAAAATTAGATTTCAAGAACAAACAACTATTTTGTTTGTCCCAAAACCCATTTTTTCATCAAAAAACTCAATATCAAAATCTTTAAAAAGCTTAATTGAAAAAAATATGTAATAAAAAAAAAGTAAGAAAAATTGAATTTTGAGAACAAATAATCACTTTATTTTGTCTCAAAATTAATTTTTCAACAACAAAACTCCTTCTAAAAAATGTTTTAGAAGAAATTCCATTAAAATAAAGAAGTAGAAGAACTAAAATTTTAATTTTATTTTTAGGGGAAAACCTAGAGAGAATTGTTTTGAAGAAAAGAAAAAATTAAGAAAAACCCTAAAACATTTCCCCCTCCTTTCTCTTTCCATCTTTTTCTTTTTATATGAAGAAAAAATAAAAACCTAACCAATTAATGAAAAAATATTAATTAAATCAGATATTATTTATTTTAAATTTTAAAAATGGAAAAAATCATTAAAAACCCTAAAAAATGGGATAGGAAATCAAAATTGGGTGAAAAATCTGGAAAAAAAAATATTTTGGGTGAAAAAGGGCAATTTCGGCGGAACAGGGGCAACCGACGCCTGTCGGCGCGCGCGACGGGCGTCGGTACCACGTGGTGGGCGCGCACGCTCGCCCAGCTTGCGAGACGGGCCGCGCATCGCTAGCGCACGAGCACTGCGCGCAGGCAGTGCGTTCGGCTCTCGCGCGCCCACGCGCTTGCAGGTGCGCTACCGCGGCAGACATTCGCAATTTTTTTTTTTAAAAAAAATTAATTTAACTAAAAATACTATAATTTCTAAACTCCTTTTTTCAAATCTAATTTTTAAAATATTTTCTAATATTTTTTATTTTTTTCACTCTAAAATGCAAATTTGACAAGGAAATTATCACTTTAACCTTTTGGCCTGTGAATAGGCATCTTATCATTATTGGGTAACTCTGATCTGGGCTGTCTCCGGACCCGGTGTCTACAGTTGCCGCCAATTTTGGAAAAACTAATGCACTAGTGCCTAGATGAGCCAAAATTCAGAGAAGAAGGAAAGAGATGTGTACTTGAGGCAGCTCTTTGCCTTCCGCGAGGTGGTCGAGCTGGTAACCCCTCGCTGCCGAGTTGTAGTGTATTTTACTACAACCCTTTGACGATTCATTCAATCACTTTCATACTGCTAGCCTCGTCTCGGCCCTTACGATTCCTCACTGTCGTGAGAGGCAATGTTATCCGACTGCAACCCAATTGCAATTTGTTCTATTGCATGTACACTGCTAGCCTCGTCTCATCTTGCACGGCATCTGAGTGATGTGAGAGGTAGTGCTCTCTAACTACAACCCATTTGCGATTTGTTTTATTGCATGTGTCCCGCTGGCCTCGTTTTGGCTTGCACGGTGTCTGTGAGATGCAGCGTTATCTAACCACAATCCCGTTTCGATTTATTCTATCGCAGGTGTCCCGATAGCCTCATCTCGGCTTGCACGATTTCTGTGAGATGCAGTGTTCTCTAGCTACAACCTCTGTTGCGATCTGTTCTATCGTTGGTGTCCCGCTAGCCTCATCCCGGCTTGTATGGTGTTTGTGAGATGCAGTGTTATCTAACCACAATCCCTGTTGCGATCTGTTCTATCGCTGGTGTCCCGCTGGCCTTATCTCGGTTTGCACGGTGTCTGTGAGATGCAGTGTTCTCTAACTGCAGCTCGGTTGCGATCTGTTCTACCGCATGTGCTCTGCTGGCCTCGTCTCGACTCGCAAGGTGTTTGTGAGATGTAGTGTTCTCTAACTACAGTCCCATTGTGAGATGCAGTGTTCTCTAACTGCAATCTCATTGTGAGATGCAGTGTTCTCTAACTGTAACCTCACTGCGATCTGTTCTACCGCATGTGCTCTACTGGCCTCATCTTGGCTCGCGCTTTATCCTTACCAACCTCCATCCTATTTGCAAGGCATTAGACTGAATATTCTATTTTGCTGGCCTCTTCCAAGCATGCACGGCATAAGCTCGGTAACCTCTAACTGATTCGTGTAACATCTTATCTACTAACCATCATCCGGTCAGTGTAATATCTGCTAACCACCTTTCGGTCAGTACAATATCTGATCTGCTAAACACCATCCAGGCAGTACAATATCTGATATGCTAACCACCATCCGGCTAGTACAATCTCTAATCTGCTAACCACCATCCGGCTAGTACAACATTTGATCTGCTAACCCCCATTCGGCTAATGCAATATCTGCTCCGCTAACCCCCATCCGGCTAGTGCAATATCTGATCTGCTAACCCCCATTCGGCTAGTGCAATATTTGATTCTCTAACCACTATCCGGCTAATACAATATCTGATCTGCTAACCCCCATCTAGCTAGTACAATGTCTGATCTGCTAACCCCCATTCGGCTAGTGCAATATCTGATCCGCTAACCACTATCCGGCTAGTGCAATATTTGATGTGCTAACCCCCATTCGGATAGTGCAATATATCCTCTGCTAACCACCATCCGACTAGTACAATATTTGATCTGCTAACCACCATCTGGCTAGTGCAATATCTATTCCGTTAACCCCCATCCGGCTAGTGCAATATCTGTTCCGTTAACCCCCATCCGGCTAGTGCAATATCTGATCCCCTAACCCCCATCCGGCTAGTGCAATATCTGATCCGCTAACCCCCATCCAGCTAGTACAATATCTGACCTGCTAACCCCCATCCAGCTAGTACAATATCTGACCTGCTAACCCCCATCCAACTAGTACAATATCTGACTGTCAACCATCCTTAGGTCGGCATGGTGACTCGCTCGTCATTGTCTTTACTAGTGCTTACCATGAACCTTTTTTTCCTACAATAAAGGGGAAAAAAAAATGTAGGGCATATAAAAGAGATACTTACCTGTGGCAG
The DNA here is from genome assembly GCA_947683425.1 of Excoecaria cochinchinensis. Taxonomy (NCBI): domain Eukaryota; kingdom Viridiplantae; phylum Streptophyta; class Magnoliopsida; order Malpighiales; family Euphorbiaceae; genus Excoecaria; species Excoecaria cochinchinensis. The sequence goes on from CANTUQ010000092.1 coordinate 8,572,614, forward strand.
TACATACCTGTTGGGGCCGATGTCAGACGGGTGACCCCCTGAAGGACAGTCTTTTTTTCCCAAATATCGATTCCTCTATCATCTCCAACGTAGCCTCCTTGTTGAAAAGACCTGCGTACTTCTCAAGAGGGTGAGAGAATTTGATGTTGAGCCTCCAATGAGGAAAATAGATTTGAGCCTCCTCAGAGGAAAATTAGATTAGAGGTTTTGTTGCTTGCCTGCAGGAGGATAGGTTTCAATGTCTTTGGCATCTCTTAAAATGATCCTTGTTTTTGTTTTTGTTTGTTTGCTTGTTTGTTTGTTTTTTTTTCTTTCTTGTAAGTTTTTGGGATTCTTACATTTTGGATGTATTTGAATTTTTACAGTATATTAGATTTTCAAGGCCTTGAAAATATCTCCTTTTTTGTTTTGTTTGTTTTTGTTGTTTTTGTTGTTTGTTTTTTGTTGTTGTTGTTGTTTTTTTAAGAGTTGTATTCTTTGTACATTTGAATTTGGATTTTGTGCACTTTGTGTGATGTGTGTGAGCATACATCTTCTGATAGAGAAACTTATCTGGTTGCTCCCAGTATGGCATGCATGAGTAGGCTTGCGCTTTTAAATGTCTTCTTGGGAGCAGGTCTGCGAGATTCCATTCTCGTGAGGACTTCATCTTGATCTGATGGTTCGGCATGGATGAGCACTGATAGAGAGCTAAAGTTGTACCCTGGCCCACTTTTGCGTCTGATTGCCTCCAACTAAAGTATGTGTGGGTAGTCTAGCTTCTCAAAGGATCTTCTTTTCTGTAGATTTGTGTGATTCTGGATTGCCCTTAGCATGGTGTGCCTGGATAGGCTTGTTCTTTTGGGCGTTCCACCTCTGTACATATTCACCTGATTTTATGCTGGATATAGTGGCCAATAATGTTGAGCTGAACCCATCTCTTGGATCACCCTTGCTCATGAGGTCTATTCGATCCTTTCCTTCTAACTCATGTGCACAACAATATATACAAAAGATTGTGTGTGCGTATGGAATCATGTGTGTGAAATTTACATACAAAACTATATACAAGAAACACATGCAAAGGATTAATGTACAAAAATTATGTGTACACAACTATACGTGTAAAGGATTGAATGCAATTGATATGCTTATGGTATGCATGCTAAACAAGTGCAAAGAATTATGCGTTAAATGTATGCAAAGATTATGTACGCGGAATGTGCGTGAAGAATTGCATATGCAAAATATATACAAAGTTCAAGCATATGTGAATGCATGTTGAGCATCATTAAAGGCTTTGCACGTGTAAAGTTATGCAGGGAGATATGCAAAAGATTGTACATGCGAGATGCATGTGAGATGCAAAAATGGATAGACCATATCTTAGGTGGTTAAAGGATTCATTGAGGGTACTGCTCGGCTGCTCACATTGTCTGATGCCCCCAAGGATCTAGAAAAAAGCACTGTCCTTACTTTAGGGACTCTGACCCATAATTGTTTCAAAGAGAACTGACCCGCATGCATCTTTGCCCCCCGGTCAATGAGCATATTGCCCCCAGGACCCTGAATTAAGTTCTGCATTATGCACTACTTGCCTAAAGAGAAGTTATTCGAAGTACTGCCGCCTTATCGCTCCAGGCTTCAAAAGTTATTGCTTTAAAGGTAGTGCGTCCCTTGTGGATTTTCGCACTAGCTTTTCTTAGCGGAAAATGCGTCCCTTTGGGGATTTTCACACAACCCTATGCCCAATTTTTGCCTGGAATAGACCCAACTCACTCCAGCGGCTTTTGTTCATTTTTTTTATGACAGACTGCTCGTTTCCAGGTTTTCACCCTGCCCTTGGCCTAACTTTTGCTTAGAAAGCCAATTACGATTTTCAACTCTAACGGCCTTTTCCTTTTTTTTTTCCTTTTTTTTAAGGGCATGACTAGAAGAAAAGTTAAAGCTACTATCAAAGCCCCCTTCTAGAGTAATCGAAAATTATTCACTGAGGTTTTTTTCCCTAAGCATCGATTGCATTCCTTTGCCTCTCTTGGTGAATGTGTTGCTAGATTGGGTAAGGTGGTGGATGAGGATTGGGTTCCTTAGGGCTTCATGAGGCTGCTTTTTACATTACCACCCATTGTGCTCGTTAGTTCAGAGGGATTAATGATGTAGAGAGGCATCCCTATCTTTCCAAGGTGGACCTTTATCTTCGGCTCTTACCTCCAGATACCACGGCCTCTAGGCAAGCTGTCGGTGAAGGCTATTATGCCATCTATCGGGGGTTGTTCTTTCACTCCCACTAATGCATTCAAGAGGTAGGTGCTTAGTCCCGCAATCGATACTAAAGCTCATCGACTTAGACATCCGGATCATGAGAGCAATAGTAGAGTGTAGTAATTTAGATTTCATGCATTCAACAATGAACGACGCTTCTCTTTTTATAAATGAACTATAAAATAAGGAACACATGTAAATGCAAAGATTGTGTACATTTCGGTATGATTTCTCTATACATGATCATTATCTAACATCGATTCAAAATGCAAAACTACATCTAATCTCAGAGTAGATCTTATAAGCATCAAACCTCTATCTCCAATGAGCCCTCTCGGGTTTTCTTGATTGGATATTTTCTCTCAAGCCTTTAATTTTTGCCCAGGGTGCCTTGTTTCGATTTTCACCCTGACGAGGCACGAATTTTTAGCATGGCCACCTTTTTTTTGGTTTTCGACCCGAGGGGCTTTTATTCTCTTCTTTTGATTTTTAGTCTTCAGCCATGGAACTTCTTAGGTCTGTCGATGTTGATCGATTCTTTGAAGTCATCTTCCTCGCTGTCTATTGATGCTCTCTTAGATAATAATCTCTGGAGAACAAATGGGCCTTCCTATACTGGTCTGAATTTGCCTCATTTGTCTGGAACACCTGGTCTCATTTACTTAAAGACTGAATCTCCCTCTTTCATTGGATGCTTCCTGACTTCCTTCCTAGATGATTGAGCAGAGTGTTTTTTTTTACAGATCTAACTGTAGCGGTAATGACACACGTCCTCGTCTAACGTGTTTAAATGCTGCTGCCATTGCTGCGCCTTGTCGGCTTCTAGAATTTGGGTTTTCATGATTGTCCTTAAAGATTTGAACTCTACTCCGACTGGCCATCACTGCTTCTGCCCCATGTGACTCTCGTAGAAGTTCTGATAGTGGTTCTCTAGCCTCGATTGTAGTTTCGAACCATCTTGACCCAGATCTCCTTGTTAACAGCCTTTCCTGCCCCATTGGTTTGAGGGCAATACAAGGAGGACTTGTGGTCTTTAATGTTATACCTCTGAAGCAACTCTCTATCCTTATCTATAAATTGTCCTTCCATCCATGAACCCTGCATGGTGTGGGAGACCATAATGACATATCAGATTCTTTTCGATGACCCTGTCTATTAGAGACCATAGGGCACACCTCCCCTATAATGTCTATTCCCTAAACTCGAGCAATCAGTATCCATCATAAGTGAATAGAACCCCTTTTTTTCGAAGGTCAAGAAAAATGACAAAGCACGGTCATGTGTATATCAATGGGATTTGAACAAAGCTTGCCCCCAAGATGACTTTCCAATCTACATATTGATTCTTTTCCTTCTCCTTTTTTGTATTTTATTTTTCTCTTTTTTTTTCGTTCTTTGTTCTTTTGTTCTTTTTCCTGTTCCCTCTTCTTTTCATTATATTTTTTTTGTTGTGTTTTTTTTTATGTTCTTTTTTTTTCGGGCAAGCTTTGTTTAAATCCTGATAGTCTACACGTACACGCGCTCCTCCTCTTCTTGATGTGGGACCACACTGACCAACTAAGTCGGGTGTTGAACATAGATAAGAAATTTTGGCTTGATTTATGCTTGTGGATCCCTTCTTTAACCTTCTCTGCCCATTCTAGCCTAAGTTTTCTAGGCTTTTGCTTGGCTGCTCCCTAATCGGGGTATGTTGGAATGGTGTGCTTAGCAATTCCGTGATCAACTCTTAGCATGTCTTCATAGGTTCAGGCAAAGACTTTTTCACATTTTGTTTTATTTCTCTCAAATTTTGATCTCTCTTTAGGAGTTACAATAGATGCTATCAAGATTTTCTTTGGATTTTCCAAAGTTCTGAGATTAAATGGAGTAACATCAATTAAATCAACGTCAAATATGAATGAGTTATGATTATGATTATGCATAGTGAAATCATAAGAGATACCACAAAAGTAAGCAAAAACATTCATCTTATTAATGAAATCAGAATGTCATTATTAACAGTTCAAAAATAAAAAGAACATTCTAAATAGATAATCATTTTTTGCTCTTGTCAACACAGATGTTGTAGCCGATGGTCCATTATCATCCTTAAGAACCGTTCTGCCTTTCCACTTAGGCACTTAATCCATCTTATTCTTTCCCTCTCGCTTTTCTGGGTCGGAGATTTGCTAGGAGTCAATCATATATTGAGTAGCGTGTCTCAAGGTCTTGCAATCATTTGTGGTATGCCCGGTGTGTTAGTGGAAGGCACAATATTGATCCCCCTTATGATTGGGCTGTCCTTGGCTTTTAGCGGGCCTAGCCAGCATTGGTTGTAGCATCCCCTCCTTCATTAGCCTCTTAAGGACCAAAGATAAGAGAGGCACTTGGGTAGTTGCAAACTTGGACTTCATAATTTCTTCTTCAAGATCAGCCAGCCCTTTTTTCGTGCTTGAGGACCTAGGGATGCCTATTGACTGTGAAGGCTTTATTCCTTCTGCCTTTCTTACTTGTTCTTATAACTGCATCAAAGGTCCCTCCGATGTTTCACCTAAGTGCGGACCTGAGCCTGACCTTAAATCATATTCTACCCTTGACGATTTACTATTCAGAGCTTGCATCATTGCTGAAATGTCTTCCTTTTCAGGAATATAGTCGTATACTAGAGCAAGCTTCTTACCTCTTTCTTGTTTAACTGGAAAAATAAATAGCCCTTTGGCTTTGGGTTTGCAAGTAAAAGGAGTCGCTGCAATCGTCAAGGTATAGGCCTTCTTGATAATGGTCGGCTCAACCTGGTTAAGTGTAGTAGTCGCCATAAGTTGAGCTTGCAGAACAAGCGCCATGGCATCCATCCTTTCTTTGACCATGGCCGACATCTTTGTTTTAAGCTCCTCGAACCTTCTATTTAACTCCTGGGCAATTAGGGCACGAGTCTCTTCAGCATATTCTAAGGGGCCAGCCATTTCTGATGCCTTCAGATGCTCTAGCAGGGATGCTAAAACGTTTTTAGCCAACTTGAACTTTGATCGCTCTTTAGACAACTATAAGGATCCCTAAACCACCCAAGCAAATGGTCTACAATGGCTGAAAAGAAAAAAGTTAGAATGATGCATGAATAATATGTAATGCATGATCGGGCTATGCAAGTGGTCCTCGATGGCTGAAAGAGACTATAATAATACACGTTAAATATGTAAAAACTATACATAGGTTGATATGTATATGTAAGAATTATATGCAAAGAATAGGATGTATACATAGGGAAGAAATAAAAAATTTTATTTGTGCATGAATGACATGAATATGCAATGCATTATTCACAACCACATGCAAGCAGATAGATCCTTCCAACCTTATTGCCCCTACACACGAGGTCATATAGTCTCTGTCCTAGGTGGGCTTGATCCATAGGTTAACAGGGAACCCGATGGATGCGCATGGTGCTCAGTGGAAAATTGGCAGCATAACCTCTCTTAACTAATGTGCATACGCATGGATTTTGACCATTATGTATTTAGGAAGTCCGAATAAATTGACATGGGACTATCTGGGCATGAAAACCTTTGATTAGGTGACCAATCAAATTATCTGGGTTTGTCCAATACATAATGATCTATATAGCAGGCAAGGTATTATGGTTCATACAACCTAGGGGAAGTATCTATTGCCATTACATGAGCTTTAGCCAGGGTGATGATACTTTAGGTCTACCAAAGCATGGTCCCTACCAACGGGTCTAGCTCATCACAAGCGTAACGACCGATCTGGTCTCCATTTAATATACCATGATGCTATGAGGCTTGGGCTGGTGATTATCCTTAACACTTCCCTACATTGAGTGAATGTAGGGTCGTGTTTCGGGAATGCACCGAGGTTGAAAGTGGGACCAAACTAACATAGATCTAAGGCACTAATGAGATGCAATGCAGCTTCGAAAAGGAATGAAATTTTTAAATCAAAGCCCAATTATAAGTTTTAACCAAGGTACTTTCGAAGCGAAGTCTCGAGTATTATCCCCAATGGAGTCATTACTGTGACGCAAGCCGAACCCTGGGCCGCCCCGAACCGTCCGCTTTTAGGGCTTTCGAGAGAGGTTCATAAAAACTTGTAAGAAATTACAAGTGCATCCATTTTGGGCAACAAGGAGGTTTCATGGAGTCGCCACCCAATAGAACATTGGGAAAGGTCGTCTAGCATCAGTGAGCCTAAGAGATCACTGCTATGTCCATCATGGGCAAGCCGGAGGTGTCTTGAAGGCTTCCACCCTAACAGTAGGATAGCCCTCTCGCCTCATGCTTGGGCAAACCAGAGGTGTCTTGGAGGCCTCCACCCCTAATAGAACATTAGGATGGCCCTCTCGCCTCGTGGCGCCTAGGACTGAGCAAGTTTGAGCCTTTTTATGGGACACAAGAGGTGTCTTGGAGGCCCCATCCCAATAGAACATTGAGATGGACCTCTCACCTCGTTCAGCCCAAAGACCAGAGCAGGTTCGGTACTTTCCATTTATTCATACCTTGGTTAGATTTATAATTGAATTTTGAATTTACGTTTCATCCCATTTCTCATCCGATTCAGTGCAATTAAATTAAAGCGCGAATTATCCATTCAGGGAAAGCGATAAATAAAAGCATAATTAAAATAAAGCATATGAAAATAAATTACAACAAAACTAGGGGTGGAATACAACCCCCATTATAAATAAAATATAAATCATGCATAAAACGGACGGTTTGTTAAGGATGAGGACATTGGTACCCGCATGCATACCTTAAAAAAATGTTAAAGGTGATGGTTTATTTGGGTATGAAAAAGTAGGACATTGGTCCCATTTTTTATTTAGAAAAATACCAAATTAATTAATATAAATGTTTTTGTGATTTTCTTTTTGAACGTGCATAAATAATTTTATTAAAGATTACATGGTAAAAAAAATGAATAATCCGAATAAGGAAAACAATACAAATAATAAAAAAAATTAAGGAAAATACCACGCCAAATGAGCCTCCTGGATCTCCCCGTGTACTCGCAGAAATGCCCAAGCAAAGAGAATAAGTTTTGGAATAATAATAAACACAAATAAAATAATGTTAGCAATTAAATCAATAAGATCAATTTAAACGCATAAAATAATAAATAACAAATTAAAATAAATAAAATGAGATGACATCAAAAGAATGATAAATGAATTAAAATGTTAATAAATCAAAATAAATGCAAAAAATGCATTATGAATGACAAAAGGATTAAATGATGTGATTGAAATAAATAAAACATACCAATGACCTAATACATAAAAATATGAACATGATAATAATAATAATGAAAATAAATGAATAAAAAGTAAATATATAACAATAGCAATCAAAAAGAATGATAACAAAAAATTAAATAAATGACATGATTAATTAATGCTATCACAATTAACATAAATCATTTACATGGCAAAAAGATCAACCAAAATGAATTAATTAATTACATGTAAAAAATAATGAGGAACCAAAGCAAAATAAATTAGTTACATGTTAGAAATAATAAGAAATCAATATTTACATGAACATAAATAATATATATAAACACATTAAATGAGACAAATATAAAAATAATAGAATAAATAAATAAATGAAAATCATAAGAATATACATGTTAATCAATTAAATATGAACGAAATAATAAAAAAATAAAAGATCAAGCCCAGAATGTTTACCCTCAGAGTTTCGAATTCAATGCAGGTAAAAATGATCGATTTCTTAGTCTTTGATTTGCAAGATTAGAATTGAATATAATGAAAATGTTGGAATTTTAATCCAAAAAAATAAATTGCAAAGAAAATAATAAAAGAAAATCAAAAATTCTTTAAGAATAAAAAAAAAAAAATTCTTCGCCTAAATAATGATTTTTTATTAAAAAAATGTTCTAAAAACAAACAATTATTTTGTTTGTCTCAAGGAAAAGAAAAATTATTTATAAAAAGAAACTTGTTTTTAGAAGATCAAATAAAAAATTAGATTTCAAGAACAAACAACTATTTTGTTTGTCCCAAAACCCATTTTTTCATCAAAAAACTCAATTGAAAAAAATATGTAATAAAAAAAGTAAGAAAATTGAATTTTGAGAACAAATAATCACTTTATTTTGTCTCAAAATTAATTTTTCAACAACAAAACTCCTTCTAAAAAATATTTTAGAAGAAATTCCATTGAAAAAAAGAAGTAGAAGAACTGAAATTTTTATTTTATTTTTTGGGGAAAACCTAGAGTGAATTGTTTTGAAGAAGAAGAGAAAAAATTAAGAAAAACCCTAAAAAATTTCCCCCTCCTTTCTCTTTCCATCTTTTTCTTTTTATATGAAGAAAAAATAAAAACCTAACCAATTAATGAAGAAATATTAATTAAATAAGATATTATTTATTTTAAATTTTGAAAATGGAAAAAATCATTAAAAACCCTAAAAAATGGGATAGGAAATCAAAATTGGGTGAAAATCCGGAAAAAAAATAAATTGATTTTAGGTGAAAAACAGCAATTTCGACGGAATAGGGGTGACCGACGCCCATCGGTGGGCGCGCAGGACGGGCCGCACGTCGCTCACACGCAGGAGACGTTCTGCTCGTCGCTTGCCCGCGAGCGCCACGCGGGGCGCCGCTCGCAGCTCCCGCGCTGCCGCGGCCGACATTCGCAATTTTTTTTTAAAATTTTTAAATTTAACTAAAAATACTTTAATTTCTAAACTCCATTTTTCAAATCTAATTTTCAAAATATTTTTTATTATTTTTTAATTTTTTCACTCTAAAATGCAAATTTGACAAGGAAATTATCATCTTTAACCTTTTGGCCTGTGAACAGGCATCTTGTCATCATTAGGCAACTCTGATTTGAGCTATCTTCGGACCCGGTGTCTACAGCATGTGATTGAATATTCTATTTTGCTGACCCCCACCCGTATCTATGACTGATAACTAGGAGCGACGGCGACCGGCATAGATACGGGCTGCCCCCTCGCTGGGTCCTATTGCCGAAATTGAGCCTGGGCTTACCCCGACGAGGAAAGGCTGTTCACACACTGCCATGAACTCTAACGTGTCTCTAACCACCCCTCCTAGCTCTGTGAAGGCCCTGGACAGTCTGAGGGTCTGATCTCTGGATGTGTCTCTAATGTGCCCGAGTCTATCCTCTGTTTGCTCCCTGAACTCTCTGATAGACTGAGAGATGGGAGGTATGGCACCCTCAAGCACCTCCATCCTGAAATGGAGAGCCTTGACTGACTCGTCCACCATCTGGGCGGCTGCATCTACCCTCTGAGCCGCAGCATCATGGGAGGTGCACAAACTCTGCCTCAGCTGCTCGATAAGTCTCCCCTGATCCTCAATAAGCCTCCCATGCTCCTGTATTACTCTATCCTGCTGATCTAGCCGCTCCGGAATCACCCTATCTCTCTCCTCCTGTCTACGCTCTATAGAGGCAAAGAGAGAGGTCATAGCTATTAATAGATCTAGTTGAGCTGGCTGTAGTGATGATGGTGATGCAGGTGGTGCTGACTCTGGCGCCTGCTCGGGAGGTGGTGCTGTAGAGGTGGATGCCCCCGGGTGCCCCCCTCTACTATAAGGGTGGAACCTCTCAGGATCCCAGGGTGCAATCTGCTGTACCCTAGACGGAGGGGAAGGAGTGGGGTTCTGCACTCTCTGCACCGAAGGAGTCACGATCAATTCGTCGACATTGAACTCTATCCCCATATCAAAAGGGGTCCGTGGATGCTCCTCATCTGGCTGCTACTGGGGAGGCTGGCCCTCCTGGTACTGGGGCTGCTTGGGAGGCTACTCCTCTGCCGGCTAGAGTGAGGGAAGGCCGAAAGCGCATCGAGTCTCATGGATAGTATGCAGCCTATACTCCTCAGGGTAACCCTGCGGCTGAACTATCATCCCTATAATTAGGGGCGACACTGCATCCACATAAATGCTCTCGCCTAAAGCGGGCCCTAAATGGTCTGGACGAGCTCCTAGCTCCAGCAATAATATGGTAACTACTCCTCCCACACATACTATAGGTGCTATCCCCTTAGACACTCTGACCAAATTAGCCACGATCTCGTGGCTAATGTTGAGTAGATGCCCTGCAACCATGGCCCACAGACTCTAGATCTCTGCGGCATTAAGTGAGCCCAGGTTACCAGCCCGTCGCAGGTAGGAGCTGGAGAGAACCCTATGAATGTACCGGAGGGCCTGCGACGAGAGTACTGTACTCTTTGCCGTATCATGGTTCTACGGTACTCCCGACGGAGCTATGACCTCCCAATGCTGGCACCTAACGGCCCTCTAAGGCACTATGACATCATCTCCAAAGGGTAATCCCATAGCCTCTGTGAACCGCTGGTGGGTGATGCTGTAGTGACAGCCGTCGACCCAAAACTGAATGACCCCCTCCTCTGTGTCCGATCTCTGGAATCCCCCGTAATGCAAAGTAGCGAGAAATTATCAGACAACCCCAGCTGGGTGTGGAATGAAGGCCATAGGAACTCCGTCCATCCGGCAGCCGCTACTAATGCATTAACCTCATATAGCATCCCCATGGCCTCTAAGAATGGTCTGGAGATGAAGCAGCTGGCTCGAAACTGTACTCGGGCCAGCCATCTGAACCTCTGCCTAGCCTCATCACTCATCCAGGCTGGAGCCTGAGGCTCAGGCTGATAACGTGGAACATGTCATCGTGGAGGCATCCTGAAAAGAAAATGAAAAAATTAGCTTTGCATTATAGCCGCAGGCAGTTAATTAAAAACTTTCAAATTTCTGCAATGTTTAACTGAAATGTGTTTATCAAAATTTTGGCGGCATTCAGATAAGGAAATTAAAAAGAATTTGGGTAGAATCCCGGCAAGAATGCGCCAAACCAGAAGAATAAAAGAAATAATAAAAATTTGGGCATCACCCCAGCAGGGATGTGACAAATCCAAAAATTTTTGGGCAGCATCGCGACAAGGATGTGCCCCACTTCCTACATAAAAAAGACATAATATATGGACAGGCCTCAGGCCCCAAGCAACATTTTCAAACAATTTTTCTAATCTTATTTAGTTCATATTAACCCTAAAACTACCTTAAAACGATTTAACTGTACAAGTTCAATAGTTTTTCTATCCTTTTGGTTCTAGTGTGCATGCATTTTTATAACTATGTTTATACACTATCTAAAGAAATCAAGTGGAAATAGGCAGAATTATACTACACATGCATTTTTCATGCGAATTATTCAAAAAAAAGAAATAGAAAGTAGTGGAAAAGAAATTGACCAACTAACCTTGAAGTCAACGAAAATGCACTAAAAGAAAATTTAACGAAATATGAAAATGATTACTCCTAAAGATGCATGACACTGCGAGGACCATTTTGGTGCGAATAGCACTCAAAACTGACAAAAAATGAGTGAGAAAATGCAAAAAAAAATGGAGAGGAAGCGACGGGCAGCGAGAAGAAATGAAAAGAAGAAGAAAAGAGGTCGTTGTCCCGTCGGTTGGCCCTCCTTTTATAATTTCTCATGACCGACGGGCTGCCCTTCCATAGAGCTGAGCGATGGGCAGTCCATCTGTCTCTCGAAATTCTGAACTCATCCCTTCATTAATTACGCAATTAATTCTAATTAATTTCTAAGTAATTAATGCCCCCCTTTTTTTCTGAATATTCCTCGACTTTCGCGTCTGGCGCGTGTCCCTGTTAAATTGACAAAACAATAAAAATATACGAAAATTAGTTTATGTGCGTGACATGCATGGAAAATATGCAGGGAATAAATTTGCCAGGTGATCGATGACCGACCGGCTAGCCGTCTGAAGGATGATAGACGGGAATCCCGTCAGTCATGTCCTTCTTATAAATTGCAACATTTTCCTTTGACTACGTGCCTTCTCATCATTTCAAGTCTATACCGGGTTCCTTTCTCAGGTTTTCTCCCTTTTCCTTCCTTATTTCCTTTGCTAATTTAGAGTTCCAATTATAACCCTTGAAAAATGTCTTCTCCTGCTATTATCAAGATGCACCGAATTTTAGACAACCCTCAAACTTGGGAAAATTCCACCCTTGCTCTGCTTTCTGGTCTGAAATTATTGAGAAGAGTTAGGATAGATTACAACCTCCTTTTGGCTGCAACCCGCTTTTAGGATCTGCGATTCCATGTTTTTAGATTTACTTATTAGGAGTTATGCCCCCTGCCTGAGGAGTTTGTTGCCATTGTCGGAGCCTGGTATCCCCCCAGTGCTTTACCTTGCATTCCTCGCTATGGTCTGATGCATACCCAGGATATCACTTTAGCCTTGAGCCTTGCTCCTTTCGATGCTGCTTGTTTGGTTCCTCAGGGTCCCATATTCACCTTAGAGCCACTGATTGAGGCATTGGATGAGTTCCCTTATGTTCCTCTGTACCGCGCGGGTGTTATCTTCTTATTCTGTCTGATGAGGTACTTGATTGTGGCCTCAGAGGAGCTGATCGGTGACTCTCATTTGTTCGGGATTCTAGATGATTTTCATCGCAGGCTGACCCCCTTTCCACTGATCCTTGCTGAGACTATCCTAAGTCTTGACTCTGTCCGTGCCGAATTTTCTACTTCCTTTTCTAGGAGTCCCTTATTACTCCAGGTAAGTCATTATTTTAAAGGTAGTGCATCCCTTGTGGATTTTCACACTAGCTTTTCTTAGCAGGGAGTGCGTCTGTAGACACCAAGTCCTGAGTCAGCCTAGATCGAAGTTACCCAATGATGATAATTGCCTTCACAGGCTTAAAAGGTTAAAAGTGATGGTTTTCTCGTTAAATTTGCATTTTAGAGTGAAAAATTAGAAAATAATAAAAAATATTTAAAAAATTAATTTTGAAAAATGGGGGCTTAAAATTATAGTGTTTTTAGTCAATTTAAAATTAAAAAATAAAAAAAAAATTTCGGATAGCGAGTGTCGGGCGCAGCGGCGCGCCTGCGGTAGCGCGCTGGCTCCCAGCTCGCGGGCGCCCTGCCCAGCACGCAGGCGCCCAGCGCACTGGGCGCGAAGAGGCGGTCGCTAAAGAGCGTCACCGCGCGCGATTTCCGCGCCTCTGCGCGCGGATTTCGCGCAGCCTCGCTGCGTGAAGCCCGTCGCTCTATAGCGACGGGCTTCCCTCCTCCCCTGGCCGTCGCTATAGGGTCTGATACCCTCTTTTCCGATTTTTTCATCCAAAAATCCATTTTTTATCCCATTTTTTTTGGGTTTTTGAGTTCAAATTAAATTCTAAAATATTTTTTTAGATAATTAATTAATAAAACTTGATTTTATCATTAAAAATAAAAGAATTTTGTGTTCAAATAGGTTTGTTTTCCTTAATTAAATTAGGGCAACCTTTTTTATTTTATAAAGACCTTATGATGAAAAATCAAGGAGGCCTCCACATTTTTTTTAGACCAAAAATTTCTAGAATTCTTCTTCTTCTATTTTCTCTTTAAAAATTTCAGATTTCTCTTTTTAATTAAAAAGGTTTAATTGAAATTGAAAAAATCAATCTTCAATTCTTAATTATTCCAATTAATTTCTTTGTTTTTCCTCCATAAACACAAGAAATTAATCATCACTTTGAAATCAATTTCTTTTCAATCTTAAGCATACAAATCAATTCCTTTGTTTTCTCAATAAACAAAGAGAATTAATTTTATTGCTAAATTATTCTTTTAAGCAATTTTCCGGAAAATCATCACTTTTCCTTCATCAAATCCAATACACTGAGGGTAAATATTCTAGGCTCAATTTCTATTTTATTTAATTTATTCATGTATATTTTATTGTTTTTATTGATTTATTAATTGTTTTCATTTATCCATTTGTATTGATTTTATATTCGTTCTATTTAATTGTTTATATATGATTTTATTTTTATTCATGTGAATATTGTTTTCTTTTAATTCCTAACATGTAAATGATTTTATTTTGATTCCTCACTATTTTTAACATGCAAATAATTAATTAATTTTTGTTAATCATTTTTGCCATATAAATAGTTTATATTAATTATGAACACATCAATTAACCTTTTTATATATCATTATTATTTTCATCATTCTTTTGTTTACTAATTTTTATTATTCTTTTTATCATTGTTACATGATTGATTTATTATGATTTGTTTATTTATTCATTTATTATTTTTCACTTATCATCATTATTTTCATCATGTGTATATTTTCATGTACTAATTGATTAATATGTTTTATTTTATCTTCATCACATCATTTAATCATTTATCACATATAATGCATTTTTCTCATTTATTTTGGTTTATTAACATTTTTATTCCATTATCATTCTTTTCATATCATCTTATTTTATTTTAATTTGTTATTCATTATTTTGTATGTTTAATTGATTTAATTGATTTAATTACTAACATTATTTTAATTGTATTTTGTTTTTTTATGTCTAAACTCATTTTTTTGATTGGGCATTTTCGCGAGCACACGGGGAGGTCCAAAAGGCTCGCTCGGAATATTTATTTTTCTTTATTTGTAATATTTTGTTTATTTGGCTTTTTCCTATTTATTTTTGCCATATAATTTTCTTGTAAAATTGTTTATTTAGGCCTGCTAGAAAGAAAGTCACTAAACCATTTTTATTAATTAACTTGGTATTTTTTCTAAATAAAAATGGGACCAATGTCTCAATTTTCTCCATCCAAAATCATCAAATAAAAATTATTTCATAATAATATGCATGCGAGGACCAATGTCCTCACCATTAATGAATATCTCGATTTATGCTTGATCTGTATTTTATTTACAATGGGGGTTGTATTCCGCCCTTAGTTTTATTGTAATATTTTTACATGTGCTTTATTTTACTTATGCTTTTACCGCTTTTTCTTAAATGTATGTTGTGCGCTTTAATTAATTGCATTAAATGTATGTGAAATGGGATGAAATAATAAATTAAAAACTCAATTATAAACTTAACCAAGGTATGAATAAATGAGAAGTCCCGAACTCACTCTGGTCTTTGGGCTCAAAGAGGCGAGAGGTTTACCCTCCAAGACACCTCTTGTGTCACGAGACTTTGACGTTAATCCTAGGCTCCTTAGGGCGAGAAGTTTACCTTCCAAGACCCCTTTGGCTGGCCCAAAATGGATACTAAGCGCAGTCTTAGGCTCTCCGAGGCGAGAGAAACTTTCCCAATGTTTTATTGGGTGGCGACTCCATGAAACCTCCTTGTTGCCTAACATAGACGCACTTGCAATTTATTGCAAGCTGTCAACAGACCCACAAATGCCCCGATCGCCCTCAAGTAGGCGGTCCCATTGGCGGCCGCCAGGATTCGGCGCGCGTCACAGCGTCCTTTTTTGATTTTCACACAACCGTATGCTTTACTTTTGCCTGAAGTGAACCCAATTCACTCTAGTGGCTTTTATTATTATTTGGTTTTTTTCTTTTCTTTTTCTTTTCTTTTCATTTTCCTTTCTTGTTCCCTTTTTAGATATGGTTGGAAGAGAAGTTGAAGCTGCTATCAAAACCAGCTCCAAGGGTCATTAGTCAATATTTTCTGAGGCACTTTCTTCCTCGTCAGTGACTGTACTTATTTGCGACCCTCGACGAAGGTATTGCCAGATTCAGCAAAGTAACAGATGAGGACATTAGCTTCGCGAGTGCTTGGCTTCCCCTATCTGCTGCGATAGTCAATGGCTCTTCGGGATGTGTTCCCTTATGCGGACTTCATGAGGCCACCTTTTATATCACGGCACGATGCTTTCGATAGTTCGGGATGACTCAAGATGTGGTGAGAGTCCCTCTATCTTTTCGAGGCGAAGTTCTATCTGCAGCTTTTGCGACCCGGTACTATGATCTTTGGGCTGAATTACCAGTGAAGACTGTTATTTCCTCCTTTGGAAATCATTCTGTCGTTTCTACTAGCGCATACAAGAGATGGGTACTTAGCCCTACCGTTGACAATAGGACTCGACGACTTAGACATTTGGCCAGCGAGAGTAGTAGTAGGGTTTAGTTTAGATTTGTATTCATTTTGAGCAACATGTTTCTTTTTAGAATAGAACTTAAAAAATAATATGAATGAATAAATTCAGTTTATTTCATTTCACAAAATTGTGTACATCTCAGTATGATTTCAATATACATGATTGTTATTTAACATTAATTCAAAAATGCAAAACTACATTCATTCAAGGAGCCAAATCTTGATAGCATCAACTCCTGTTACCAATCTACCCTCTCGGGTTTTCTTGATTGGACATTTTCACTCAAGCCTCTAATTTTTACTATGATGCCTTTTTTCAGTTTTTACCCTGACGAGGCACCCAATTTTAGCAAGGTCGCCTTTTTTCGGTTTTCAACTCGTGGGCCTTTTATTCTCTTCTTTAGATTTTTGCTTTCTTTAACCATGGAACCTCTTGAGTCTATCAATGTTGATCGGCTCCTAGAATTTGTTGCCATCGCTATCTGATGGAATTGCCGCTCCATTTGACAACAGCTTCTTGAGGATGAAAGGACCTTCCCATGTCAGCCTAAACTTCCCTCTGATATCGGGCACACCTGGTCTCATCTGCTTGAAAACCAAGTCTCCTTACTGCAACGGGTGTTTCTTGATCTTCTTTTTGAACGACCTGGCAAGCCTTTTCTGATAGACCTGATTATGATAATAAGCTCTCAATCTGCTCTCATCCAGCATGCTCAGATGTCGCAGCCGCTGTTGTACCCACCTAGTTTTCGAGGTCTGAGCTTCCATAACCACCCTCAATGACTTGAGCTCAATCTCGACTGGCAATACCGCTACCGTGCCATACACAAAGGAATACGGCGTGGCCCCTATAAAGCCTCTGATAGTCGTTCTTTAACCCCAGAGTGCAAAAGGTTACTTATCCGCCCAATCCTTATAATTCTGAACCATCTTGGCCAGGATTCTCTTCACATTCTTGTTGGCGGCTTCTACTGCACCATTAGCCTGTGGACGATAAGGAGAAGACTTAAGATGCTCAATGCCATACTTCTGGAGTAACCTCTTCGTTTGAGCCATAAATTGGACCCCATTATCGGATACAACGTGGTGTGGGAGGCTGTACCTGCATATCAAGTTTTTCTCAATGAATCTAGCCATATCCCATGCATCAACCTTTCCGAAAGACTCAGCCTCTACCCACTTGGTAAAATAGTTGATAGCGACTATGATAAATTTATGTCCATTAGAGGCCATGGGACATATTTCTCCAATAATGTCAATTCCCCAAGCCGCGAATGGCCAAGGAGATGTCAGGTTGTGTAATTCGGAAACCGGCAAGTACCTTAAATTCGCATATTACTGACACAACTAGCATTGCTTCACGTACTTTGAACAGTTTATATCCATGGTGAACCAATAGAATCCTTGTCTCATGATCTTCTTGGCCATAATTAAACCATTCATGTGGGCTCCGCACACGCTGGCGTGAGTTTCCTCAATCACCTTTTTGGCTTCTTTCTCTTCCAGACACCTCAATTGGATACCGTCGACCAGCCGCTTGTATAACATCCCGTCTATACAGATAAACTGAGCAGATAGCTTGCGGATCATCCTCTTATCTTTTTTGGTAGCCTCTTCTGGAAATATTGCATTTTCTAGATAATTCATGATATAATAATACCATGGCTTTCCATCTGTTACTTCTATTTCCATTATTTGCTTGGACTAAAAGCTTGGCCTTTTCGAACTGGAGATCAAAACCGACTTCATGGTCACCCCTTCTGGATTATCCCATATTGATACCAAAGTTGCGAGAGCATCGGCTAATTGATTCTCATGCCTCGGCACAAAGTGAAATGTACATACTTCGAATTGATTACTCAAGTCCTTCAAGTGCCTGACATATGGGATCAATCGTTCCTCTTTGACGACTCACTCGCCCCTAATCTATTGATCACTAAAGATGAATCTCCAAATACTTCCACGTTCTTTGCCCCCAAAGTTATTAGAGCTTCCAACCTGAAGGTGCATGCTTCATACTCGGCTTCATTGTTGGTAGCCTTATATCTTAGCTTCTTAGCCAATAGAAGTTTCTCGTCGTCTGGGGTTGTCAGAATAATTCCTACTCCTGCCCCTCTATTGTTTACAGCTCCATCAAAGTGAAATTACCAACCCTGTACCATGATGGCTGTCACGTCCTCATCTGGGAAGTTGAATTCATACGAGTCTCCTAGGATCGTGTGCTCAGCTAGAAACTCTACCACTGCGCGCCCCTTGATGGTCTTTCGAGTGATATACTCAATGTCAAACTCCTGTAGTAGTAACAACCATCTCCCCATTTTTCTAAGTAAAGATGGAGCTTCCTGTAAGTACCTGAGAGGATTCTATTTTGGTACGGCTTGTACCCTGTAAGAGTGGAAATAGTATCTCAACTTCTTAGATGCCCAAATTACTGCGAGCCATATCTTTTCTACTTCCGCGTACTTGACTTCATAAGCAAGGAATTTCTTACTGAGGTAATAAACTGCAAATTCTACTCTGAACTCATCTTCTTGAGCTATCATAGCACCCACAAAACTATTCTCTATGGCCAAATACAAGATAAGCGGCTTGACTGGCTGTGGCGATCTCAGAACTGGTGGATTCAGCAAATATTCTTTGATGGTGTCAAAAGCTTTCTGACAGTCCTCATTCCACACTACTCGTTGGTCCTTTCTGAGCAGTTTGAAGATTGGCTTGCAAATCGAAGTAAGCTTGGCAACAAGCCTGCTGACATACTGCAATTTGCCCAAAAAACTTCTGACGTCCTTCTCCTTTGGAGGCACCGGCATCTATCTGAAGGCCTTAACCTTGTCCGGGTCGATTTCGATTCCCCTCTGGCTAACCACATGTCCTAGAAGCTTCTTTAAGGTGACACCAAAGATACATTTCTTGGGGTTTAATCGCAAGTTATACTTTCTGATCCTCTGAAAGAACTATTCTAGAGCTTCAAAATGGCCTTCTCTGGTGGCTGACTTGATCATCATGTCATCCACATAAACTTCTACCTCCTTGTGAATCAAGTCATCTAGAATCCTTGTGGCCATTCTTTGATAAGTCACGCTTACATTCTTCAAGCTGAAAGGCATTACCCTATAAGCGAATGTCCCCCACTCTGTGATGAAAGCTATCTTAATCTGGTCGACTAACTTATTGAGTATCTGATTGTAGCCTGCATAACCATCCACAAAGCTATACATCATATAGGCAGCTGTTCTATCCCCCAACACGTCTATATGGGGTAATGGAAAGTCATCCTTTCGACAAGCCTTATTCAAGTCTCGATAGTCCACACATACCCTCACCTTGCCTTTTTTCTTGGCTACTGGTACAACATTGGCCAACCAAGTTGGGTGCTGTACCTCAATTAGGAACTTGACTTCGATCTGCTTGTGGATTTCTTCCTTCACCTTGTCTGCCCATTCTGGCCTAAGCCTCCTCAGCTTCTGCTTGACAGGCTTATAGTCTGGGTACGTCGAAATGGCATGTTTTGCAATTTCTTGGTCCACTCTTGGCATATCTTCGTAGGTCCAGGCAAAGACTTTTTCATGTTTTCTTAATATTCTCTCCAACTTTTCTCGCTCTTCAGGAGTTATGTTAGATGCTATCAGGATTTCTTTCGGGTTTTCTGAGGTTCCCAGATTAAATGGAGTAGGATCTATTGAATCAATATCAAATATAGATGGATTATGATTATGATCATGCATAATGAAATCATCAGAAACATCGCACAAGTAAGCAAAATCGTTCACTTTATTGATAAAACTAAAATTATAATTAACATTATCAAAAAGTTCTGGAGTAAAAAGAAAATCTAAATTATTTTCCTCTTCCTCTTTCGCCGGCGCAACTGTTGAAGTTGATGGCTCTACATCGATCTAGCATTTTGGATGCTCTGCAGTGACCCCCTATACAGCTTCTCCAACCTTTGCTTTTCCCTTCAGTTGGGTAGCCACCAGCCTTTCAGTGATAACTTCCTCGGGTGTCTCGTGGTCCCAGAATGCCTCCCCGGTCATGATTTCTTCATCCTAAAAGCCCTATGCTGGCTTGAACAATCTAATGTACCAGTTGAAAGACATCATTAAAGACCTCAAACCCCGATACAATCCTTCCGTCAACCCACTGAGGTTCAGCTTCTCCCATGTGAGCACATACTGCCATGGCTGGTACAAAGCTCTCTCTGATGTGGGGGACTTCCTTCAGTGGCCTTTTCCCCCTATTCACCGCACCTTTATAGCCAAAGCCCTTTCTATCCTTCTGGCCTCTGATAGCGATGGCGGCTAGCAGCCCCTGCAAATTCTTGCCTAGTCCTGCACCGGGGAGGAATAACATCCTCTTTTATTATATTCAACACTTGGGTGCTTCCATCTATCTGCTCTTCCCCGTCTATCACAGCGATGTGGAACCCATTGAAAGGCTGCCTTGCAATCTCTAATATAGAAACCTGGTTCTCCCTGGCAGCCCTTATGGTCACAACCTGCCCTTCGTTAGGAATTTTTACCATCTAGTGTAATGTAGAGGGGATGCCTCCAAGCTTATGGAACCATGGCCTTCCCAAAAGGGCTGAAAAGTTGGCGAGAATAGGCAGTACTACGAACTCCACCTCTGTCTCCATTGGTCCTATCTTAACCACCATTTTGAACGTCCCAGAGGCATGCCTTCGCGAGTTATCATAAGCCGTGATCGTTAAATCAGACTTAGCCAGCATATCTTCCGTCACCCCACAAGCTGCCATTGGTACCTGAGGGCACACATTGATTGATGAACCATCGTCCACCATAACGCAAGCCGTGTGCTTCTGATTGACCTGTGCCTGAATGTATAAGGGGCGGTTATGGTTGCGGCCTTCTGCCGGCAAGTCAGCACTCGTGAATATCACATTTTCCTCAACTCCTCCTTTTACCACATCCAGCAATTCTGTGGGTGAGATGGTCGTGGCTACGGTTGTTTCACATAATGCCTCCACCAACTTCTGCCTATGGGATGGAGATTGCCTTAAAAGATCCCATATTGAAATCTGAGCCGACATCTTTTTTAGCTGCTTCAATATCGGGTCATCTTCCGGCTCCCTTTCTTTTTGGCCTACTGTGGGATCTTGTGGCCTTTTGACTTATGGAGCTCCTCTTCCACTCCGGGTCACTGCTCCTACTTGCTTCTTCTTCTCCTTCTTTCCTCCTCCTTCCTCCTCTGAACCCCATGGGTCCGGGACTACTTCACTCTCAACATCATTAACTTCATTTCCACTTTCATCAGTGGACCAGCAATCGATCACTGCAGCAGGAAGCCCTTCTTCACTTACCTCAAGGAGGCTCATGACAGCAGTGTTGGCACTGATGCCGTATAACTCTCTCAATACATACTCTTCGGGCAAACTGGACCCGATCATGAATATTAGTGGGGGCACATTGTTGTACCCAGTTTTCTTCTGATTCCCTCTCTTCTTTAGGTCTGTGATTTGATTTGAATCAATCAAGTCCTGAATCGTGTGCCTCAGTACCATGCACTCATCGGTCGTATGCCCAGTGTGCTGATGATATGCACAGTATTCATTGTCCTTATGTCCCGGCAGACCTTGAGTCCTGGCTGGTCGCTATGGCAGAGGCTGCAACTTACCCTCCTTCTTTAACCTCAGAAGTACCAATGACAGAGACCGTCCTAGATTGGAGAAATGCCTCGGGGTCGTGCTGGTGGCTGAAACTTTAGCTATCTTCCTCATGCCACTACCGGAGCCTGCTGACCTAGCTGCCCCCTGACTGCTGCTACCCTTCTTGGCATAACTCTCGTTACTTGCTCTCCTAGAGAGTTACTCTCCTTCTACTTCAATAGCGATGTCTTTCAGAGACTCCTAGTCTCTCAATTCCTTCATTTTTAATCCATCTCTCAGATACGGGCTCGTATTTTTTATAAAGAGCCATATCTGATCTTGAGTATCTGGCTTTCTTTTTATCTTCATCACCCGATTCCTCCATCGAGTCAGATACTCATGGAAAGACTCACCTGCCTTCTACTGCAATAGTTCTAAGTCCTTGAGAGCACCTCCATTCTCGTAATGCATTCATACTGCCTCAGAAACTCTTCCGTCAACAAATCGTAAACCTCCTTTGTTGTACAATCAAGCTCATGATACCAATCCACTGCTGGGCCGGTTAAGCTTAGGCAAAAGTACTCAATCTTTTGCGATTGGGTTAAAGTAGTACCCTTCATCACCAGTGGGTACTGCTTTATATGCGTGGTGGGATCGGAAGTACCATCAAATTTCGGGACGTCAGGCATCTTGAAGTTCGTGGGGACCAGATCTTCCCTTTCTAACTCCTTGTCTTCGGGGTTTATCCTCTGACCCCTTGTCAGTATTCTTGCCATCACTTCAAACTTCTCTTTCATATTCTTCTAAATGGCTTCTTCATTCTGTGGTGCCTTCCCTATTTCTGACACTATTTCTTCGTATTCATCCTCTTCTAGGTCATCTTTCAACCTCTAGGCCAGCCTTCTCCTCTGGGCCCATAATGTGGTAGCCCTTAAGTCCACGGGTGGTGGATGCATCTCCTCTAGTGGATCCTTTCTGACTTCCTCCCATTCATTTTGTCTCATGGAAGGAGGAAGTGGGTTCTATGGCGCAACTGGTTGAGCCATTGTTGCCATCATAGCCATCATTCGATTCTCAAATTCCTCCAACCTGCAGCCCAACTCTTTAGCTATCAAGGTCCTAGTAGCATATATCCCCCTTGGCGAGTTGGCCATTTCAGAGTCTATAGAGAATTGAGAGGATGTAGCGTGACTGCTTTCTAAGACTAAATTAAAGAACTCTACCCTTTCTGGCAGCTCAAAGAACGAATTTATGTGTAGTCGCCCTTGAGGACCTCTTGACCACCTGGACCGATCTATGATGGCTGCAAAACAAACCCATTAGGATGATGCATGAATGCCATAAAATGCATGATCGTGCTATGCAACATCCACAAATCACATGCAAGCACATAGGTCCTTCCAACCTTATTACTTCCACACACGAGGACATAGTCTCTTTCCTAGGTGTGATTGTGTGACGCACGCCGGATCCCCGCGGCCGCCTATGGGACCGCCCGCTTGAGGGCGATCGGGGCATTTGTGGGTCCGTTGACAGCTTGCAATAAATCGCAAGTGCGTCTATGTTGGGCAACAAGGAGGTTTCATGGAGTCGCCACCCAATAGAACATTGGGAAAGTTTCTCTCACCTCGGAGAGCCTAAGACTGCGCTTAGTATCCATTTTGGGCTAGCCAAAGGGGTCTTGTAAGGTAACCTTTTCGCCCTAAGGAGCCTAGGATTAACGTCAAAGTCTCGTGACACAAGAGGTGTCTTGGAGGGTAAACCTCTTGCCTCTTTGAGCCCAAAGACCAGAGTGAGTTCGGGACTTCTCATTTATTCATACCTTGGTTAAGTTTATAATTGAGTTTTGAATTTATTATTTCATCCCATTTCACATAAATTTAATGCAATTAATTAAAGCGCACAACATGCATTTAAGAAAAAGCGGTAAAAGCATAAGTAAAATAAAGCACATGTAAAAATATTACAATAAAACTAAGGGCGGAATACAACCCCCATTGTAAATAAAATACAGATCAGGCATAAATCGAGATATTCATTAATGGTGAGGACATTGGTCCTAGCATGCATATTATTATGAAACAATTTTTATGTGATGATTTTGGATGGAGAAAATTGAGACATCGGTCCCATTTTTATTTAGAAAAAATACCAAGTTAATTAATAAAAATGGTTTAGTGACTTTCTTTCTAGCGGGCCTAAATAAACAATTTTCCAAGAAAATTATATGGCAAAAATAAATAGGAAAAAGCCAAATAAACAAAATATTACAAATAAAGAAAAATAAATATTCCGAACGAGCCTTTTGGACCTCCCCGTGTGCTCGCGAAAACGTCCAATCAAAAAATGAGTTTAGACATAAAAAACAAAATACAAATAAAATAATGTTAGTAATTAAATCAATTAAACATACAAAATAATGAATAACAAAATAAAATATAATAAGATGACATGAAAAGAATGATAATTGAATCAAAATGTTAACAAACCAAAATAAAATGAGAAACATGCATTATATGTGATAAATGATTAAATGGTGTGATGAAAATAAAATATAATATGTTAATTAATTAGTACATGAAAATATACACATGATGAAAATAATGATAATAAGTGAAAAATAATAAATGAATAAATAAACAAATCATAATAAATCAATCATGTAACAATGATAAAAATAATAATAAAAATTAATAAACAAAAGAATGATGAAAATAATAATGATATATAACAAGGTTAATTGATGTGCTCATAATTAATTAAAACTATTTATATGGCAAAAAGATTAATTTAAGTTAATTATTTGCAATGTTAAAAATAATTTGGAATCACAATAAAATAAATTATTTACATGTTAGGAATTAAAAGAAAACAATATTCACATGAATAAAAATCAAATCATATATAAACAATTAAGTGGAACAAATCTAAAATCAACAAAACAAATGAATAAATGAAAACAATAAATAAATCAATAAAAATAATAAAATATACATGAATAAATTAAATAAAGATAGAATAGAATAGAAATTGAGCCTAGAATATTTACCCTCAGAGTATTGGATTTGATGAAGGAAAAGTGATGATTTTCCGGAAAATTGCTTGAAAGAATAATTTAGCAATAAAATTAATTCTCTTTGTTTATGGAGAAAACAAAGGAATTGATTTGTATGCTTAAGATTGAAAAGAAATTGATGTCAAAGTGATGATTAATTTCTTGTGTTTATGGAGGAAAAACAAAGAAATTAATTGGAATCATTAAGAATTGAAAATTGATCTTTTCAATTTCAATTAAACCTTTTTAATTAAAAGAAGAATCTGAAATTTTTAAAGAGAAAATAGTAGAAGAAGAATTCTGGAAATTTCAGGTCTAAAGAATGTGGAGGCTCCCTTTTTCAAAATTAATTTTTTAAATATTTTTCATTATTTTATAATTTTTCACTCTAAAATGCAAATTTGACGAGAAAATCATCACTTTTAACCTTTTAAGCTTGTGAAGGCAATTATCATCATTGGGTAACTTCGATATAGGCTGACTCAGGACCCGGTGTCTACAGTTGCCACCAGTTTAGGGGAATCTAGCACACTAGTGTCTAGGTGAGCCTAAACTCAAAGAAGAAATGGAAAGAGACAAGTACCTGAGTCAGCCGTCTTTCCGAACTGGAGAATTCTGAGATGGTGGTTATTATCATGGTGTGTTTTCGTTTGTTGAAGCGGTGCTATCTGTGAGCCCTTCGGTTGATTGCCCCCTAAGAGGTATTCGGTTCATCGATCGTTTGCCCCCTGAGAGGTCTTCAGTTCATTGCCCCCTGAGAGGTCTTCGGTTTATTGATCGTTTGCCCCCTGAGAGGTCTTCAGTTCATTGCCCCCTGAGATGTTTTTAGTTCATTGATCGTTTGCCCCCTGAGATGTCTTCAGTTTGCTGCTCCTTGAGAAGTCTTTGGTTGGTTGCCCCCTGAGAGGTCTTCAATTTGCTGCTCCCTGAGAAGTCTTTGGTTGATTGCCCCCTGAGAGGTCTTCAATTTGTTGCTCCCTGAGAAGTCTTTGGTTGATTGCCCCCTGAGAGGTCTTCAATTTGTTGCTCCCTGAGAAGTCTTTGGTTGATTGCCCCCTGAGAGGTCTTCAATTTGTTGCTCCCTGAGAAGTCTTTGGTTGATTGCCCCCTGAGAGGTCTTCAATTTGTTACTCCCTGAGAAGTCTTTGGTTGATTGCCCCCTGAGAGGTCTTCGATTGAGGTCTGCCCCCGGAGAGGTTTTTGGTTGATTGCTTGGACTGATGTCGTCACTCGGCTTTAGTCGGTGTTCGCATCAAATCTCTCTTTCTGCAAAATAGGGAAACTAAAATATGCAGGAAAAATAGTGAGCATGCAAGTGAAATGCATGAGTCATGCAAGAATGCAGGATAAAAATTCATCTATGTGGACTTGGAGATGATAGCCGGGCTAGCTGCAATTTGCAATAGGATCGATGCCTTTTAAGCTGCTTTTGAATTTTATGCCCTTCGGGATTGCGAGATTCTCATCCGGTACCAGTAGTCATTATTTGAAGGTAGTGCGTCCCTTATGGATTTTCACACTAGCTTTTCTTAGTGGGAAATGCGTCCTTTGCGGATTTTCACATAACCTTGTGCCTTATTTTTTGCCTGGAATGGACCCAACCCAATCCAGCGGCTTTTCTCTTTCTTCTTTTTTTGAAGGACAGACTGCATGTTTTCAGGTTTTCACCCTATCCTTTTGCCTAGTTTTTGCTTAGAGCGCCAGTTACGGTTTTCACTGTAACGACTCTCTTTATTTTTTTTTTTTTGAAGATTGCTGAAAAATTAGAACTATTGTCAAGGCTTCCTCAGTATCTTGTCTTCGGCTTTCACTCCTGAGTACCACAGCCCCTGGACACAATTGCTTTCCGAAAATTGTCATATTGTGGGTCAAAGACTACATCCTTGCTTCCAGAAGTGCCTGCGGGAAAAAAAAAGATCCATAACCTTGCGGTAGATAATAAAACTCAATGGCTTAGGCATTTGGTCGGCGAGAGTAGAAGCAAAGTATAGCCAGTTAGATTTTATACACTTAAATGATGAATGACATCTTTCCTTTTATAAAAGAACTAGGAAATGATGAGTTAAAACTACTTCTGCTTTATGCATTTGCAAAGATTGTGTGCATTTTGGTATGATTTCTCCGTACATGATCACCATTTAACATAGATTCAAAATGCAAAATTACGTTTAATCTCAGAGTGGATCTTGAAAGCATCAGACTCCTGTTTCCAATCAGCCCTCTCGGGTTTTCCTAATTGGATATTTTCTCTCGAGCCTCTAATTTTTTACCAGAGTGCCTTTTTTCGATTTTCACCCTGACGAGGCGCCCAATTTTAGCAAGGCCGCCTTTTTTCGGTTTTCGACCCGCGGGGCATTTATTCTCTTCTTTTGATTTTTAGTCTTTACCATGGACCTTCTCGGGTTTGTTGAGGATGACTGCTTCATCGAACTTGCTTCCTTTACTATCTGCCGAAACACTGCTCCCTGGGATAATGACTTTTGAAGAACAAACAAGTCTTCGTTTGCTGGCCTGAATTTACTTCGTTCATCTGGAATACTTGGTCTTATTTTCTTGAATACCAAATCTCACTATTTTCAGTAGGTGCTTTCTGAATTTCTTCCCGAATGATTAAGTAAATTATTTCCTGATCGATATGATTGCAATAGTAATCCCATAACCTATTTTGGTCTGATGTGCTTAGCTGCTGCAAAACTGTTTCTATGACTGTCCCAATATTGTCTGATGTGTTTAGCCGCTATAGCATCATTCCCATGATTGCCCTTTAAGATTTAAGTGCTTCGACAGGTAGTGCTTTTACCCCATGCCTCGAGGAATAAAGTGTGATACGTGTAAAGATTTTTTATTGCAGGCCCCTGCATGGGTCTCCTTCATAATCTTCTTGGCCTTTTCCTACCTAGCATCTCAACTGCATGTCATTAGCTTTCCTCTCATACTGCACATCCTTTACATGAATGAACTGGGTGGATAACTTGCGAATCAGTCTTCTGGTTCCTTTCAGTAGCCAAATAGAGTGACAAGGTGTAGGTATGTGTATACCCACTGGATTTGAATAAAGCTTCGCGCCAAATAACATTCCCTTACCCCCTGATCAATTCTCTCTTTCCTTCTTTCTTTTCTAAAATTTTTTTCTTACTCCCCAAATTTTCCTTCTTTTAACAAGCTTTGCTCAAATCCTGAAGTTTACACATACACGCACTTTTCTTTTTAACTATCGGGATGCCATTGGCCAACCTAGTTTGGCGTTGTGTTTCAAAAAGAAATTAGGTCTTGTTTCTGCTTGCGGATCTCTCCTTTCAACCATTTCTACCCACTTGAGCTTGAGTCTTCCGAGCTTCTGTTGCACCTGTCCATGATTTTGGTATAGCATGCTCGGTGGCTTCATAATCATCTTCTGCCCTGTCTTCACTGGTCCAGGCAAAGACTTTTTATTTCATTTATTTTATTCTCTCAAGTTTCAATCTCTCTTCAAGAGTCATAACAGATGCTATCAAGATTTTCTTTGGGTTCTCCAAAGTTTCGGGATTAAACGGAATAGCATTAATTGAATAAATGTCAAACATGATTATGCACAGTGAAATCACAAGAAACATCACACAAATAAACAAAAACACAAAAGCATTCCTTTCATTTCATAAAAAGTAGAGTTAAAACATCATCATTAGATAGTTCAAAAATAAATAGAGCATCTAAATAGCTAACATCTTTTCTTTCTCGCCAATATGGATGCTATAGCCGACAGTCTATCACCCCTGGGAACCATTCTCTTGCCCCATCCTTTCCTCATCAATGAGACCTTGAATAATCTTTTTTAGAATTCGGCATCTATCAGTCTTATGCCCAGTATGCTGATGGTAGTCACAATACAAATTCGATCGGTGACTAGGGAATCCTTGGCTCTTGGCGGGTCTTGCCGGTTTCGGTTGTAGTTTCCCTTTATCGATGAAATAGAAAAGGAGCTCAGATAAAGGCTTTTCACAAATGGTATAACAGCCTTAAGTAGTTCCTATATTTGGAACCTTAGTAGTCCCAACACCCCCCACGCTGTTATTGTCGAGACTTGAGCTTTCCTAATTATTACCCTCAATGACGTTGCCCCCTCCTTCAAGGGCGACCGGTTGCTTGCCAATAACAAGATCCTGTACATGAAACTTTGGGGTTTGGCCATCACTCCTCAGATATCTAGCGTGCCGACGACATTTCCTATGCCCTCAATTTCTGGCTGGGTTAGCTAACCATGAGCGCAGGTCCCCCTCCCCTACTTGAGGAAAAGATTCGTCCATGCTGAGATGACCTTTATGAATTATTCTAACCATTGATGTTTCCTTTGTCCCTTGAGTGCCGGCACAGATGTCACACCTATCCAGTTGACTCCCATTCTTTAAGTCCATAGAGACTTTCTCCCGGGCGGCCAGGGTAATTGGAAGTTTAGACTTTGAAATTTCTTCTTCGAGGACATCCATCCTTCTCTTCAAGCCCCGTGTCACTGCTAGAAGGCCATTCTCTGAAACATGCCCTTTGCCTTTTCGCTCGGGTGACATAGCAGCGGGTGACTCTCCTTCAGGTCCATTTGGTGGTAGGTGCACTTCCT
The DNA here is from genome assembly GCA_947683425.1 of Excoecaria cochinchinensis. Taxonomy (NCBI): domain Eukaryota; kingdom Viridiplantae; phylum Streptophyta; class Magnoliopsida; order Malpighiales; family Euphorbiaceae; genus Excoecaria; species Excoecaria cochinchinensis. The sequence continues at coordinate 8,602,041 of CANTUQ010000092.1, forward strand.
TAGGCGGATCATACTCTTTTTACAATTTGGTAAGAGCAGCAGACTGTTGTCCAGTAGGTGGCACCACAACTAAATTCTCCATAATAGCCATGGTCTGAGTTTTACACTTTTTAACCCCTCGTTCTATCTCCTTTACTGTACCATCCTCTCCCTTGGGTACTTCATTCATGATAGTCCATGGAATTACTGGTTCATCCTCTTCCTCTCCCATGATATCACCCTTCACATCAAGGGTCTTCTTGTACTCAATAAGTGTCATTGCTCTGAGCTCAAAATCTGGCTGTTGTACTGTAGTGAATGCTATAGGAGTCTCTTCTTTGACAGGCGATTCAAATGGATTAACAGAAGGGGCTGTAGGTAGTTGGTTGAAATTTGATGCTACTTGAGAAGCGATATTTTCCATCATGGTTAACATCTTCCTCTCAAAATCGCCGAGCCTCTTATTTAGGTCCTGTACTGTCAAAGCACTAGTCTCCCATGGTAATTCTGCCATTGATAATTTTAGAGAGGATTCACGGGATGAGAGTAGCTCAGAATCCCCGTCAGACACAAATTCTAGCAACTTGAAGAGCAGATTTGTCCTTACTAGCCGACCGTCTGAACCCTTAGTCCACTTAGATGAATCTATGATGGCTGAAAAAAATTAGATTGTTAGAATGATGCATGAATTACATATACAATGCATGATAGTGTGTTATGCAATATTTACAATCACATGCAAGCAAGTAGATCCTTCCAACCTTATTACTCCCACACACGAGGTAATACGGTCTCTTTCCTAGGTGGGCTTAATCCATGGGTTAGCGGGGGAACTCAATGGATGTGTATTGTGCTCGGTGGAAAATCGGCATCATAATATCTCTTATCTAATGTGCCTACATATGAATTTTTGCCTTTATGTATTTAAACATTTCAACTAAATTAAGATGGGCCCAACGGGGCATGAAAGCCTTTGATAAAAGCCCATTTAATTGAGTTGAATTTGTTCAGTATATAATGGCCCACATAGCAAGCATTGTATTAAGGTACATGTCACCTAGGGGAAGTATCTATTGCCATTACATGAGCTTTGGTCATGGGTGATGATATTTTAGGGTTATCCAAGCATGGTCCCTGCCGACGGGCCTAGCTCATCACGAGCGTAACGACCGATCGGGTCACCATTTGATATACTTTGATGGTACGAGGCTTGGGCTGGTGATTATCCTTAACACTTCCCTAAATTGAGAGAAAATAGGGTCGTGCTTCGGGAACGCACCGGGGCTAAAAGAGGGACCAAACTAGCATAGATCTAAGGCTCTAATGAGATACAATGCAGTTTTTAAAAAGGATGAAATGTTTAAATTAAAACTCAATTGTAAATTTTAACCAAGGTACTTTCGAATCGAAGTCTCGAGTATGTCCCCAGCGGAGTAACCACTGTGTCGCGCGCCGGATCCCCGCGGTCGCCCATGGGACCGCCCGCTTGAGGGCGATCGGGGCATTTGTGGGTCTGTTGACAGCTTGCAATAAATCGCAAGTGCGTCTATGTTGGGCAACAAGGAGGTTTCATGGAGTCGCCACCCAATAGAACATTGGAAAAGTTTCTCTCGCCTTGGAGAGCCTAAGACTGCGCTTAGTATCCATTTTGGGCCAACCAAAGGGGTCTTGGAAGGTAAACTTCTCGCCCTAAGGAGCCTAGGATTAACGTCAAAATCTCGTGACACAAGAGGTGTCTTGGAGGGTAAACCTCTCGCCTCTTTGAGCCCAAAGACCAGAGTGAGTTCGGGACTTCTCATTTATTCATACCTTGGTTAAGTTTATAATTGAGTTTTAAATTTATTATTTCATCCCATTTCACATACATTTAATGCAATTAATTAAAGCGCACAACATACATTTAAGAAAAAGCGGTAAAAGCATAAGTAAAATAAAGCACATGTAAAAATATTACAATAAAACTAAGGACGGAATACAACCCCTATTGTAAATAAAATACAGATCAGGCATAAATCGAGATATTCATTAATGGTGAGGACATTGGTCCTCACATGCATATTATTATGAAACAATTTTTATGTGATGATTTTGGATGGAGAAAATTGAGACATCGGTCCCATTTTTATTTAGAAAAAATACCAAGTTAATTAATAAAAATGGTTTAGTGACTTTCTTTCTAGCGGGCCTAAATAAACAATTTTCCAAGAAAATTATATGGCAAAAATAAATAGGAAAAAGCCAAATAAACAAAATATTACAAATAAACAAAAAAAAATATTCCTAACGAGCCTTTTGGACCTCCCCGTGTGCTCACGAAAATGCCCAATCAAAAAATGAGTTTAAACAAAAAAAACAAAATACAAATAAAATAATGTTAGTAATTAAATCAATTAAACATACAAAATAATGAATAACAAAATAAAATATAATAAGAGGACATGAAAAGAATGATAATTGAATCAAAATGTTAACAAACCAAAATAAAATGAGAAACATGCATTATATGTGATAAATGATTAAATGATGTGATGAAAATAAAATATAATATGTTAATTAATTAGTACATGAAAATATACACATGATGAAAATAATGATGATAAGTGAAAAATAATAAATGAATAAATAAACAAATCATAATAAATCAATCATGTAACAATGATAAAAATAATAATAAAATTAATAAACAAAAGAATGATGAAAATAATAATGATATATAACAAGGTTAAATGATGTGTTCATAATTAATTAAAACTATTTATATGGCAAAAAGATTAATTTAAGTTAATTATTTGCATGTTAAAAATAATTTGGAATCACAATAAAATAAATTATTTACATGTTAGGAATTAAAAGAAAACAATATTCACATGAATAAAAATCAAATCATATATAAACAATTAAGTGGAACAAATCTAAAATCAACAAAACAAATGAATAAATGAAAACAATAAATAAATCAATAAAAACAATAAAATATACATGAATAAATTAAATAAAGATAGAATAGAATAGAAATTGAGCCTAGAATATTTACCCTCAGAGTATTGGATTTGATGAAGGAAAAGTGATGATTTTCCGGAAAATTGCTTGAAAGAATAATTTAGCAATAAAATTAATTCTCTTTGTTTATGGAGAAAACAAAGGAATTGATTTGTATGCTTAAGATTGAAAAGAAATTGATGTCAAAGTGATGATTAATTTCTTGTGTTTATGGAGGAAAAACAAAGAAATTAATTGGAATCATTGAGAATTGAAAATTGATCTTTTCAATTTCAATTAAACCTTTTTAATTAAAAGAAGAATCTGAAATTTTTAAAGAGAAAATAGAAGAAGAAGAATTCTGGTAATTTCAGGTCTAAAGAATGTGGAGGCTCCCTTTTTCAAAATTAAATTTTTAAATATTTTTTATTATTTTCTAATTTTTCACTCTAAAATGCAAATTTGACGAGAAAATCATCACTTTTAACCTTTTAAGCATGTGAAGGCAATTATCATCATTGGGTAACTTCGATCTAGGCTGACTCAGGACCCGGTGTCTACAGATTGGCCCATAGGTCAACAGGGAATCCGCTGGATGCATATGATGCACGGTGGAAAATCGGCAGTATAACCTCTCCTAACTAATGCACAGACGCATGGGTTGTGATCGTTGTGTATTTAGGCAGTCCGAATAAGTTGACATGGGCCTATTGGAGCATGAAAGCTTTTGATTAGGTGACCAATCAAATCAGCTGTGTTTGTCCAATACATAATGAACCATACAGCAAACATAGTATTAAGGTTCATACCACTTAGGGGAAGTAACTATTTCCATTACATGAGATTTGGCAAATGTAATGATACTTTAGGTCTACCCAAGCATGGTCCCTGCCAATGGGTCTAGCTCATCATGAGCGTAACGACCAATTGGGTCTCTATTTAATATACCATGATGGTACGAGGCTTGGGCTGCTGATTATCCTTAACACTTCCCTACATTGAGTGTACGTAGGGTCGTGTTTTAAGAACGCACCCACCGAGGTTAAAAGAGGGGCCAAACTAGTATAGATTTAAGACTCTAATGAGATGCAATGCAGTTTTGAAAGAGGATTGAATTTTTAAATTAAAACTTAATTGTAAATTTTAACCAAGGTACTTCCGAATCGAAGTCACGAATATATGTCCCCAGTGGAGTCGCCATTGTGACTCGCGCCGAACCCCGGGGCGCCCTGAACCGCTCGCTCTTACGACGATCGAGATAGGTTCATGAAAACTTGTAAGAGTTTTACAAGTGCGTCTATTTTGGGCAACAAGGAGGTTTCTTAGAGTCGCTAGCTAATAGAACATTGGGAAAGGTCGCCTAGCCTCATTGAGCCTAAGATAGCACATGTGTGTCTATTTTGGGCAATCAAAGATATTTTGGACATCTCCTTCCAATAGAACACTGGAAGGATCGTCTAATCTTGCAATGCCTAAGACAATGCAAATACGTCTATTTTGGGCAAGCCAGAGATATTTTGGACACCTCCTTCCAATAAAATATTGGAAGGATCATCTAATCTCGTGTAGTTAAGACCATCCCAATTGGGCACATTTTGGCAACAAGAAATATTTTGGAGGCCCCATCCCAATGAAACATTGAAATGGTCCTCTAACCTCATTGAGCCTAAGACCAGAGTGGGTTCGGGACTTCTCATTTATTTTTACCTTGATCAATGTTTATAATTGAGCTTTGAATTTATTGTTTCATCCCATTTCTCATTCAATTTAGTGCAATTTAATTAAAGCACAGGTTGTCCATTCAGGGAAAGCGATAAACAAAGAATAATTAAAATAAAGTGCATGGAAATATATTACAACAAAACTAGGGTGGAATACAATCCCCATTGTAAATAAAATACGAAACATGCATAAAACGGGGTATACATTAAAGGTGAGGACATTGGTCCTCGCATGCACATTTATTACAAAATGACGTTAAAGTGTCAGTTTTATTTGCTTAGAAATGGGACATTGGTCCTTGATTTATCAATAAAATCTCAATTTAATTATTATAGAAAACATTTAACCACTTTTGTATTAGCGAAATAAAAAAAAACAATATTCATAATAACAACATAAATTAAAAGGATAAAGTCCAGAGAAAAAAAACCCGGGAGAAGACCCTTAGGTCATTGCAGTGCCCAATTGAGAGCAAAATAAAATAAGAAATTAAACAATAATAAAAAAACATGAGAAATTGTGTGAAAAATCCATAGAAAAACAAAGGAATAAGAAAGAGGAAACAAATGTGGAAAGAAGGCCCAGGGACGGCCCAAGGCACGTGAGCGACGGGCGTCCCTGGGCGTGATCGGCGGGCATAGATGGTTAGCCTCAGCGGCCCGTCGCTTGCTTGAGCGACGGCTGTCGATGGTTCGTATGCCCGTCGGTCACTCCTGTTCCCAAAAAAGGCAAACCAAATTACTTTTTTAATTTGAGTAAAAGAAGATTTTTATGCAAGAAACCACTGAAAAATAATTAAATTCAAAATAGTATATCCATAATGTTTACCCTCGGATTTTCACCTCGTGAAGGTGAACACTGAGTGACTCCTTGAGTTCTACAAGGATGAGCCCGTGATAATGTGATTTCAGAAGATTTTTGATTACAAAACTCGTGTTTTGTGAATAAATCCAGAAAAGAAAATTGTGTCTTTTATTTTTTTGAAATTTTGACAGCAATTAGATGTCGAAATTGGCTAGATTGATGGAAACGAATGAGTTTCGTTACCTCGGATTAGCTTAATTCGCAAATAGAAATGAGAGAGAGCATAGAAGTTTTAAGAAAGTTATTTTGAAAAATGTGAAAAATAAAATTTCTATAAAAAACTATTAAACTTTAGTTTTCTTTCAAAATTTCTAACTGAAAATTTGTCCACCCCCAATAATGAACTTTATCCCCTATTTATAGGTTTTAGAAGATAATTCAAATAAATTTAAATGTAAGATTTGAATTTGAAAAGGATTTCTGAAATCAAATCATAACCAAATCGGTTATCAGAATATTTACAAAATCAAATCTAATATTTGAATTTATTTGAAAAGATTTAGAGGATTTTAATAAGATTTATAAAATATTTGATAAATCTTAACAAAATTCGGCGGTTTCAACAACCTGATCACCGACCGACGGCCGTCGTTGGACTACAGACGGGCATCGGTGGGAAGGGTACTCGCGGTCATTTGACCAGCGGACCACCCACGGACAGGGAGTAGAGCGACGGCTGTCCCTAAAGAGGGGCGAGCGTCACTCGGACGAGAGACGGTTGTCTCTCAACCTCGAGAGATGGGCCCTGCTTCCAAGCGACGGCCTGTCGCTCGTCGTGAGAGACGGCATCCTCGTGCGAGCGACGGGCATCCCACCATAGACGGGTAACCATTCTGTGGACCCACATTTTCTTTTTCAAAGTTTTCACCATCCGAAATCTTCTGTTGCTGAGAAAATCCTTAATCCTTGTAAAACCGAAGAATGAAAGCCCCCAAATTCCATCCATTTGTCTGAAAACAGACATTAATCTCTTCATCGGGTAACTCTAATCTGGACTGACTCAAGACTCGGTGTCTACAACATCACATTCTTATTCGTGCGTATATACACAAGATAATAATTTCTTATTTATTAACACACATATACATATAACATACTGTATATAATAAAAGAATCATGCCTACTAATGCATTCATACGCACATATGCATAAATCCAATGTATATAATCAATTAGGAAATCCACATTTTGGTTCCCACTACCACTTTGTCTTCGCATGCACATTATATTCATATCCAAAAGTATTTCATATAAAGTTCATATTTCTCAATTGTTTAACATTTTATTTAAGCTTTGCCTGCAATTCAAAGATGCGGATAATGGGTATCGCATTGGTACCCCATGGGTATAGTAATTGCATTGGTATCGGTGGATACATCACATTCGTATTGGTACCCTAAGGTACAAAATGATCAACATTAATATCGCATTGGGGAATCCAGCAAGGATTCAAATCGCATTGTGATTCCAGAGGAATCGGACACATTGGGTTGTAGCACTTAAACCCTATAGGCATACCTATCTATCCACTACTTGACTCATAGGCTATGTGTAGACACCGGATCCTGAGACAGCCCAGATCAGAGTTACCCAATGATGATAAGATGCCTTGTCACGGGCAAAAAGGGTTAAAAGTGATGAATTCCTTGAAAATTTGCATTTTAGAGTGAAAAATTAAAAAATATTAAAAAATGGGGGCTTAAAAATTAATTTTGAAAAATGGGGGCTTAAAAATGTTGTATTTTTAGTTAATCTTTAAAAAAAATAAATAAATAAATTCCAAGCGTCGGCGCCTTGCGGCAGCGGGCAGGCGCGCGCACACGTTGGCGCAGCGGGCTGCGAGGCGCTGCGGAGCGCCATCGCGCGGCGCTCCGCGCTATCGTCTGCGCGATGCCGTGCGCAGTGTCGCACGCACTCTAGGCGAGCGCTCTCACCCAGCGTACGCTACGGATGCCTGTCGGGCGCTCCAACGGGCGTCCGTAGGCCCTGTTCCACCGCAAAATGGGCCTTTTGCCCCAAAATTGATTTTTTCCGATTTTTTTCCACAAAATTCGATTTTTTATGACTTTTTTAAAGGTCTTTCAAGTTTTTTTCAATTTTTAAAATTTAAAATTGTTAATATCTGATTTTATTAAGTTTTATCCTTTTAATTAACATTTTTTTCCTATTTTCTTCATATAAAAAGAATAAGAAGAAAACCTAAAAAGGGGATTCTTCTAGGGTTTTTCTCTTTTTCTTCCTTTCAAACTCCCTAAAAAATTTCCAAATTTCTTTCGCCAACAAAAAATAACAAAGATAGTCATTGTTCTTCTCTTTTTCTAACACAATTCCTTTAAAAACATATTTTTTAGATGGAATTTTGTTGATGGATTTTTTTTGAGACAAATCAATCAAATATTTGCTCTCAAAATTCAGCTCTTTAACCTTTTTATTTGTTTTCGATTAAGTCTTTTTGAAGGTTTTTTTGTTTAATCAATAAAAATAATTCCTTTGAGCAAAGAAATTAATTCTTTGTTCTTAAAGAGTTTTTTTTATTAGTTTTTTAAGCCTATTATTCTTGGAATAAACTTCCAACATTTATCGTATTGAACTCTAAATTTTAGCAAGTCACAAACAAGAAAATCAATCATCCTTTTTACCTTCATCGAATCCGAAACTCTGAGGGTAAACATTCCGGGCTTGTTCTTCTTCTTCTTTTTGTTCATATTTAATTTATTCATATTTAATTTATTATTTTCAGTTATTTATTTATTTCATTGTTTACATTTATTTAATTTATTTTGTTTATATATGATTTTATTCTTATTCATGTATATTTTATTGTTTTCATTAAGTTATTTATTGTTCTCATTTATTTATTTGTTCTATTGTTGTTATATTTGTCTTGTTGTGTATATATATTATTACATTTTTATTCATGTGAATATTGATCTCTTTTAATTTTTAACATGTAATTAATTTATTTCACTTTAATTCATCATTATTTTTAACATGTAATTAATTTATTTCACTTTAATTCATCATTATTTTTAACATGTAATTGATTTATTTCACTTTAATTCATCATTATTTTTAACATGTAATTAACAAATTCATTTTAATTGATATTTTTACCATGTAAATGGTTTATATCATTTGTGAACATATTCAATTAATCATGTCATAAATTTGATTATTTTCATCGTTCTCTTATTCATTTGTATCATTCTTTTTATCGTTGTCACATGTTTTATGTATTGTTATTTATTTATTTTCATTGTAATTATTATCATGTGCATATTTTCATAAATTAATTAATTAACACGTTTTATATTATTTCAATCATATCTTTCAATTCATTTGTCATTTATAATGCATTTTCCCCATTTATTTTAGTTTATTAATCATTTAATCCGTTTTTTATGCCATCCCTCTTTATTTTATCTCATTTTATCATTAATTTATTTAACTGATTTAATTGCTAACATTATTTCATTTGTATTTTGTTTTTTGTCAAAACTTATTTTCTTTACTTGGGCATTTTTTGCGAGCACACGAGGAGATTCGGAAGGCTCATTTGGGTTAGATATTTAATTGCTTTATTTGTAATATTTTATTCATTTTGCTTTTTCATTTATTTTTCTATGTAATTTTCTTATAAATTTGTTTATTTTAGGCGCTAAAAAGAAAATCACAAAGCATTTTTATTCATTAATTTGTAATTTTTTCTAAATAAAAATGGGACCAATGTCTCAATTTTCTCTATCCAAAATAAAATCATCACATCAAAATTATTTTATAATAAATATGCATGCGAGGACCAATGTCCTCATCATTAATGAATATCCCGATTTATGCACGATTTGCCTTTTATTTACAATGGGGGTTGTATTCCGCTCCTAGTTTTGTTGTAATATTTTCACATATGCTTTATTTTATTTACGCTTTTATTTATCGCTTCCACTACGTGATTGACATGCGCTTTAATTAATTGCATTAAAATGAATGAGAAATGGGATGAAATGATAAATTCAAAACTCGATTATAAAATTAACCAAGGTATGAATAAATTGGAAGTCCCGAACTCACTCTGGTCTTGGGCTCAATGAGGTTAGAGGTCCATCTCAGTGTTTTATTGGGATGGAATCTCCAAAATATCTCTTGTGTCCCACCAAAAGACTTAAATTTACAATCCTGGGCTCCACGGGGTAGAGGGTCATTCCAGTGTTCTATTGGGATGATATCTCCAAGATCCCTTTGGGTTGCCCAAAACGGATATTATGCGCCGTCTTAGGCTCACCGAGGCTAGACGACCTGTCCCAATGTTCTATTGGGTGGCAACTCCAAGAAACCTCCTTGTTGCCCAAAATAGATGCACTTGTAAATACCTTACAGGTTTTCATAAACCTCCACCCGATCGCACTAAAAGCGGGCCATCGGGGCGCCCCGGGGTTCGACGCGCGTCACAGTGGCGACTCCACTGGGGACATACTCGAGACTTCACTTCAAAAGTACGTTGGTTAAAATTTATAATTGAGTTTTAATTTAAAAATTTCATCCTTTTTCGAAATTGCATTGCATATCATTAGAGCCTTAGATCTATGCTAGTTTTGTCCCTCTATCAGCCCTGGTGCGCTCCCGAAGCATGACCCTACGTTCATTCAATGTAGGGAAGTGTTAAGGATAATCACAAGCCCAAGCCTCGTACCATCACGGTATATTAAATGGAGACCCGATCGATCGTTACGCTCGTGATGAGCTAGACCTGTTGGCAGGGACCATGCTTGGGTAGCCCTAAAGTAGCATCACCTTGACCAAGAAATAGTTACTTCCCCTATGTGGTATGAAACTTAATACTACGCTTGCTATGTGGATCATTATGTATTGGACAAACCCAGATAATTTGATTTGGTCACCTAATCAAAGGCTTTCATGCCCCGATAGACCCATGTCAACTTATTCGGACGGCCTAAATACATGATGGTCAAAACCCATGCGTATGCACATTAGCTAAGAGAGGTTATGCTGCCGATTTTTCACCGTGCACCATATGTAACACCCCCACCGTCGCCCCCATTGGAAGGCCGCCGGTGGGCGCGTTACCCGACGCTCACTCACACACACACACACACACACTAAGCGGAAGCATACCTTCATATATAATATACATACGAAAATACGGCGGAATTAAAACTTTAAAGGAACAATAGCTGAACATACAATAACTCACATACATACATATAATCATTCAGCGGAAGTATAGGGCAAAAGATAAAACGAAGGAATAACTGAAAACTTAATTACAATAAGATCCTTACATAATCAAATACATAAGCAAAAGGCTACAAATATTACAAAATCCGAAATACAGAAGCTGATCACATAACAAAACTTTTAACTTCTACTTGGCCGACCTTGCAGATGCGCGACTCAAACAGAACAAAACCCGCCACCTGCACGGGAAGAAATCCGTGCTAAGCGATAAACGCTTAGTGGGGAGAACACACCAGAGTATGAACGGCCATTCACAATGGTCGCCAAGGCATAACACACTCACAATGGCTAATGCGAACATTCATAACACATATATAATAGGGCTTGCATAGTAAGGGCAATAATTCGAAAACTCACAACCATAACCATATACTTGCGTCGAGAATAGGCCAAAAAAGACATAATACAATACACGATACAAGTATCATCATGCAGAACTACATACAATATCACATGCATATACCTACCGAGGTATCAAATATCAGTACCTTACCGTGCGAAGTCACATGAGATTTACACATGCAATTGTCATATCCAAGTACCCATGCATTAACTGAAAACCCATTCAAATGCGACACAATTACCATATAATAACGTACCCAACTATCATGCTAAGAATATTAGCTATCTAACATACTTTGTCATGCCATACACACACACTAGCCAAAACCCAAGGGACAACATCCAAAGCACCACACTTCCGCTGTGCAAATCTAATACATAAAATATCATGCCGAAAACACTCCAATAGCAGAGACCGAAGACATAATCACATAACATCACATTCATAACATCACCATGCGGGAAGTATAGTTAAATCTTACATACATATAGCCACAACTGATTCGATTCACATGCTTATATATAATAAAACCATGCTTGAGTCACATACGTATATACATAATATTCGAATCATATTCATGACATTCTGAAGCTCATAACACATCATATGAAGAATGCGAATAATCGTGCTAGATATAAAATCATGCTTACATAATACAGACATACATTTCAAAGCCCATAGTCACGTTTATATACATATAAACTAATTCCTCAAATCATTATCGTGCTCATTCGGATATCACATTCTTATAGTTATTCAAGCAAAACAAAACAAAACAACAAAGCACCTGCTGACTCACAATAGTGGATAACGAGTGCACAAATAGTACTTTACAGGTACCAACCAGCCAAAGGGTACCTTACGGGTACGAATCGAAAAATAACATCATTTTCCACATTCGAAAACATTTTAACGAAAGGGGATCTTAAACAAGATCCATTCACATAAAAGGGTTCGCGAGGAAATAATACAAGGACCTGATCAGGGTCCAAACGTTCAAAGGGCTGCAGCTAAAGAGACTCTATTAGGCATGCCTAACTATCCACTAGACTGACTCTCGCAGGTCATGCGTAATACAAATCATGTCTCACATCATGGCACATATTTTAACATATTACATTCATATAATTCATAACATTGTCCATGCATAATACATCCAATTATATTAATATACTTCATAAAATAGTTCAAGTATAAACCTAAAGGCATCACAAGTTCGGAATTCAAACATTGGAATCACAAAAGAAAACTCAATTTTTGAAACCAGGGAGTGTCGCGGTCGCGACGGATGTCGTGTTCGGAACAGAGGTGACTTGGCCCAAGTCACGATCACGGCAACCTTCGCGATCTTGTGAGGGAACTATACACATCTCACTGTCACGCTCGCGACAGTGAGCTGCTAGCCCGATCTGTCGCGCTCACGCTTGACAGCGCGCTCGCGGCAGAGGATCCTCCAATTCAAAACGGCAGTCAAGCGCTCTGTCGCGCACGCGACAGAGGCTCTGCTGCATGGCTCGGCAGCGAGCTCGGACGAGTGCAAGGGCTACTTTCACCGGGCTCTATCGCAACCTCGCGACAATGTCACGCTCGCGACAGAGTCATGAATTCCAACCCTTGCATAAGAAATCTTCAGAAAAACCAAACTTCACAATACCCAAAACTCAAACCATACATCAAAACATCCACTTACCTCATCTCTAGCAAGCCACACATCATTGACAACATAAAACACAACATCCATACCAAGAATTCCAAATAAATCATGCCACTAACAATATCCATTTACACAATCTATAATGTCAACACTATTTGCCATTCATCTCAATTGCACCCATGTTTATATGCATTCATACATATGGTACATCATGCTTAGGTTACTCATGAGATCAACACATATTAATACTCATCCATATGCCATCTTTCACAGAGTTATATCTATTATTATTTACTAGATAGATCACCAATCTTAATCATACTCATAAGTTTTCCCAAAGACAACTACTTATATAGTCATATAATTACCCCAAACATGCATAATAAGCTGAGGGGAAAGGTAGGGGATTGATCCGGGTCAACCATGGGCTCAAAAATAAAGAATAAAAGGCTTAAACAAGTTTTTTTCTGTCGCGAGGTCGCAACGCTGTCGCGCTCGCGACAGAGGCTCACCTCAGAAACCTTAAAAGACTGCTTTATGCCCCTGATTTGTGTTGCCTAAACTGACCTCTAAACCTCATTTTTAGCCACAACTTCCTCTTAAAAAATTTTCCCTAGGATGTTAACGTTCAAATGCAATAAATTTAAGATCAAAAGGACATCTAGAACTCCAGTTATGACCTAAACAACCTATACTGCTCAAATAACCCAACACAAATAGAGACACTATGGTTTTATCCAAATTTCAGTGTCTTAGAGCAAGAATTAGCCCAAGGTCATTTGTAAGACTTTTAAAGACATAGAAGTCGTGGTTCTAATGGATCATGAATTACACGATTTAGAGATCTAAAACAATATTTATGATGAAAACATTGGGCAGAGGTCAGATGAAAACTTAACAGAGTTTACCCAATCATGCATTTTCACTTTCAATTCTCACATACCTTCAATTTAATCCTTATCATGCATTACTAGAACATTTAACCAAACAAATATATGCATAAGACTCATATCAAAACACCCAATTTACTGGGAATCAAACATAAACACACACTCATGATCCAAGAAGAATTAGGGTAGAGACAAAACATCCAAACTGGAAACACAAACCACAAAGCTCCCAAACACTTGCATGCACTCAAACACATTCCCAAACCTGGAATGAAGCTTCACTCTTCAACCTTCAAGAGCCCACTTTCTCTTTGCCTTTATTCTTCTTCTTGCCACCCAAAGCTTGCACAAACCCAACCAAGAACACATAAATCAAACCATAAGCTCAAACTTCAAAACCAGAATTCTAAGAACAAAAAGAAGATGGAGAAACCCAATTCAAACTTAAGCACTTACCTTTAACAACAGCCCCTTGAACTCACGAAAAATCCACTCAAATCTTAGCAAACCAACTCAAGAAAAGAGGCAAAGCATACAAAATAGGAAAGAAGGGAAGAGGGGAACGGGAAAGGCAAGGAAGAGGAACAACTTAGCTTCCACGGGAAGCTTTTCCTCTTTTCCTACCTTCTCATCCCTCTTTCATCCTTTTTCATTTAATGCCCGCCTACCCAAGCCATGTGTCATATTCTTATTGGTTCCTTAATCCATCTTTTGACTTATTCCTCCTTGCACCATACACAATACACACACGAACACCTCTTACAATAATATCTTCAAGGCACCAAACTTAAGTCACAACCTAACATTTCCTTATAAACCACTTATCTTCCAAGGCACCATACCTCCCAAACCACACTATAAAACCTCTTAACCCACTTATATCCTACTTCCATACACTACAAGCACATTCTAACATTTCTCTTCTTAACATACTTAATTAATTACTTTGCAATTAAATCCTTATTGTCCAATTTTCCTCAAGCATAAATTATTGAAATACCCTTAAATTCCTGACTTAGCGTGAAAATTCCGACCAGGCCTGTTTTGGGTTGTTACACCATACGTGTCTATCGAGTTTCCGGTTGACCCATGGGCTAATCCCACCTAGGACAGAGACTGCATGACCTCGTGTGTGGGAGTACCAAGGTTGGAAGGACCTATGTGCTTGCATGTGATTTGTGGATGTTGCATAGCATGATCATGCATTACATATTATTCATACATCATTCTAACTCCTTGATTTTCAGCCATTATAGTCCATTTGCTTGGGTGGTTAGGGGATCCCAATAGTTGTCTAAAGAGCGATCAGAGTTCACGTGGGCTGACAAAGTTTTAGCATTCTTACCAGAGCATCTAAAGGCATTAGAAATGGCTAGCCCTTCACAACAGAATGAAGAGACTCGTGCCCTAATTGCCCAGGAGTTGGATAGAAGGTTCGAGGAGCTTGAAACAAAGATAATGGCCATGGTCAAAGAGAAGATGGATGCCATGGCACTTGTTCTGCAAGCTTAGCTTATGGTAATAACTCTCAACCAAGGAAAGCCGGCCACGATTGAGAAGGCTCATATAGTGACAGCTCCAGTACCTCCTTTTCCTACTGAGATTAGAGGTAAGAGATCACTTGATTCCCCGGTTGAGCAAGGACAAAATAGGAAGCCTACTTTAGAATATGGCATTAAGTCCGAGGAGGATGAAGACCCTGCAATCATACGTACTTTAAAAGATAAAAGCTCAGGAGGCCTTGACAATAGTAAGGCAAATGCTAAGGCAGCAGAAGTCCTAGCCACTAGAATAACTCAGTCCCAACTATCTCGGGTAGGCCATTATCTTGGCATTTCACCCGTCTCGTCAAGAAAGGGAAGTTACAACCCTTGCCGGTCGGGTGTGCCCCAAGTCAAGGATGCCCTAGACATAGAGCAAATTGGTACTGCACGTATCACCAGTATTCAGGGCATAGAACATACTACTACCGTCCTCAAAGAGATTGCATTCAAGAACTGGTGCTAGACCCAAAAAAGGAAAAGATTGTGGAAGCGCTAACCATGGAGGTGAGACAAAGGTATTTCTCTAATTTTGGCAGATCTTTGTCCTGGGTCCTCAAGAGGCTGATAAAGGAAGGGATATTACAGCCATTGCCAGCTAGGCCCGCCAGAAGCCAGGGACAGCCCGATCATAAAGGGGATGAGTATTGCGCCTTCCACCAGCACACCGGGCATACCATAGATCATTGCAAGGCCTTAAGACATGCCATTCAAGATCTGATTGACTCCAAGCAGATCTCTGACCTCGAAAAGCGAGATGGAAAGAATAAGATAGACTAAGTGCCTAAGTGGAAAGGCAGGACGGGCCCTAAAGTTGATTATGGACTGTCAGCAACAACACCTGCATCGGCGGGGAGAGGAAGATGATAGTTTAGACTTTCCTTCTTAGTTTTGAACTATTTTTAATAATGTTAATGATGTTTTTTAGTGTTATTAATAAATCGAACAATTTCCTTCACTTGTGTGATATTTTTGTTAACGATTTCATTACGCATGATCATAATCCATTTATATTTGACATTAGCTCGATTGATACTACTCTATTTATTCTTGGAACCTTGAAAATCTTAATGGCATCTGACATAACTCCTGAAGAGAGAGAAAATTTTGAGAGAATATTAAAAAAATATGAAAAGGTCTTTGCCTGGACTTACGAAGATATGCCAGGAATTGATCGAGAAGTCGCAGAGCACGCTATTCCTATATATCCAGACCATAAACCTGTTAAACAGAAACTGAGAAGGCTTAGGCCGGAATGGGTAGATAAAGTAAAAGAGGAGATTCGGCAGCAAATCAAAGCCAAATTTCTAGTTGAGGTGCAGTATCCAACTTGGGTGGCCAATGTTGTCCCCGTAGCCAAAAAGAATGGCAAGGTAAGGATATGCATAGATTATCGGGACTTGAATAAGGCTTGTCCGAAAGATAACTTTCCGTTGCCCATATAGATGTGTTGATAGACAGCGCCGCTACTTGCAAGATGTATAGCTTTGGAGATGATTATGCGGGCTACAATCAAATTCTCAATAAGATAATTGATCAAATTAAGACGGCTTTCATCACGGAGTGGGGGACGTATGCTTATCGGGTAATGCCTTTTGGCCTAAAAAATGCAGGAGCCACTTATCAGAGGATGGCGATAAAAATCTTAAGGAAAAATCAACCTGTAGTGTGGAATAAAGATTATCAGAGAGCTTTCCATACTATCAGAGAATACTTGCTGAAACCACCGGTGTTGAGACCCCCACAGTCAGTCAAACCAATGATTCTGTATTTAGCTATAGAAGACAGTTCTGTAGGTGCCATGATGGCCCAGGAGGACGAATTTGGAGTGGAATTTGATATTTACTACCTTAGTAAGAAGTTCCTGGCTTATGAGATTAAGTATGCAGAAGTAGAAAAGATTTGTCTTGCGGTAGCAAAGCAGAAGCCTTTGAGATACTTGCAGGAAGCTCCATCTTTACTTGGAAAGATGGGCAGGTGGTTGTTACTGTTATAAGAGTTTGATGTAGAGTACGTTACTCGAAAGACTATCAAAGGGCGTGCAGCGGCAGAATTCCTAGTAGAACACCCAATTCACGGAGACTCATACGAGTTCAACTTTCTTGATAAGGATGTAGCAGCTATAACAGTTCAGGGTTGGCAATTGCACTTTGATGGAGCCGTGAACAACAAGGGGGCAGGAGTAGGAGTTATTCTGATAACCCTGGATGAGGAGAAGCTTCCCTTGGCGAAGAAGTTGAGATTCAGGGCCACCAACAACGAGGCCGAATATGGAGCATGTACTTTTGGGTTGGAAGCGTTAATAGCCTTGGAGGCAAAGAATGTGGAAGTATTTGGAGATTCATCCCTGGTGATTAACTAAATTTGAGGCGAATGGGCTGTTAAAGAAGAAAGGCTAATGCCGTACATCGAGTACTTAAGAGACCTGAGCAGTCAGTTTGAAGTGTGTACATTCCATTTCGTTCCAAGAGACAAAAATCAGTTAGCCAATCCGCTCGCCACTTTAGTGTCAATGTGGGACAATCCATAAGGGGTAGTTATGAGGCCGGTTTTGATTTCTAGCTCTGAGATACCTAGCTTCGAATCCAAATCAGTAATGGAATTAGAAGTAGCAAATGGGAAGCCATGGTATTGCGACATTATGCACTACCTAGAAAACGCGACCTTTCTAGAGGAAGCTACAGGAAAAGATCAGAGAATGATTCGCAAGTTGTCTACTCAATTCATATGCATTGATGGAATATTGTACAAACGACAGGCTGATGGTATCCAGTTGAGATGTTTGGATGAGAAAGATGCCAAGAAGGTAATGGAAGAAACTCTTGCTGGCATATGCAGAGCCCATATGAACGGGCTGACATTGGCGGTCTTAGTTCCAACGAGTGATCGGATAGACCTCTCGCCTCTTTGAGCCCAAAGACCAGAGCTGGGTTCGGGACTTCTCATCTATTTCTACCTCGATCACTTTACGATTAAATTTTGAACTCATTAATTCGCTCTCTCTCCACACGATGCAATTTAATTAAAAGCGCATTTTATTCACTTGTTAAAGCGATAGATAAATAAATGAATGTTAAATCAAAAAAATTACAATAACACTAGGAGCGGAATACAACTCCCATTTATAAATGTGCAGTACATACATAAGACGGGAGATTATTTATTTTGAGGACTTTGGTCCTAGCATGCATTTATTATAAAATGATGTTTTTTTTTTACCGTGGAAATTTTCATTGGATGAAAAATAGCACATTGGGTCCTTAATTTCATGAAAATCTCCTTTTATTAAATATAAAACATTTCATCAATTTTTATATTTAGCGAGATATAAAAAAGGGTATATTCATGTACATAAAATAATCAATAAATAAACAAATGAATGAAATAACTAAAAAGGGGTAGAAAACTAAACCGGTAGGAATCTTCCGAGCATGGTAGATTGCCCCTCGAGCTCATGACAGTCCAAGAAAAACATGTATGCTCACAAAAGTTAATGGGTGTTAATATACAAAAAAGCGCAATATAAATAAAGCTCTAAGATTTGAGAGAGATAGAAAAAAGAAAAGAAAAGGGAGTTTGGAAATATGGAGGCAGAGCCCAGGGACAGCCACTGCCGAGTGACCGACGGGCGTCAGTCAAGGTGACCGACGTGTCCCGTCGCTCACTCGAGAGAGGGTGTCTGTGGGAGGGGTGACCGATGGCCGTCGGTGAAACAGATGACTCGTCGGTCACCGCTGTCTCTAAAAAAACGACCGCAAAACTATTTTTTAAAGCAAAAACAGATTTTTACCGCAAAACGAAGTGAAAAGGGGGCAAAATAAAGGAAGATAAAAGCGAGAAGTCAAAAAGAACAAGAAAAAAAATAAAGATGAAATAATAAGGAGAAGAAGTCTGGAATATTTACCCTCAGATAATATCTTGGTTGGATTTTTAGTGTTGATCAGAGTCCCGCACACTCCACGAGAAACAAAATGAAGGGTCAAGAATGAGAAAAATAGATTGTTTCCTTCTTGATCCTTCAAAAAACTGAGTTTTGGAATCAAAACTTTAGGAAAACTAATTGGATTTAGCTCCTTTTAATGATTTGATTCTTAAACTATTAAAGATTTCTTGAATTTGTGTTTGTTGGAAGAGAGAGAAAACAAGTGTTAATTTTGACAGAGTCTCCCCTTTAGAAATTTTTCCAACCCCTTTTCTTGGTGGTAAATGAAAGCTTTTATAGGCCAGAGGTGACAGACGTGTAACACCCCCATCGCCGTCCCCGTTGGAAGGACGCCGACGGACGCGCTACCGACGCTCACTCACACAGATATGCACATGCACAATGCGGAAGCATGCATTCATACATAACATACATACAGAAATACGGGTTAATTAAAAACTTACCTTACCTTGTGGCACAGACTGAACATGCAATCACTTACGCACACGCAGACACTAAGCTGAAGCTTACACAGAACCATACATATGACCATTCAACGGAAGCATAATCGAAATAATGAAACAAAGGAATAACTAAACATAAAACATACTAACTATTACATTCCCAAAAGAAAACTCAAGATCAAAACATAATTAATTACATATACAATACTACAGAATTACAAAAGTTGAAATACAGAAGCTGAATAAAATACAGAACTTCTAACTCCTACGTGGCCGACCTTGCAGAAGCGCGACTCGAACAGAACCAAACCTGCCACCTGCACGGAAAGGAAATCCGTGCTAAGCGATAAACGCTTAGTGGGGAGAACAGACAAGAGTATGGACGGCCATTCACAATGGTCGCCAAGGCAAAACATATTCAAATGGCAAATGCGGATATTCATAACATATAAATAATTAGGCTTGCATAATAAAAGCATTCATTTCAACACTCACAATCAAACCATAAACTCATGTCCCGGATAGACCAAAACAGATATATTACAATACACGTTACAAGCATCATCATTCTGGACTACATACTAAATCACATGCATAAACCTACATGGGTAGCAAATATCAACATCTTACCGTGCGGAGTCACAAGAGCTTTACACATGAAAATTGACATAACTAAGCACCATGCATGAACTGATAACCAAACCATCATGTTAAGAATGCTAGCCATTTAACATACCTAGACATGCCAAACACATACACTAGTCAAATATCCAAAGGATAACATTTAGGGTATCACAATACCGCTGCGCAACTCTAATATATATTAAGCATCATGCAAAAACACTCTGATAGCGGAGACTGAAGGCATAACCACTTAGTATCACATTCATATCATCATCATGCAGAAAGTACAGTTAAACATCACATACTTACCGTCACAACTGCTTCGGTTCACATGCTTATAAAAACAAAACATGTTTAAGTCACATACATAAATACTCTAGTCGAATCATATTCAAAGCATTCCGAAACTTATAACAAATCACATGACAAGTACGGGTAATCATGTTAGATATAAAGGCATGCTTACATAAAACAGACATACATTCTAAAGCCCATAGACACATCCATATACATATAAACTGATTCCTGAAATCCTTATCATACTCAAACAGATATCACATTCTGATAGTTATTTCAAAGTAACAAGTACAATATGCAAAGGCTAAAACATAATCCATATAAACATGCTCATATAATAAAGCCATACAATCAGTATTTCCTAATCATATTCATTCAGAAATAATCCAATATACATTACATCGATATACTCATTCAGATAATCCATTTATAGCCAAATCAGATCAGAGCAGTTCAAATAAACATTCAAAGAACACCTGCTGACTCTAGGTAGTGGATAACGAGTGTACAGACAGTACTTTCCGGGTACGAGCCGATTACAGACAGTACGTTACGGGTACGAATCGATTAAAACATTATACTTTAACTTTCACAGATATTCTCAAAAGGGACCTTAAACAAGATCCAATACAGAAAAGGGTTCGCGAGGAACCAAACGGGGACCTGATCGGGGTCCAAACAGAACTATGGGCTGCAGCTAACAGACTCTATTAGGCATGCCTAACTATCCACTAGACTGACTCTCGCAGGTCATGCATAAAACAATTCACGCTTCGAATCGCATAACGCATAAATATATAAATATACATCATGCGTAAACCAGAGTACAATAGACATATAAAAATGCTCATAAAGTTGGTCATATCTCATACAATTCCCATTGCAAAACATAATACAGTCAATATACTTTAACATTTAAACAATGTTCTAAAGCATGCCAAGAATCAGGTAAAGAAGCACTACCATGCCAATGATTATCAATACAAAATCTTAATCATGCATTAGGTGCAGATACTAAGCATAAATCATGCATAGTCCAAATTACATTTAAACATAACACATTGAGTTCAAAGGCTAAAGCATAATATCAATCAAAGCTCATACAAGTCATATTCAGAAGCATGCAATAATTCCCTTAATCACATTCTAGCAATACTCATCAAATTAAAGCATGTCAGAAACACATGTGGAGTCATATTATGCCAATGATCAAAAACGCATAATCTAAATCAGGAAATGATACTATTTATCTCTAAGCATGGCAGATTACTTTTAGAGAAGAATTCAATCAAAGATATGCTTAACATATTGCTAATCATAACTGAAATAGGCTAACCAATCAGATGAGCAAAATAAGATAGTACACAATAGAGGAAAAAGCCATAACAGCATTTGAAAGTCATTTAATAATAAAACTAGTCACGGTGAACAAAGCAAAACAGAAAAGCTATACAGGAGCATATGACAGTATGACATAAATTATACAGCGTGAAGACCCATACAGAAGAAATAGGAAATTCATTTTGGTTAAAACTGGGCGAAATCAGAAAAAGGAGCTGAAGAGGGGTCGGTCACGAGTCGTGTCACGACTCGTGACTGACCTCAAAGGGGTCACGAGACGTGACCTAGTGTCACGCCTCGTGACCTCCTAGAGAGTCACGGGACGTGACTCTATGTCACGCCTGGCCTCACAAGAGTCACGCCGTGACTCTAAGTCACGAGACGTGACTTCCCTCTCAAAGAGAGTGGAGTCACGCTTCGCGACTGGAGTCACGCCTTGCCTTTACCAGAGTCACGTCGTGACTCTAAGTCACGAGACGTGACTTTCCTCTCACAGAGAGAGACAGTCACGCTTCGCGACTAAGGGTCACGCTTCGCGACTTCGTCCAGCCCGCCGAGAAGTCACGCGTTGTGACTGGGAGATAGAGTCACGTGGCGTGACTGGAAGTCACGTCTCGTGGCTTGTCTCTCTCAGGAATTCTCGGCACATACTGGAAATGGAAATTCTACAGAGACGCGATTTTCCATTCCCAGCTTACCCAGAATTCAACGAAACTCGATAAAATCAATTTCAATCTGATTCAAAACACATCCAAACTCATCTTACCTTACAGTCGATCTTCCAAACATCATAAACAGGATAATTGCAATTAATTCCACAATCAAACAATCAAAATCATGCATAAACCCATTCAAGAATATAAACCCTAAAAGTTACAGTAGGTTCAAAACACAAACTCAGAACTTCAAATTCAATCCTTAACATGCATTACTAACACATCTACTCACGTAATCATGCATATACACATTCTAGAACACATCAATTTCCAGAAATTAGACCACGCAAACACAATCATAAGCCTAGAGAGAAATAGGGCAGAGACAATCAACTGAGATTGAAGAACAGAGAAGTTCAAAACGTTGCATGCATTCAAACACTCCCAAACCTGGAAATGACGATCCAAAATCACGCTTCAAGATCACTGCTCAATCCTTTCCTTGCCTTTACTTTGCTTCTTCTTATCATCAAACACTTGCACAAACAAAACCCACCATTACTCTACAAAACCCTAACTCAACCAAAACCCAAAACCAGGAAAAGAAGAAGAAGAACAGAACGTAGAAACCTTAACCCAACTTACCTCTTCAAACAAACCACAATCCAAGCCAAACACAACTCCAAGCCAAATGAGAATGAAAGGAAAAGCAGAGAAGGGAGAAGAGAAGAAGAAGAAGGAACGTGAGAGGAGGGGACGGGAAAGCAATCTGTATTCCCTCTCTCTCTCTCTCTTTCTTTTCTTCTTTTCTTCTTTCAATGCCTACCTAACAGTCCACTTGGCAGCTCTCAATTGGACCCCAAACTCCACTAAGACCATTCCAAATCCATTAATGCTCTTTAGTCCTTAGACAAATAACACTTCACTCACTTACACATTTATTTCCTTACCAACTTAATTATCTTTCCAATTAGGTCCTTAACACTCCAAATTCTCATGCACAAATTACTGAAATACCCTTCCGAACCCGACTTAGCATGCACAATCCGACCAGGGCTATTTTGGGGTGTGACAACTCTTCCCTCCTAAAAGAATTTCGTCCTCGAAATTCACAGCGAAACACTTACATCCACACAACCCAAACAAACAAAACTTACTTAAACAAAAGCTTGCAATATAACTTACCAGAAGAACCTGCGGTCTCCTTCGAATCGTTGCTAGACGCTATAAACTCATTAGGTACTCGCGAAGATCTGAGCAAATCTTCCACTTCCTTTCTAGCTTGCCCAGCTAGATTCTCACTCATCTTCTTAGGACAATCGGCAATCCGGTGTTCCATACTGCCACATCTGAAACAAGCACCTGAAAGCTTCCGACATGGACCCCGATGTCGCTTCTGGCAGTGCTGACATAAAAGCGATACCCACTTCCTACACTTGATCCCATGTTGCTTCTGAAATTGTTGACACATCAAAGTTTCTCGAACCCTTTTCCCTGCTGACACTTCACTAATCGGTCCTTTCCTCTTCTAAGGAACATGCCGTACAACTTCTTGAGAAGCACGAGGAGCAGTCAATCTATCCAAAATCCGAATCAATCCTTGTAATAATGTCCTATCATCAGAAACACGACCAGAATCTTCAACTGGAGGACGCTCGAAAACATCCTGATCAACACTAACTCGGTTCATACTTTCTGTTGTCTCGCCCACATTCTCACTAGGATCAGACTCCATCTAGACATGACACAAAACAAGACGCATCTGCATGAGGCCATGACACAAAACCGACTCTCATGCAAAGACTCATCACATAACAAACAACACACCTAGAACTATCAAACCTGGGCTCTAATACCACTAACTGTAACACCCCCATCGCCGTCCCCGTTGGAAGGACGCCGACGGACGCGCTACCGACACTCACTCACACAGATATGCACATGCACAATGCGGAAGCATGCATTCATACATAACATACATACAGAAATACGGGTTAATTAAAAACTTACCTTACCTTGTGGCACAGACTGAACATGCAATCACTTACGCACACGCAGACACTAAGCTGAAGCTTACACAGAACCATACATATGACCATTCAACGGAAGCATAATCGAAATAATCAAACAAAGGAATAACTAAAAATAAAACATACTAACTATTACATTCCCAAAAGAAAACTCAAGATCAAAACATAATTAATTACATATACAATACTACAGAATTACAAAAGTTGAAATACAGAAGCTGAACAAAATAAAGAACTTCTAACTCCTACGTGGCCGACCTTGCAGAAGCGCGACTCGAACAGAACCAAACCTGCCACCTGCACGGAAAGGAAATCCGTGCTAAGCGATAAACGCTTAGTGGGGAGAACAGACAAGAGTATGGACGGCCATTCACAATGGTCGCCAAGGCAAAACATATTCAAATGGCAAATGCGGATATTCATAACATATAAATAATTAGGCTTGCATAATAAAAGCATTCATTTCAAAACATTACATCGATATACTCATTCAGATAATCCATTTATAGCCAAATCAGATCAGAGCAGTTCAAATAAACATTCAAAGAACACCTGCTGACTCTAGGTAGTGGATAACGAGTGTACAGACAGTACTTTCCGGGTACGAGCCGATTACAGACAGTACGTTACGGGTACAAATCGATTAAAACATTATACTTTAACTTTCACAGATATTCTCAAAAGGGACCTTAAACAAGATCCAATACAGAAATGGGTTCGCGAGGAACCAAACGGGGACCTGATCGGGGTCCAAACAGAACTATGGGCTGTAGCTAACAGACTCTATTAGGCATGCCTAACTATCCACTAGACTGACTCTCGCAGGTCATGCATAAAACAATTCACGCTTCGAATCGCATAACGCATAAATATATAAATATACATCATGCGTAAACCAGAGTACAATAGACATATAAAAATGCTCATAAAGTTGGTCATATCTCATACAATTCCCATTGCAAAACATAATACAGTCAATATACTTTAACATTTAAACAATGTTCTAAAGCATGCCAAGAATCAGGTAAAGAAGCACTACCATGCCAATGATTATCAATACAAAATCTTAATCATGCATTAGGTGCAGATACAAAGCATAAATCATGCATAGTCCAAATTACATTTAAACATAACACATTGAGTTCAAAGGCTAAAGCATAATATCAATCAAAGCTCATACAAGTCATATTCAGAAGCATGCAATAATTCCCTTAATCACATTCTAGCAATACTCATCAAATTAAAGCATGTCAGAAACACATGTGGAGTCATATTATGCCAATGATCAAAAATGCATAATCTAAATCAGGAAATGATACTATATATCTCTAAGCATGGCAGATTACTTTTAGAGAAGAATTCAATCAAAGATATGCTTAACATATTGCTAATCATAACTGAAATAGGTTAACCAATCAGATGAGCAAAATAAGATAGTACACAATAGAGGAAAAAGCCATAACAACATTTGAAAGTCATTTAATAATAAAACTAGTCACAGTGAACAAAGCAAAACAGAAAAGCTATACAGGAGCATATGACAGTATGACATAAATTATACAGCAGTGAAGACCCATACAGAAGAAATAGGAAATTTATTTTGGTTAAAACTGGGCGAAATCAGAAAAAGGAGCTGAAGAGGGGTCGGTCACGAGTCGTGTCACGACTCGTGACTGACCTCAAAGGGGTCACGAGATGTGACCTAGTGTCACGCCTCGTGACCTCCTAGAGAGTCACGGGACGTGACTCTATGTCACGCCTGGCCTCACAAGAGTCACGCCGTGACTCTAAGTCACGAGACGTGACTTCCCTCTCACAGAGAGTGGAGTCACGCTTCGCGACTGGAGTCACGCCTTGCCTTTACCAGAGTCACGTCGTGACTCTAAGTCACGAGACGTGACTTTCCTCTCACAGAGAGAGACAGTCACGCTTCGCGACTAAGGGTCACGCTTCGCGACTTCGTCCAGCCCACCGAGAAGTCACGAGTTGTGACTGGGAGACAGAGTCACGTGGCGTGACTGGAAGTCACGTCTCGTGGCTTGTCTCTCTCAGGAATTCTCGGCACATACTGGAAATGGAAATTCTACAAAGACGCGATTTTCCATTCCCAGCTTACCCAGAATTCAACGAAACTCGATAAAATCAATTTCAATCTGATTCAAAACACATCCAAACTCATCTTACCTTACAGTCGATCTTCCAAACATCATAAACAGGATAATTGCAATTAATTCCACAATCAAACAATCAAAATCATGCATAAACCCATTCAAGAATATAAACCCTAAAAGTTACAGTAGGTTCAAAACACAAACTCAGAACTTCAAATTCAATCCTTAACATGCATTACTAACACATCTACTCACGTAATCATGCATATACACATTCTAGAACACATCAATTTCCAGAAATTAGACCACGCAAACACAATCATAAGCCTAGAGAGAAATAGGGCAGAGACAATCAACTGAGATTGAAGAACAGAGAAGTTCAAAACTTTGCATGCATTCAAACACTCCCAAACCTGGAAATGACGATCCAAAATCACGCTTCAAGATCACTGCTCAATCCTTTCCTTGCCTTTACTTTGCTTCTTCTTATCATCAAACACTTGCACAAACAAAACCCACCATTACTCTACAAAACCCTAACTCAACCAAAACCCAAAACCAGGAAAAGAAGAAGAAGAACAGAACGTAGAAACCTTAACCCAACTTACCTCTTCAAACAAAGCACAATCCAAGCCAAACACAACTCCAAGCCAAATGAGAATGAAAGGAAAAGCAGAGAAGGGAGAAGAGAAGAAGAAGAAGGAACGTGAGAGGAGGGGACGGGAAAGCAATCTGTATTCCCTCTCTCTCTCTTTCTTTTCTTCTTTTCTTCTTTCAATGCCTACCTAACAGTCCACTTGGCAGCTCTCAATTGGACCCCAAACTCCACTAAGACCATTCCAAATCCATTAATGCTCTTTAGTCCTTAGACAAATAACACTTCACTCACTTACACATTTATTTCCTTACCAACTTAATTATCTTTCCAATTAGGTCCTTAACACTCCAAATTCTCATGCACAAATTACTGAAATACCCTTCCGAACCCGACTTAGCATGCACAATCCGACCAGGGCTATTTTGGGGTGTGACAAGACGGGCGTCGGTTCCACAGACGGGTGTCGGTTTAATCCTTCTGACACAAGGATTCAACCGACGGGCCTGCAATTCTCACCGACGGGAGTCGGAGAGGTTGCATGCTCCGAGAAATCAGGTTGCATGCCCCCGGAAGATCAGTCCCTCCGACGGGCATCGGAAACTCCCATAGGCCGTCTGTGACCCAAAGCGACGATCTTGCCATTGACAGACGGGCAGACCGCCGGTGGAGAAAAATTCATCTCTTTGACCCCAAAATTCCCCATTTTCTCCCTCTTTCCTACGAAGACTGAAAGAACACATTTCTCGTGAAGCATGGGACAAAAACCTCCGAATCTCAACCGTTTGTACGGACTCGGACGTTGATTCCTCATCGGGTAATCTCTGACCCAGACCGCCTCGGGACAGGGTGCTTACAGTTGCCCCCAATTTTTGGGAAAACTAGCGCACGGGTGCTTAGATGATCCAAAATTCAGAGAAAGGAACAACAAAAAATGAAGAAAAGCGTACCTGTAGCGATTCTTACCTTCCGTGTCCCTCGTCAGGTAGACTTCGTTTCAGTCTGCTCAACGGGTAGAAACGTCCCTACCGGTCTCGTCTCGACCTATAAGGCGTTGGTGAGATGCAGCGTTCTCTAGCTACGACCTCGGTGGGAAGAGCAGTGTTGTATAACTGCAGCTTCGATTGGTGAGATGCGGTACTCTCTGACCACAATCTCAAGGTGAAGTTCCCTTGCTAACCCCCATCCGATCTTCAAGGTGCGTAGCACTCTCTGGCTGCCGCGTCAACTGTGAGATGCAACACTCTCTGGCTACAGTCTCAAGGTGAAGAGCAGTGTTCTCTAACTGCAACTTCGGTTGTGAAGTTCCCTTGCTAACCCCCATCCGATCTGCAAGGTGCGTAGCACTCTCTGGCTGCCGCGTGAACTGTGAGATGCAGCACTCTCTGGCTACAGTCTCAAGGTGAAGTTCCCTTGTTAACCCCCATCCGATCTGCAAGGTGCGTAGCACTCTCTGGCTGCCGCGTGAACGGTGAGATGCAGCACTCTCTGACTACAGTGTCAAGGTGAAGAGCAGTGTTCTCTTACTGCAACTTCGGTTGATGAAGTTCCCTTGCTAACCCCCATCCGATCTGCAAGGTGCGTAGCACTCTCTGGCTACC
Source organism: Excoecaria cochinchinensis (assembly GCA_947683425.1). NCBI lineage: Eukaryota > Viridiplantae > Streptophyta > Magnoliopsida > Malpighiales > Euphorbiaceae > Excoecaria > Excoecaria cochinchinensis. The sequence continues at coordinate 8,630,906 of CANTUQ010000092.1, forward strand.
GCGTGAACTGTGAGAATATGAAGTTCGATCTGTCTATCCTCAGATTGTGATTGATGTCCGTATTTGGACCGGTGTTAAGCAATGTCCCTGTATGGCAAAGGATTTTGTTAATTCATGTATGAGTTATTCCTTCTCAATATCCTCATAAATGATCTGGTTTTATTATTTATCATCCTTTTTGTTATCTCATTATCATTATTTTCAGCATGTCCCGTGTCATTGTATTGCTTTTTATCATTTTTCTCGTCTTATGATCATTTTGACTGGGTATACATGGGTATAAGAGCATACAATCATCTTTAATGCGAATAAAGCATCAATAAAGATAGAAATAAATAAATATATATGCAAAGCTGGAAATAAAAGTTTTCCACTAACATCAGCTTTTGTACAATGTATATACAATCACGACAATAATGAACAAAATACAAAAAGAATGTCATCCAAACTCCCTGAATGACTATGATGGTGGGTAGTCCGTGATGTACTCATCCGGGTCCTCATCATCCGAGAGGTGAATCGGCTCAGGCTGAGGTGGAGGGGGCTGAGTCGGAGGTGGATGCTGAGGCGCAGATGGTCTGGCCCCGGAAGCGTGAGTCTGTATGAACCTAACCTGAGCGTAGCCGTCCAGGAAGGGCTGGGTACACGTCCTCATGAAGCTCAAGGTATTAGAAACTGTCCCCCCTAACTGCTTGAAGGCCTGGCTCATCTGGCTAGTCTACTCACTGGCGACTTTCCTCATCCTCTCCAGTCTTTGCTCAGTGTGCTCCCTGTACTCTCTCATGGAGTGGGACAGGGGAGGAACGATCCCCTCTATCGCCTGGACCCAAGACCTAAGAGAATCAAGTGACTCATCAATCATCTGCAAAGTCACATCCATCCTCTGAGATGCCTGGTCCTGGGATGTCCTCAGATCTTGACCAAGCTGCTCTTTGAGCTCTCTCTGTCCCTGCACGACCTGCTCCACAAGCCTAGCCTGCTCGTCCCTAACTCTCTCCATAAGTCGGGCCTTCTCCTGCACTATGTGGTCAATGAGCTCGACCTGCTCCTGGGTCAGACGCTCAACGACCCTGGACTGCTCCTGGATAGCAGCCTGCTGCCTATCTAATCTCTCATGGGCAGCCCTGTCCCTCTCCTCTAATTGATGCTCAAACGTTGTGAACATGGAGGTCAGGAGCTGTGAGATGTCTGGCTGCGGCTGCGATGGCTCCTGAGTCGGCTCTGATGGCTGAGTTGCAGAAGTGGACGCCCCCGGGTCGCTCCTGAAGTAAGGATGAAACCTCTCGGAGGGCCTGAGGGTGGACTGATGTACTATGGTGCTCGGTGAGGGAAAAGGAGTCGGTGCCCTGGACACCGGTGGGGTGCCGAAAAGCTCGTCCATGGTGAACTCCATGTCGAAATTCGACGGAGTCTTGGGCTGCTCCTGCTGTGGTGGCGGTGGAGTGGTCTGAGGCTGAGGTGGTGGCTACTGCTGCGGGGACTGTGGAGGTTGAGGTGGTGGCTGCTACTGCGGGGACTGTGGAGGCTGAGGTGGTGGCTGCTGCTGCTCCTGCTCTGGCTCTGGTCCTAAAGGCGAAAGAGCAAAAGCTTGCCTAGTCTCTTGGATAGTGAGCAGTCTGAAGGCCTCAGGCTGCCCCGGCAGCGGCAAGATCATGCCCATCTGAACTGCAGCTGTCGCGTCAACATAGATCCCCTCATCCAAGGGTCCTCTGAGCCTATCTGGGGCGACTCCTAAGCCCAAAAGCAACCTGGTGACAACCCCTCCAACTATCACCACTGGGGCTGACCCCCTGCCGATTCTAACCATGTTAGCCAGGATCTCGTGGCTAACATTGAGGCGCTGGCCTGCCACCATAGCCCAGAGGCTCCAGATCTCGGCTGCGTTAAGTGACCCTGGATTACCAGCCCGACCGAGGTACGAGCTGGAAAGCACTCTGTGCAGGTACCGGAGTGCCTGAGAGACCAGTACGGTACTCTTCGCTATATCATGATCATACAACACTCCTGGCAAAGCAATAGCCGCCCAATGGGCATGCCTCACCGCTCTCTACGGGACTATAACTCCATCACCCATCGGGAATCCCATCGCCTCCGCGAACCAACGCCTCAGGATACTAACATGCAGGCCGTCAAACCAAAACTGCACTACGCCCAGCTCGGTGTCCGATCTCTGATACCCTCCATAGTGTAGAGTGGCTAACACCTGCAGTGTAGCCTTAAGGAACATCTGAAACACGGGAGTCAGAAAGTCCATCCACCCAGCACCCTCTATCAGCGCGTCTACCTCGGCGGTCATCCCTAGGGCCTCTAGGAATGGCCTAGATATAAAACGGCTAGCCCGGATCTCAACCTGGGCCAGCGCCCTGTATCTCTAGGCGAACTCATCATCCATCCAGGCCGAGACCTCTACCTCGGGCCAGGCCTGGGGAACTCGTCATCTCGGAGGCATCCAGCAAAAGAAAAGATTATATAAATTAAATTAATTTAACGGAGCGGGCGTTAATAGGCCCAATTTCCAAAACAAAAAGCACATTGGACCTCATCCGGGCGATAGCGGCCCAAGTATGAGGAGAGAAAGATAAAGAATTGAATATGAAAATATAAAAAAATTGGGCAGCACCCCGGCAGGGATGTGCCCTACATCCCGCATGGAAAAACACAAAATGGGCCTCAGGCCCCAACAAAATAATTATATATATATATTCATTAAAAATTTGGGCAGTACCCCGGCAAGGGTGTGCCCCACCTCTTGCACAAAAGGGACAGGGTTCAGGCCTTAACAAAACAGTTGTATATATACATTCATAAAAAATGGGCAGCACCCCGGCAAGGGTGTGCCCCACTTCCCGCACAAAAAGGACAGGCCTCAGGCCCCAACAAACAGCACATGTATACCATACCTATATACATTTGCTAGCATGTATTAGGAATTCCTATTTTTAAGGGAACTTGTTTTATAGGCAAAATCATGCAAAGGTTCGACTAATTAGCATGCCAAAATTATATAAAAACTAGCAGCATTTACCCTTTATTTCTAAGGCAAACTAAAACAATCTACTCATTCTAAAAGCAAAAACAAGAAGAAGAAAAGGAAATAATTTAAAATTAAAAGAGGAAGTGATTGGTTACTTACCTGTAATTTGCAGAAAATAGTAGAAAATGAAGAAAAGTAATTCCTTGGATGACCGGTCAAGCGAAAGGCCCCAAAATGGAAGAAAAATGAAAAAAAGGAAGAAAAAATAGTGCAGAAAACGACAAAAAATCGAGAGGGAGAGGAAAAGAGAAAATGGCAAAACTGTTTGTCCGTCGATCACAAAGCCCTTATATAGATTTCGTGACCGACGGGCTGGGCGCCGCTAGGAGCGACCGACGGGCTGGGCTTCTGTCGTTCACTATTCCCCAATAAATGCGAAATTAATGCACGTGATGTAATGCTGACGTATGCAAACTGCCAGGTGGACGACTACCGACGGGCAGGCCGTCTCTCTTGAGGCACGGGCAGGCCGTCTGTGGCGCTTCCCTATATATTTCGTCAATTTTTCTGATTTATTGTGTCTTCTCATTTTCTCAACATTTCTCTAGCTTTCATCACAAGATGTCATCTCCTCTCCTCCAGAAGTTGTACCGCATCTTAGACGATAACCGCACTTGGGTAAACGACACTCTTTCTCCTCTTTCCGGCCTGAAACACCTTCGCAGGGCTAAGGTATACCACAACCTTCTTCTGGCTACAACCCATTTTTGGAATCCCCGATTTCACGTCTTCAAGTTCACATACTAGGAGTTATGCCCCCTGCCTGAGGAGCTAGCTGCCATTGTCGGTGCCTGGTATCCCCCTAATGCTCTGCCTTGTATCCCACGTTGCGGTTTACTCCAGACTCGAGATATCGCTCTGTCTTTAGGTATAGCCCCTTTTGAAGCTGCACAGTTGGTTCCCCCGGGCTCTACCTTCTCTTTGGAGCCGCTGGTTGAGGCTCTAGACAGATTCTCTGACATCCCCACCTACCAGGTAAGCATCGTATTCTTATTTTGCATGATGAGCTTCTTGACTGTGGCTCTAGGGGGTTTAATCAGCGATCTTCGCCTGTTTGGGGCTTTGGACGATTTCCACCGCGGGCTATGTCCCTTTCCGCTTATTCTGGCTGAGACCATTCTGGGCTTAGATACTGTACGCTCCGGATCCACCCCCACGTTCACGGGAAGCCCTTTATTGCTCCAGGTACGTCATTATTTTTAAGGTAGTGCGTCCCTTATGGATTTTCGCACTAGCTTTTCTTGGCGAAAAGTGCGTCCTTTCAAATTTTCACATAACCCTATGCCTTATTTTTGCCTGAAGTAAATCCTACTTACTCCAGTTGCTTCTTTTTTTATTTTATTTTTTTTTCAGGTCTGGCTGCAAGAGAAGCTGAGAATGTTGTCAGAGCCACCTCCCCGAGTCATTGTACAGTACTCTTTGAGATACTTCCTCCCGCGTCGACAACCGTATACATGCGCCACTGCTGATGAAGGCATTGCCAGATTCAGCGAGCTATTGGATGACGATACCAGTTTCATGTCTACCTGGCTACCTCTGTCCCATGCGATCATTGATGGACCATCGGGGTGTGTTCCCCTTTGTGGGCTCCGTCAGGCTACTTTCCATATCACAGCTCGGTGTGCTCGCCAGCTTGGGATAATCCAGGATGTGGTGAGGGTCCCACTATCTTTTCGGGGAGGAGCTCTTTCTGCTTCCTTTGCTTCTCGGTATCATGAACTGTGGAGCCGACTACTGGTGAAGACTGTCATTCCTAGGTTCGGAGCTCATTCTGTAGCTTCCACTAGCGAGTACAAGAGATGGGTCCTTAGCCCGGTATCTGACAATAGGATGCGAGGACTCAAGCATCTGACTGGCAAGAGCAGCAGAAGGACCTAGCTTAGCTTACATATGTACACTTTTTGCGTATTACATTTCTTTTTAATGCAGAACTAGAAAATGACGGAAATGAGAAGAATAATTCTTATTTTATTTCATGAAATTGTGTACATTTCCATAGAATTTCAGCATACATGATAAGTTTTAACATTAACTCGACTGCGCATGCCCTATGAATACATGAAACCAAATTTTAACAGCTTCGACTCCTGTTACCAACCGGCCCTCTCGGGTTTTCACGCTTGGACATTTTCTCTCCTGCCTCTAATTTTTGCACACGATGCCTTTTTTCGGTTTTCACCCTGTCGAGGCGCCAAATTTTAGCAAGGCCGCCTTTTTTCGGTTTTCGACCTGCGGGGCATTTTATTCTCTTCTTTTTATTTTTAGTCTTTAGCCATGGAACCTTTTGAGTCTGTCGACATTGATACGTTCCTTGAACTCATTACCATCGCTATCCGATAAGATTACAGCTCCTTTGGAAAATAGCTTCTTGAGGATAAACAGCCCTTCCCAGGTTGGTCTAAATTTTCCTCTGATATCTGGTACCCCTGGCCTCATCTGTTTGAACACCAAGTCCCCCTCCTTCAGCGGATGCTTTTTCACCTTCTTCCCAAATGACCTGGCCAGCCTCTTCCGATAGATCTGATTATGATAGTAAGCTTTCAGCCTACTCTCATCCAATAAGTTCAAATGCTGTAACCTCTATTGCGCCCATTCGGCCTCCGGAATCTGAGCTTCCATGACTACTCTTAGCGATCTGAGCTCTATTTCGACTGGCAGTACAGCCTCTGTCCCATAAACCAGAGAATACGGCGTAGCGCCCGTAGATGTCCTCACCGTCATTCTGTAACCCCACAGTGCAAAGGGTAGCTTCTCTGCCCAGTCTTTGTAGGTTTGGATCATCTTGGCTAGGATCTTCTTCACATTCTTATTAGCGGCCTCTACTACCCCATTAGCTTGTGGTAGATAGGGAGAGGATTTATGGTGCTCGATTCCATGCTTCTCAAGAAGCTTCCTTGTTTCCCCCATGAACTGCACCCCGTTATCAGACACTATGTCATGTGGGAGGCCGTATTTGCAGATCAGATTTCTTTCAATGAACTTGGCCATGTCTCTTGCGTCGATCTTCTTGAAGGATTTCGCCTCTACCCATTTTGTAAAATAATCGATTGCAACTATTATGTATCTGTGCCATTGGATGCCATAGGGCGGATCTCTCCAATAATGTCTATTCCCCAAGCAGCGAATGGCCAAGGCGACTTTAGGCTATGTAGCTCTGACACTGGCAAGTGCCTTAAATCCACATACTGTTGGCATAGCTGGCACTGTTTGACATATTTTGAGCAATCGTTGTCCATCGTAAACCAATAGAAGCCTTGCCTTATAATCTTCTTTGCCTGGGTTAACCCATTCATATGAGCCCCACAGACGCCTGCATGGGTTTCTTCCATCACCTTTCGGGCTTTTCTTTCATCTAAGCACCTGAGTTGGATACCATCTGCCTGCCTTTTGTATAACACCCCATCTAAGGATATGAACTGAGTGGATAGCCTTTGGATCATCCTCTGATCTTTCTCGGTAGCTTCCTCTGGAAATCGCGCATTTTCCAAATAATTCATGATGTCAAAGTACCATGGCTTTCCATCTGCTACTTCTATTTCCATTATTGGTTTGATCTCGAAGCTGGGCCTCTCAGAACTCAAAATCAGGACGGGCTTCATAGCTATCCCTTTAGGATTATCCCATATTGACAACAGAGTTACCAGTGCATCAGCCAGATGGTTCTCCTCTCTCGGCACAAAGAGGAACGTACAAGTCTCGAACTGCCCATGTAGCCCCTTTAGATATTCAACATAAGGTACCAGCCGCTTTTCCTTTACAGCCCACTCACCCCGGATTTGGTTGATCACCAAGGATGAGTCACCAAAAACCTCTACGTTCTTTGCCCCCAAGGTAGCTAAGGCTTCTAACCCGAAGGCGCATGCTTCATATTCAGCTTCATTGTTGGTGACCCTTTACCTCAACTTCTTGGCCAATGGGAGCTTTTCATCATTTGGGGTCGTCAAAATGATTCCAACTCCTGCCCCCTTATTATTTACGGCCCCATCAAAATATAACTGCCATCCTTGGACGGAGATTGTGGCTATGCTCTCATCAGGAAAATTGATTTCAGGTGCATCGCCCTGAATGGGATGATCAGCAAGAAACTCGGCTACTGCTCACCCCTTGATAGTTTTGCGAGTGATGTATTCGACATCGAACTCTTGTAGTAATAGCAACCACCTTCCCATCTTACCAAGCAAAGACGGCGCTTCTTGCAAATACCTCAAAGGATTCTGCTTTGCCACTGCCTGAACTCTGTACGGATGGAAGTAGTGCCTAAGCTTTTTCGATGCCCAAATCAATACAAGGCAAATCTTCTCTACTTCAGCATATTTTATCTCGTAGGCCAGGAACTTCTTGCTGAGATAGTAAACCGTGAATTCCACCCCGAACTCATCCTCCTGAGCCATCATGGATCCCACAGAGCCATCCTCTACTGCCAGATATAAGATAAGTGGCTTGATCGGTTGCCATTGCCTCAGCACTGGCGGATTCAGCAGATATTCCCTGATGCTATCAAAAGCTCTCTGGCAGTCTTCATTCCAAACCACAGGCTAATCCTTTCTGAGCAACTTGAAGATTGGATTGCATATCGAAGTGAGCTTCGCAATGAATCGGCTGACATATTGTAGCTTGCCCAGGAAGCTTCTCACCTCCTTCTCTTTCTGTGGCACGGACATCTCTCTGATGGCCTTTACCTTGCCCGGGTCAATTTCAATTCCCCTCTGGCTAACGACATGCCCCAGTAGCTTTCCTGAAGTTCCTCCGAAGATACACTTCTTGGGATTAAGTCGCAGGCTGTACTTATCAATCCTAGTGAAGAACTTCTCTAAAGCTTCGAAATGGCCCTCTCTGGTGGCTGACTTGACGATCATATCGTCTACGTACACCTCCACTTCCTTGTGGATCAAGTTGCTTAGGATCTTCGTTGCCATTCTCTGGTACGTAGCCCCTGCATTCTTTAGGCCGAAAGGCATTACTCTGTAGGCGTAGGTCCCCCATTCTGTTATGAAAGCTATTTTAATCCAGTCGACTATCTTGTTAAGGATCTGGTTGTAGCCTACATAACCATCCCCAAAACTGTACATCGCGCAGTTGGCGGCACTATCTATCAACACGTCAATGTGGGGTAGCAAAAAATCGTCTTTAGGGTTCATATCTCGATAATCCACACATACCCTTACCTTTCCGTTCTTCTTGGCTACAGGGACTACATTTGCTAGCAATGTAGGATATTGCACTTCGACCAGGAATTTGGCTTCGATCTGCTGCCGAATCTCCTCTTTAACCTTGTCTGCCCATTCTTGCCTAAGCCTCCTCAATTTTTGTTTTACAGGCTTGTGATCCGGATACGTCGGAATAGCATGCTCTGTGATATTCCGATCAATTCCTGGCATTTCGTCGTAGGTCCAGGCAAAAACTTTTTCATATTTTTTTATTATTCTCTCGAATTTTTCTCTCTCATCAGGATTTATATTCGATGCTATTAAAATTTCCTTCAGATTTTTCGAGGTTCCAAGATCAAAAGGCGTGGTGTCAGTGGAATCAATATCGAAAATAGATGGGATATGATCATGTTCATGCATGTTGAGATTATTGGAAACATCGCACAAATAAGCAAAATCATTCATCTTACTAATAATATTATTATTGTCATTTACATCATAAAAAAGTTCCGGAATAAAAAGACAATCTAAGCTAGTATCTTCTTCAGCTTCCGTTGAGGTCGATGCTGCAGCAGCTTATCCCTCGGCTTCCTGGCTTAGCAGAGGCCTTTCAGCTACCCCTGAGGAAATCTTCAAATCCCCAATCTTCAGTTCTTGCTCTACCATTTTTTCTTTCCCTTTTAGCCTGGCAGCTAACATCTTCTCGGTGACAACCTCTTCAGGCTCATCCCTACCCTAGGCAATGCATTGGGTCATAACTTCCTCATCCCAGAAGTCCTCGGTCGTTTTAATAACTCCAACATCCCCGTCAAAAACATCACTGAAGATCTCAAATCCAGGGACAATCTTTCCATTCACCCACTGTGGCTCATCTTCACCAGTGTAAGCGCATACTGAGGATGCGGGCACGAAGCTTTCTAAAATGTGAGGGATCTTTTCCATCGTCTTCTTCTTGCCAAGTCCACCTTTGTATCCCAAACCCTTCTGATCTTTTTGATCTCGAGTAGTGATTGCGGATTGAGGCCCTTGCGAATTTCTACTAAGACCAGCCCCAGGGAGATAGTGCATCCTCTTCATCATATTAACCACTGGAGGGTTATCCACTGACCTCTGCTCTTCCCCTATCACCGATACGTGAAAACCACTGAATGGCTGATTAGCAATCTCTAGGGCCGATACCTGATTATCCCTGGCCGCCTTAATGGTACCACCTCGCCTTCATGCGGGAATTTTATCATCTGGTGTAGCATAGACGGCACTCCCCCTAGTTTATGCAACCAAGGCCTCCCAAGCAATGCCGAGAAGTTGGCCGGAACGGGCAAAACTACAAATTCTATCTCCGTCTCAATAGGTCAAACCTTGACCAAAGTCTTGAACGTCCCCGAAGCTTGCCTCCTAGAATTATCGTAAGCTGTAATAGTCAAATCCGACTCGCTATGCATACCCTCATCCAAACCGAAAGCCTAAAGCGCCACCAGAGGGCAAATATTTATAGATGACCCGTCGTCTACCATAACGCAAGCAGTGTGCCTGCCACTGATTTGTGCCTTAATGTACAGCGGTCGATTATGATTACGGACTTCGACTGGCAAGTCGGCATCAGAATACACTAATCTCTCTCCTGATCCCCCTTTTATAAGGTCTAATAATTTTGATGGGGAGATTGTAGTAGCCACAGTAGACTCAGTCAAAGCTTCTACCAACTTTTGTCTATGTGAAGGGGACTGCCTCAGAAGATCCCATATAGATATTTGAGCCGTGGTCTTCTTCAACTGTTTGACTATCTGATTCTCTTCCGGCTCTTTCTCTGTTGATGCCTGCGCTAGTTCTGGTGACCTTTCTATCTCTTGGACTACTCTTCCACTTCTCCTTACAGCTTCTACTTCCTTTTCCTCTTCATCTGACTTCCACAGATCCAAAGATATTTCAACCTCCTCCTCATTTTCTTCACCGCTTTCGCTACTAGACCAACAATCAATTGTCGCTATAGACATCCTTTCCCCCTTGGCCTCTGGGCGAGTAACAGCAACATACTCATTTCCATACAAGTCCTGCAGCACGTAGCATTCTGGTAGGCTTGATGCAATCATGAAAATAGGAGGCAGCACTGTGACGCCCGTTCCCTAACGACAACTAGCTCAGCTAATCTTAGTTAGAGAAGGTCGCACACACACACAGAACACATGCGGAAACTGAATAATAAAATTTCATCACACACTATTTTAATTCATGCATCACATGCCAACTACTATTAGTCACACGCCTTAGCTATTCACATGACACACATACATGTGGGAGGTTACATCCGCGATTACTACATTATTACATGCCTTTACATATTCAGAATACATATTAACCATATAAAACTTATACAAAGGTCCCAAACCTACACTATATACTTCCTATTGTTGATCGTACCAAAATGCGGGGGACGTCCTTCAGTCACCTCTCGTCCGTACCTGCACGGATTAGAGTAAATCCATGCTAAGCGATAACGCTTAGTGGGGAACTCATACATATAGCATATAGTTTATCACACATCAGAATCATCATACATAACATGCTAATAAACATGCCAGATCAACCATTACTATATTCAATCATAAGGCATCAATTACTTATTCACATTTCCATACTTTCTTGTATCACAATCACTTCTGTTTATATTTAATTAACTTTTAGCCGATTAACCAATTAGCCTTTTTGCCACTTTGCTTGCAATTCAATGACGCGGATAACGGGTATCGCATCGGTATCTCTCAGATACCAGTAATCTCATCGAGACTACTTTTTCACATTTAGCACCTTCTGGTGCTTCATATCACATTAGTACCTTCTGGTACTTTTCATCATTCCACATATAACACAATCCAGTAAGGATAATCGCATTGTGATTCCCATGGAATCAGACACATTTAACGCATGGGGCTGCAGCACTTGACCCTATAGGCATGCCTAACTATCCACTACTTGACTCGCAGGCTTAAGTTGTTTAAACACGTTATTCAGTTCACTTTTCACTTTACACATTTGTATTAGCACACAGCCATACATTTCATTTGCATATTCAATATGCTTTCAAATTCAGTCTTCACATTCAATATTCACATAACTTATCACATTCAGAAGTCATCATAGTTATATGCATTTGTAGTTCACTTAACACATATACATTACTTACTCATGCTGTCCTTCATTTCCGCTTAAAGCCATGCCATTTGAATGACCAAACACATTAGGATTATATTGCCAAAACAGGGTGGGTCATGGTCACAATGGATTTCATTGTCACCGTGACATATTGAAGTCCAAAACAGAATGCAAATTGGGGACATGTCACGGTCACAACCAATTTCATTGTCACCGTGATGTGTTCCCAACTCTCGGCAGAATGCAACCTGAGGGTATGTCACGGTCACAATGAATCCCATTGCCACCGTGACATATTCTCACTTTGCAAAACAGAATGCTCCCTTGGGTACCTCACGGTCACAATGAAGTTCATTGTCACCGTGACATACCAAAATCCATTAGGCAGAATCGAACTCAAGCATACCTCACGGTCACAATGGATTTCATTGTCACCGTGACCTATGCAAAAACACCATAACATGGTTATGTTTTTCAGTCCATTTCTTCCTTCTCATTAAGACTTCAAATCTCATTCTCACTTTTGGCAATTAACCCAAATACATCAACCACAAAATCAATAACACATACCTGATTTTCCCTTCTTGTTTGGCATTCAATAATAGTACATGTCATGATCACTTTCAGGCACTTTATCACAATCATATTGCTACTATACTCATACAATTTAGCATCACATAATTCATGCTCAACCTTCAATGTCACATATCATGCAATTCAGTTCAAAACCCTATTTAACCAACACTAATCACATATTCATATAATTAGGGTTTGTTCCCAAACCTCGTCGCCTTAGCTCCTAATTACGACGGACGCTCGGCTCGCCGATTACAGCCTTTCCCTTATCTCTCTTCACTTCTTCAGCTAGCAAAACCAATTCAAATTCCAGAATTGAGCATAATCCATCAATCCTCATTCCAAACTAACTCAAAACCAAGAAGAAGAGTAGAAGATGAGAATATGCACACAAAACCACTTACCTTAAGGTCTTAACACTTAATTCTTGTTCCAATTAGCTACATGCACACATCCACTTAAACCACTCTTATCCTTACTCACGGAAACAAGAAGAAAGCCAAAGCCAAAATACAGAAAATAGCTAGGTTACCAAATGAAACTCTTTCATCTTAACCCACACTTACATGCAAAGGAAGAGGTGGCAACCTCTCAAGAAGCCACACGGAAACCACTTCCTCAAGTCTGCCTCCACTTCCAATAAATCAAAGTTATTATATTCTTAATTAATCCTTCCATTAACTAATTAACTAGCCTTTAACTCATGCTTAGCACAAACATTCATAATTACCATTTAAATCCCTTAACTAAACTTCTTTCTTTCAATTAAGTCCAATCCTACACACACATGCCAAATTAGGTTAATTCTCTTAGGGTACAAATCCGGCCATGACAAGCACAGCATTATAGCTAGGCTTCTTCTTTTCCTCTCTCCGCTCGGGGTCAGTGATTTGTTCGCTGTCAATCAAATCCTGGATTGAGTGCCTCAGCGCCTTACAATTATCCGTTAAATGGCCCGTATGCTGATGAAAGGTACAGTACTCATTATCTTTATGCCCCAGTGCCCCTTGCGTCATAGCAGGCCTGGGAGGCAATGGCTGCAACTTCCCTTCTTTCATCAACCTTCTTAAAACCCAAGATAGTGGTCTTCCTAAGTTCGAAAACTTCCTCGGGGTAGTAGCATCAGTAGCAGACACCTCAACCGTTCTTCTGGTGCTACCATTGGGACCGGCTGGCCTACTTGCCCCTTGACTGGTATTAGCTCTCTTGGCATAACTATCATTGCTCGCCTTTCGAACTAAGTATTCCCCTTCCGCTTCTATGGCTATCTCCTTCAAAGACTCCCAGTCTTTTAGACCCTTCATCTTCAAACCTTCTTTTAAGTACGGGCTCGCGTTCTTGATGAACAAACGAATCTGGTCTTGAGTGTCTGGTTTTCTCCTCATCTCCATTACTTTACTCCGCCAGCGGGTTAGGTAATCATGGAAGGATTCTCCGACCTTTTGCTGAAGTAGCTCCAAATCCTTGAGGGTCACCTCCATCCTCGTATTGCAGTCGTACTGCCTCAAAAACTCCTCTGTGAGCATATCCCAATCCTCCTTGGTTCGGCGATCGAGGCTGTGGAACCAATCTATGGCAGGGCCAGTTAGGCTCAAGCAAAAGTACTCCACTTTCTGCCTCTTGGACAAGGTAGTCCCTTTTATGATCAAGGAATACTGCTTTACATGGGCGGTCGGGTCAGAAGTGCCATCAAACTTGGGGACATCAGGCATCTTGAAATTGTACGGGATCGGGTCATCTCCCTCCAGCTCCTTATCTTCTGGGTTCATCCCTTAGCCCTTACCCAACATGCGGGCGATAGCCTCAAACTTCTCTTCCATCTTCGAACTCCTCGGTCAGGGGTGCCTTCCCCCTCTCAGATACAATGCTTATCCTGTCATCTTCATCCTGTCAGTCATCTTCTAACCTCAGCGCTTGTCTCCTTCTCTAGACCTCGGAAGCCACTGATCTCAGATCTATAGGTGGTGGTCGAATTGGTTCCTCCTGTCTTTCTACTCTTTCCTCTTCCCGCTCATTTTGTCTCATGGGAGGAGGAGGAGGATTTTGCGGAGCGGGCTGCTGAGCCATTGTAGCTAACATATTCATCATACGGCCCTCGAATTCCTCAAACCTTCTACCCACTTCTTTAGCAATCAAAGCCCTGGTAGCATCATTTTCCCTTGGTGAGTTTGCCATCCCAGATACAGTACCACTAGTTTCTGAATGGGTTTTCAGAAGACTCTCTCTTTCTTGTAGCTCAAATACAGAGCCTCTGATCAGTCGTCCAGTTGGTCCTCTCATCCACCTGGGCAGATCTATGATGGCTACGTAGATAAGGTGTTAGAATGATGCATGAAATGCAAATGAAGTGTATGACCGTGATATGCAACATCCACAAATCACAGGCAAGCAAATAGGTCCTTCCACCCTTATTGCTCCCACACACGTGGCCGTGCGGTCTCTTTCCTAGGCGGGATTAATCCACGGGTCAGCGGGGAACCCAATGGACACGGATGGTGCGCGGCGAAAAACCGGCAGCATAACACTCCTATGCTAATGCACAAGCGCATGGATAATGGTCATCATGTACTTAAACATCCCAAATATATCGACATGGCCCTACCGGGGCATCGAAGCCTTTGGCTAGGTTACCAAGCAAGACATCTGGATTCACCCACTACATAATGACCCATACAGCAAGCATGATATTACGGTTCGTATCATTTAGGGAGAGTATCTACGGCCATTACATGTGCTTTGGTCGAGGGAGATATTACTTTAAGGCTACCCAAGCATGATCCCTACCGACGGGTCTAGCTCATCACAAGCATAATAGCCGATCGGGTCATCATTTTATATACCAAAAGGTACGAAGCTTGGGCTGGTGATTATCCTTAACACTTCCCCACATTGAGTGAATGTAGGGTTGTGCTTCGGGAATGCACCGAGGTTAAGAAGGGACCAATCTAGCATATTCTAAGGCTCTAATGGGATGTAAATGGAAATTTGAAAGAAAGCGAATTTATGAATTAAACTTTAATCATAAATGTTAAGCGAGGTATTTTCAAATCGAAGTTTCGAACCATCATCCCCAGTGGAGTCGCCACTATGACGCGCGCTAGGCCCCGCGTGCCGCCCGTGCGACCGCCCGCTCGAGGCCGATCGGGGCATTTGTGGGTCCGTTGGCAACTTGCAATGAATTGCGAGAGCATCTATTTTGGGCAACAAGGAGGTTTCATGGAGTCGCCACCTAATAAAACATTGGAAAAGTTTCTCTCGCCTCGGAGAGCCTAAGACTGCGCTTATTATCCATTTTGGGCCAACCAAAGGGGTCTTAGAGGGTAAACCTCTCTCCCAAAGGAGCCTAGGATTAACGTCTAAGTCTCGTGACACAAGAGGTGGCTTGGAGGTCTTAGTTCCAATGAGTGATTAGATAGACCTCTCGCCTCTTTGAGCCCAAAGACCAGAGCTGGGTTCGGGACTTCTCATCTATTTCTACCTCGATCACTTTACGATTAAATTTTGAACTCATTAATTCGCTCTCTCTCCACATGATATAATTTAATTAAAAGCGCATTTTATTCACGTGTTAAAGCGATAGATAAATAAATGAATGTTAAATCAAAAAAATTACAATAACACTAGGAGCGGAATACAATTCCCATTTATAAATGTGCAGTACATACATAAGACGGGAGATTATTTATTTTGAGGACTTTGGTCCTCGCATGCATTTATTATAAAATGATGTTTTTTTTTTTACTGTGGAAATTTTTCATTAGATGAAAAATAGGACATTGGGTCCTTAATTTCATGAAAATCTCCTTTTATTAAATATAAAACATTTCATGAATTTTTATATTTAGTGAGATACAAAAAAGGGTATATTCATGCACATAAAATAATCAATAAATAAACAAATGAATGAAATAACTAAAAAGGGGTAGAAAACTAAACCGGTCGGAATCTTCCGAGCATGGTAGATTGCCCCTCGAGCTCATGACAGTCCAAGAAAAACATGTATGCTCACAAAAGTTAATGGGTGTTAATATACAAAAAAGCGCAATATAAATAAAGCTCTAAGATTTGAGAGAGATAGAAAAAAGAAAAGAAAAGGGAGTTTGGAAATATGGAGGCAGAGCCCAAAGACAGCCACTGCCGAGTGACCGACGGGCGTCAGTCAAGGTGACTAACGTGTCCCGTCGCTCACTCGAGAGAGGGCATCTGTGGGAGGGGTGACCGACGGGCGTAGGTGAAACAGATGACCCGTCGGTCACCGCTGTCTCTAAAAAAAAAAGACCGTGAAACTATTTTTTAAAGCAAAAACAGATTTTTACCGCAAAACGAAGTGAAAAGGGGGCAAAATAAAGGAAGATAAAAGCGAGAAGTCAAAAAGAACAAGAATAAAAATAAAGATGAAATAATAAGGAGAAGAAGTCCGGAATATTTACCTCAGATAATATCTTGGTTGGATTTTTTGTGTCGATCAAAGTCCCGCACGCTCCACGAGAAACAAAATGAAGGGTCAAGAATGAGAAAAATAGATTGTTTCCTTCTTGATCCTTCAAAAAACTGAGTTTTGGAATCAAAACTTTAGGAAAACTAATTGGATTTAGCTCCTTTTAATGATTTGATTCTTAAACTATTAAAGATTTCTTGAATTTGTGTTTGTTGGAAGAGAGAGAAAACAAGTGTTAATTTTGACAGATTCTCCCCTTTAGAAATTTTTCCAACCCCTTTTCTTGGTGGGAAATGAAAGCTTTTATAGGCTAGGGGTGACCGACGGGCGTCGGTTTAATCCTTCTGACACAAGGATTCAACCGACGGGCCTGCAATTCTCACCGACGGGCGTCGGAGAGGTTGCGTGCTCCGAGAAATCAGGTTGCGTGCCCCCGGAAGATCAGTCCCTCCGACGGGCTTCGGAAACTCCCATAGGTCGTCTGTGACCCGAAGCGACCGTCTTGCCATTGACAGACAGGCAGACCGCCGGTGGAGAAAAATTCATCTTTTTGACCCCAAAATTCCCCATTTCCTCCCTCTTTCCTACGAAGACTGAAATAACATATTTCTCGTGAAGCAGGGGACCAAAACCTCCGAATCTCAACCGTTTGTACAGACTCAGACGTTGATTCCTCATCGGGTAATCTCTGATCCAGACCGCCTCGGGACAGGGTGCTTACAGGAACACTACATCTCACAGACACTGCGCGAGCCGACACGAGGCCAGCAGAGCACATGCGGTAGAACAGATCGCAACGGGGATTGTAGATAGAGAATACTTCACCTCACACCGCACAGGCCGAGATGAGGCTAGCGGGACAGACCAGCCGCCTTGCAAACCGAGATGAGGTTAGTGAGGGACAGCGATAGAACAGATCGCAACAGAGGATGCAGTTAGACAACACTTTACCTCACACCGCGCAGGCCGAGATGAGGCTAGCGGGACAAACCAGCAGCCGTGCAGGCTGAGATGAGGTTAGCGGGGGACAGGGATAGAACAGATCACAACAGAGGATGCAGTTAGACAACACTTCACCTCACACCGCGCAGGCCGAGATGAGGCCAGCGGGAAAGACCAGCCGCCGTGCAGACCAAGATGAGGTTAGCGGGGGACAACGATAAAACAGATTGCAACAGAGGATGCAGTTAGACAACACTTCACCTCACACCATGCAGGCCGAGATGAGGCTATCGGCACAGACCAGCCACCTTACAAACCGAGATGAGGTTAGCGGGGGATAGTGATAGAACAGATTGCAATAGAGGATGCAGATAGAGAACACTTCACCTCACACCGCGCAGGCCAAGATGAGGCTAGCGGGACAAACCAGCCGCCGTGCAGACCGAGATGAGGTTAGCGGGGGACAGCGATAGAACAAACTGCAACAGAGGATGCAGTTAGATAACACTTCACCTCACACCGCGCAGGCCAAGATGAGGCTAGCGGGACAAACCAGCCGCCATGCAGGCCGAGATGAGGTTAGCGGGGGACAGTGATAGAACAGATCGCAACAGAGAATGCTGTTAGACAACACTTCACCTCACACCACGAAGGCCGATATGAGGCTAGCAGGACAAACCAGCCGCCGTGCAGACCGAGATGAGGTTAGCGGGGGACAGCAATAGAACAGATCGCAACAGAGGATGCAGTTAGATAACACTTCACCTCACGCCATGCAAGCCGACCGAAGGCGAGCGGGACAACACGATAGAGAAGATTGAAAACGAGCCACAGTCTGATAGCGCTACAGCTCAACGGCAACAAGTCGCAACATTCCACACAGCAAAAAGGTAAGGGCTACCTCAGGCACGCATCTCTTTCATTCTTCTCTGAATTTTGGCTCATCTTGTAACACCCCAACTCATACGTGGACGAACCCATCCGCAATGGAGTAGGAAACCGTACGAGTAGGTGTGTTACCGAACAGAAATGATACAAAGCGTATATAATTATGAAAGAAATAAAACTTTTATAGAGCCAAAATCTGAACATACATATTCATAAACGCGCATATTTTAAACGAAACCATACACATCTACAATTTTACAATCATACAATAGGAGTCTGAAATATTACATCGTTCTCTTTACATATTATTACATATACATATTCATCAGAATTACAAAATCCAGGCTACAGAAATTCAACAAAATACATCACTTCTAACTCCTATGTGGCCGACTCTGCAGATGCGCGACTCGAACAGAAGCAAACCTGCCACCTATACGGGAAAAAGAACCCGTGCTAAGCGATAACGCTTAGTGGGGAAAACAAACATAATAATAAGGACGGCCATTCACAATGGTCGTCGAGGCCAAATACATTCAAATGGCAATTACGGATATTCAAAACACATATCTAAACAGACTTGCATAGTAAAGGCATTCATTCGAAAACTCACACACATAATCATATACATATATCAGGAATGGGCCAAAACAGTCATAACCCAAAACACGACACCAGTGTTATCATGCTGAGCCACATACCCAAGAAAACATCCAAAACACCACACTTCTGCTGCACACTCTAATACATAGCATATCAAAACCATGCAGAAAGTACGATTACGTCTTATATACTTACCCTCACAACCGATCCGATTCACATGCTTGTACACAATAAAACCATGCTTAACTCATATACATAAATACATCGATCGAATCATTTCAAAGCATTCAGAAACTAATAACAAATCATATGCCAAGTTCGGATAATCATGTTAACTGAAAAGTCATGTTTACTAAATACAAATTTACCTTCTGAAGCCCGTAGTCATATTCATATACATATAAACTGATTCTTGCTCATTCAGATATCACATTCTGATGACTATTTCAAAACAGAATAAAACAAACCATCAAAATACCTGCTGACTCATAATAGTGGATAACGAGTACTGAGGAGAAGACCTCATGAGGGAACATATAGCCCGATCTCTGACCGGGTAAACCTCAGAGGGAACATATAGTATAATGTACCATACAGGTACAAGTCGAAAAGCAACATCATCTTTTTCCACATTCCAAAAACATTTCATATCAAAGGGTTCGCGAGGAACCAGTCGTGGGACCTGATCAGGGTCCAAATCGTTCAAAGGGCGCTGCAGCTACAAAGACTCTATTAGGCATGCCTAACTATCCACTAGACTGACTCTCGCAGGTCATGCATCATTCAAATCAGGTGTCATATCAGACAGTATATAAATATCATCATATTTAATCCAGAGTACAATGGACATATTCACATTAATATACACATAATTCAGCCGCAGTATTCCGTAATTCAAACTCATATTCATATACACATACTATAAACAAGACCATTTACAGATAAAAATGAAAGTACAATACGTAAGTCAGAGTTACCTTTAGCCTGTTCAGAGACTTGTACTCACATCCGCATATCCCAAAAATCATATAAATCATACTGAAATCATCAATCACTCAAAAATACTTTATACTCTATCAGAACGAAGCAATAATCCAATGTTATTGTGCACGCAAAATCATTAGTTCCACATTCAAACCACTGCATTTAACAATAAATACTCATTACAAAATTAGGGTAGGTCACGGTGGTAACCAATTCCATTGCCACCGTGACATACAAAAGCCCCCAAAACAGAATACATCTCTGAGGTAGGTCACGGTGGTAATCAAATCCATTGCCACCGTGACATACCAAAGTCCAAAGCAGAATGCAAACCAAAGGTAGGTCACGGTGGTAACCCATTTCATTGCCACCGTGACATACCAGAACCCCAAAACAGAATGCTATTCTTTTCACTTAATCATATTATATAGGCACTCAAGTAACCACATGAACCGTTAAAATATCATAAATACCTTGCATATTAACATATTCTAATAACATTTATTACCAATGCATGCATCGTATAATATTGTTAGGCAATTACTTTAATCATGCATTCATTACTCATATCCCCTATATACATTTTCCATTAAGCCAACTCAATTCATAATTATACATACTTGTTCACATCGTACATGATCAATACCACAAGCATATCTTGTTCGATAATTAAAAGCATATATATATACATTTAATTTCATTATTAAACTCTTATGCTATAGCTTTAATCACTTACAATTTGGATTAACGACCACCCACATACTCATTTCCTAAAGTTAGAAATGAGTTAGACATGCTATAGGAACTTACCATGAAGTTCGGGTACGTTTCGGGAAGAAAAACACTCAAATTATGCATATTAGGGGGTGGTCACGGTGGTAACCAATTGGTTTTCACCGTGAGATCCAAAAATGAGCATTCTGCCCTGAATTTTCATAGGTCACGGTGGTAACCATTTTGGTTGCCACCGTGACATACCAAAATATTGCAAAACAGAAGCAAAATTTCGGGACTGGTTCACACCACAGTTTTGTACAGCCTATATCAAAGTCTGGAACTCAATTTTAGCCAAAACTTCCTTCTTAACAAATGTTCTATAGGATGTTAACTTCCAAATGAAACAAATTACAGGTCAATTGGACATCTATAGATTCAGATATGATCTAAACAACCTACAGTGCTTCTCTGAACCCGTCCAAAGAAGATAGGTCTACTTCTTGACCATTTTTCGGACACTTAGAGTTACAATTAGCTCAAACCTATTTCTAACACATTTGTAGACATATATCTTAGCTTTCTAAAGGTACTGATTTCATATCATTTGGAGTTCTATAACTCCCGAAACAGTGTAATAACCGAAGAAAGGTCTAGTGTATTCTAATCAAGTTTTTCACCCAAAAACCTATTCACATGCAACAATGAGTCATTTGAGCCAACACTCACTACCATCATCAAAGATCATCATCAACACATTCAAATTACTTAAACAACTCATGAATATAATCAAAATCATACATAAACAAAAAGTTCCCAAACCTCAAAGAAGCACAACCAACACTCTTTATGCTAAGTCCTCCATCTTTCCTTTCCTCTTATTAGACTTCTTCATAGCATCAATCCCTTGCACAAACACAAATCATGGATTCACTTAACCCAAACCTCAGTTCATCCAAACCAAAAGAAAACAGGGAAGAAGAAAGAGATAACATCCAAAATCAAAAACCCATATACATACCTTTAATCTTGCCCCTTATACTCCATCATAACACCCTCTACACATGCACAAGCCCAATCGAAAGAGGAGCAAGGAAGAAGAGAGCAGAAAATGGGGAAAGGTAAGAAGAGGAGAGAGAACGGGAAGGAGAGGAGGGCCAAACGTGATTCTGCCCCTTTCCCATTCTTCATTTCCTTTTTCTCTTTCTCATTTAGTGCACACACCAACCATACCACTTGTCACCATCCTAAAGGTCCACTTGTCATAATCCTATTAAATCCAAGATACATCTTTGACTAATTCCAACCTTGGCACCATACTCACTCCACATACAAACATTTCTTGAATAAAAATCTTCAAGGTACCACACTTGAGTCACACCAAATCATTTCCTAAAACCCACTTATACCCTAATTCCATACACAACAAGCACACTATAATAATTCCTTCACTTAACTTATTTAATTAATTTCCTAGCAAATAAGTCCTTATTTTCTATATTACTCATGTACAGATTACCGAATTACCCTTACTCACTTTGACTGAGCAAGCATATTCCGACTAGGCCCAGTTCGGGGTGTGACACATCTAGGCACTAGTGCACTAGTTTCCCCAAAATTGGGGGCAATTGTAGACATCTGGTCCTGAGACAGTCCAGATCAGAGTTACCCAATGATGATAAGATGCTTTGTCATGGGCAAAAAGGGTTAAAAGTGATGATTTCCTTGAAAATTTGCATTTTAGAGTGAAAAATTAAAAAATATTAAAAAATACTTTAAAAATTAATTTTGAAAAATGGGGGCTTAAAAATGTAGTATTTTTAGTTAATCTTTAAAAATAAAAATAAAAAATAAAAAATAAAAATTTCCGAGCGTCGGCCACGGCGGCGCCTTGTGGCAGTGCGCGCGGGCTGCGAGGCGCTACGGAGCACCATCGCGCGGCGCTCCGTGCGCAAGCGTCGCGCGTGAGATGCGCGATCGTCCTCGCGCAGCGTCGCGCGCACGCTGGGCGAGCGCTCTCGCCCAGCGTGCGCTACGGACGCCCGACGGGCATCCGTAGGCCCTGTTCCGCCGCAAAATGGGCATTTTGCCCCAAAATTGATTTTTTCCGATTTTTTTCCACAAAATTCGATTTTTTATGACTTTTTAAGGGTTTTTTAGGTTTTTTTCAATTTTTAAAATTTAAAATTGTTAATATCTGATTTTATTAAGTTTTATCCCTTTAATTAACATTTTTTTTCTATTTTCTTCATATAAAAACAATAAGAAGAAAACCTAAAAAGGGGATTCTTCTAGGGTTTTTCTCTTCATCTTTTTCTCTTTTTCTTCCTTTCAAACTCTCTAAAAAATTTTCAGATTTCTTTCCCCAACAAAAAATAACAAAGATAGTCATTGTTCTTCTCTTTTTCCAACACAATTCCTTCAAAAACATATTTTTTGGATGGAATTTTGTTGATGGATTTTTTTTGAGACAAATCAATCAAATATTTGCTCTCAAAATTCAGCTCTTTAACCTTTTTATTTGTTTTCGATTAAGTCTTTTTGAAGATTTTTTTTTAATCAATAAGAATAATTCCTTTGAGCAAAAAAATTAATTCTTTGTTCTCAAAGAGTTTTTTTTATTAGTTTTTTAAGCCTATTTTTCTTGGAATAAACTTCCAACATTTATCGTATTGAACTCTAAATTTTTGCAAGTCACAAAGAAGAAAATCAATCATCCTTTTTACCTTCATCGAATCCGAAACTCTGAGGGTAAACATTCCGGGCTTATTCTTCTTATTCTTTTTGTTCATATTTAATTTATTCATATTTAATTTATTATTTTCAGTTATTTATTTATTTCATTGTTTACATTTATTTTATTTATTTTGTTTATATATGATTTTATTCTTATTCATGTATATTTTATTGTTTTCATTAATTTATTTATTGTTCTCATTTATTTATTTGTTCTATTGTTGTTATATTTGTCTTATTGTGTATATATGTATTACATTTTTATTCATGTGAATATTGATCTCTTTTAATTTTTAACATGTAATTAATTTATTTCACTTTAATTCATCATTATTTTTGACATGTAATTAATTTATTTCACTTTAATTCATCATTATTTTTAACATGTAATTGATTTATTTCACTTTAATTCATCATTATTTTTAACATGTAATTAACAAATTCATTTTAATTGATATTTTTACCATGTAAATGGTGTATATCATTTGTGAACATATTCAATTAATCATGTCATTCATTTGATTATTTTCATCATTGTCTTATTCATTTTTATCATTCTTTTTATCGTTGTCACATGTTTTATTTATTGTTATTTATTTATTTTCATTGTAATTATTATCATGTGCATATTTTCATATATTAATTCATTAACACATTTTATGTTATTTCAATCATATCTTTCAATTCATTTGTCATTTATAATGCATTTTCCCCATTTATTTTAGTTTATTAATATTTCAATTCATTTAATCCGTTTTTTATGCCACCCCACTTTATTTTTTCTCATTTTATCATTAATTTATTTAATTGATTTAATTACTAACATTATTTCATTTGTATTTTGTTTTTTTGTCAAAACTTATTTTCTTTACTTGGGCATATTTTGCGAGCACACGAGGAGATCCAGAAGGCTCGTTTGGGTTAGATATTTAATTGCTTTATTTGTAATATTTATTCATTTTGCTTTTCTATTTATTTTGCTATGTAATTTTCCTATAAATTTGTTTATTTTAGGCGCTAGAAAGAAAATCACAAAGCATTTTTATTAATTAATTTGGAATTTTTCCTAAATAAAAATGGGACTAATGTCTCAATTTTCTCTACCCAAAATAAAATCATCACATCAAAATTGTTTTATAATAAATATGCATGCGAGGACCAATGTCCTCTTCATTAATGAATATCCCGATTTATGCATGATTTGCATTTTATTTACAATGGGGGTTGTATTCCGCCCCTAGTTTTGTTGTAATATTTTCACATATGCTTTATTTTATTTATGCTTTTATTTATCGCTTCCACTACGTGATTGACATGCGCTTTAATTAATTGCATTAAAATGAATGAGAAATGGGATGAAATGATAAATTCAAAACTGGATTACAAAATTAACCAAGGTATGAATAAATGGGAAGTCCCGAACTCTCTCTGGTCTTGGGCTCAATGAGGTTAGAGGTCCATCTCAGTGTTTTATTGGGATGGAATCTCCAAAATATCTCTTGTGTTCCACCAAAAGACTTAAATTTACAATCCTAGGCTCCACGGGGTATAGGGTCATTCCAGTGTTCTATTGGGATGATATCTCCAAGATCCCTTTGGCTTGCCCAAAATGGATATTATACGCCGTCTTAGGCTCACCGAGGTTAGACGACCTATCCCAATGTTCTATTGGATGACGACTCCAAGAAACCTCCTTGTTGCCTAAAATAGACGCACTTGTAAATACCTTACAAGTTTTCATGAACCTCCACCCGATCGCCCTAAAAGCGAGCCCTCGGGGCACCCCGGGGTTCGGCGCACGTCACACTATGTTATTAATTTCCCGATTAGTATTCATTCATTCAATTACATAATAGAATAAACACATGGTTTCGTAGCAATTATCGTAGTTTATATATTCCATCACGCATTCCATCACGCTTATATTTTCTTGCTAAAATTCACTACCACAAATTCATATCATGTATAGCAAGTCCATATTCACTAACCGCATCATGCTATCACATTAGTTTATGAGATAGAATTGTCTAGTATATAGCTTATTAACAAATTCACAATTATTAATCACAATTATTCATCACGTTAATCCATAGCATTACACATATAATACTCTTCATCGAATGATGTTAGACTTGACTGAAATAATGATCATACATGTGCATAACATATGTCATTAATTAGAGTTAACAATGCAAAGCAAGGGTACCTCACGGTCACAACCAATTTGGTTGTCACCGTGACATACCAATGGTACACAACAGAATGTAAACTAAGGTACCTCACGGTCACAACCATTTTGGTTGTCACCGTGACATACTTCACACTACCAAGAAGAATGTAATCCACAGTATCTCACACTTCATCATGTAATTCATACAAATTATTCATACATTTAATAAATACATACTCACCCGTTTTGCCACATTATTGTCTCCATATAAATGAGAAATTCATAAGCTAAAAGCATTAAATCACATTTATCATAATATATATTCACTCAAATATCCACATGAATCATTATAGCATCAATATATATCTTGCATAATAATACATTATAGTAACATCTATATCAATTTATGCATCTTATAATAATGTTAGATAAATTCTTCAATCACATATCCATTGAACGTATCACATTTATACATAATCACTACAGACCCATCATCATACTCTTACACATCTCATTCATTTCAATCATGCTCATATTTTCCTCATATACAATCCAACCTCATTACACACATACGTAAGGTTCGTATTCACATTAAGCCAACCCATTTCATTTGATATCTTTCATATGTGTATAACTTAATCTCAACTCATAACTATGTATACTTGTTCATATTATACATGCTCATATAGATTAAGGTATTATAATCCTCAATGTCAATTAACCTAACTGAGTTCTATTTCATATAATTATACATTATTACTTCATTAGTTTATTACTAATCTCAATCATATTCATGTGTATTTTCAAAGTGATAACTATTCTTATACTCATTTTATAGTCCTGAACATGCATCGGATAGATCCTAGAAAGTTTCGATGCAATACGGGTTCAATTCGGGAAGACAAACACATAAAATAGTCAAAACATAAGGGGTCACGGTGGCAATGACTTTGTTGTGATCGTGAGGTCTAAAAATAAGCATTCTACCTTCTCTAGGCTTTGGTCATGGTGTCAATGAATTTGTTGGCACCGTGACATACCAAAATTTAATAAAATAGAATGTAAACTCGAGACTGCTTTACTACCCAATTTTGAATAGCATATATTAATGCCTAAACCTCATTTTGAGACAAAAATCCCTCTTAACATTTGTTCCCTAGGACGTTAAGTTGCACATGAAACAAGTTTCAGGTCATTTGGACATCTCAAACGTTAGATAGGAGCTGTACAACATTAACTGCTCAAATGAGCCGGCCAAAGTAGGGACACCTATATCTTGGCCACTTTTGGGACACTTTGATCTAGAATTAGCTTAACCATATTTTTGAGACATTTTTAGGTTCCAATATTAGGTTTCAGATCCAATTTGAAGCAACCAATTTAGAGCATTATAACTCTATATATGGGCAAAACAGTCACTAACGGTCAAGAGAGACCACCCAGAAACTTAATTACAAATAAATTTTTCTACTACGTACATATGACCTCTAAATTCAACTTTAATGACATTTTTATCCAACATGCTCTACTTAACATTTATTCATCTATGTACTAGCTTCCAATTGACACAACTTAGATCTAAATTCAAGGATTTGTGGTCAAGGGAGCATGACTTATCCCAAAAACCATCCTACAGAAATTCTAGCTTCACTTATAGGTAATTTTTGGAGACATTAGAGTCCCTCAATAAACAAGACTATTTCTATAGAATTTAAAGAGATAGATTTCATGGATTCAACCCAATTAGTCTAATCCAATTTAGAGTTTTAAAACTCATTTTATAGCATAAACAATTCACATGGGTCAGAATATACCTCAAAAACCATTTGACACAATCAAGCTTGTCAAGCTTAGAAACAGCCTACTTGGCCAAACCAATACACCAAATTCAAACTATAGTCCCTATACACATATTTGAACATGACAGCACAATCAAAATTCTTAGCATATGCCAATAACAAGAAATTACACAATCAATACTCACATCTCCAAAATTAAGGTTCATGTTTTGGTCACTATACTCTACTCATTCAACATCACTTTCACAACAAGTTCAAGCTACACATTCCTAACTCAATTATCCATACCATACCACATCTAATTTCTCAACTGATTTATTTGCTCGAAAAATACAGCAATTCCATAATTCATCCGAAATTAGGTTTAAACTAGGTCAATTTGATTCATAGCTATCACAAAAACTTATTATGTTCATTTCTTCAATTCAATACATCTCATAACATATTTTACACATTTAAACACATAATTTATCAATTTACACACACAAAGCAATTAGTTCCCAAACCTTAATTTGCTTAGCTCCACTTAAGCTCACTTGGCACTTTGCTACTCAACCCTCTTCTTTCCCTTCTCTTTTCTCATAGCCACCATCACATGCACAATCAAATTCCAGAAATGGAACAAAGGAATTACTTTTAGCTCATAATAAAAGAAAAGGAGAAGAAGATGATGATCAAACTATCTTATCCTCTTACCTTGACTAGATGATTAAACCACACATGTAAGCACCTCTTTTCTAAATTAGCAGAAATTATACTTGATGTACAAAGGAAGAAGAAGAAACAAAGAAGGAGAGGAAGAAGAAGAGAAAACGTAGAAGAGAGAAGAAAGAAGAAGAGAAAGAAGGAATGGAGAGGCAGCTGACCGATATGCAGCCACTCAAGGAAGTTCTCTCTCCTACATGCATGCCAATCCACCTCTTTCTCCTCCAATGCATGCAATTGTTAAAGTGGCAAAGCCAAAGGAAGACACTTGGATTCCACTATCTCTTCCTTAATCCTCATTAGTAAAATCTGAATTTGATAAATACTAATTAACCTCCATTAAATTTAATCATGCACATTTACCAATTAGTCACATAAACTTATTTTATTTATTCAATTGGGTCCTCAATTTCTCAATTACTTTTAAATTCAAATTAAAGATCCCAAATCCAATTCATCTAATTACCCTATTTTAACCAAATACTACTAGGGTATAATTCGGGCTGTTACAATAGTACTTTTTGATGGTCGTATAATATATTTTTGGTCCCCGGGTGGTACTGTTCACCCTCAGATGACACTATTCATGGTCAAAAAGTATTATTCACAATTACCGAGTTTTTAGGGCATTACAAGAAAATTGTGCTTTGCTCCTCCAATTTTCCCCTAATCTCTTATTATATGTACTGTTATCTTTGTTTACATATTAATTCATTTCTCATATTTATTTACGCATGCATATCTCATTATAAATAATTTACAAAATTGCCCTCCTCTTTTAAATTGATTCCCTCTATGTCCTTTACTACTCTTTAGTTTACTTGGCTCTTATAGTTCACTTTCTAATTCACCTTAAATCTGCCATATTACTTCTATGGTGTATTTTGGGGCCTTACAGTTTGATTTAATTATGGGCATGGATTGACTTATAAAATAATAGGCAACAATTGAGTGACATCATAGAAATATTGTACTTAGAATTCCTAATCAAACAAAGATATTGGTTAGAGGGGATCATACTAACACCAAGTGTGATAACAACATTGAAGGATAATAAGCTAATTTAAAAAGGGTGTGAGGCATACCTAGCAATGGTACTTGATACTAGAAAGGGGAATCCCATTACTCAGGAAAGTTCTATTATTTGTGAATTTTTGGATGTGTTTCTAGAGGAATTTTTAAGGTTACCGCCAGAGAGAAAGGTAGAATTTGCAAGTGATGTTGCTCTAAGGACATGACCTATCTCAATAACACCTTATTGAATACCTCTTAACTAAAAGAACTTAAGGTGCAACCACATGAACTATTTGATAAAGGATTTATACCACCAAGTGTATCTTCTTTAAGAGCACCAGTATTATTTGTTAAAAAGAAATGTGGTACACTTTGGTTGTGTATTAATTATTGACAATTAAATAAAGTGACTAGTAAAAATAAGTACTCGTTACCTAGGATAGAAGATGTATTTGATCAATTAAAAGGAGCTGGGGTATTTTCAAAGATGTATCTTCAATCGGGTTATTATCATATGAAAGTCAAAGATGTATATGTACCCAAAACTACTTTCAAGACCTAACATGGTCACTATAAATTCCTTGTAATGCCATTTAGGTTAACTAATGCTCTTGCTACATTCATGGACTTAATAAACCAAGTTTTCAAACCATATTTGGACCAATTTGTGATTGTATTTATTGATGATACATCGGTCTATTCAAAGAACAAAGAGGAACATGACCAACACCTTAGAATAGTTTTGCAAACATTGAGAGAAAAAGCAGTTGTATACAAAGTTAAGTAAGTGTGGGTCTTGACTTAATAAAATGGCTTTTTTGAGACATGTAGTCTCTTCAAAATGTATTAGGGTAGACCCAACTAAAGTTAATATAAAGCTCCAAATTTTACTACTTATAGTAATTATCAAATGTAAATGCTAAATGATATGTATTAATGGAAGTGAGAACTAGAATTGGACCTAATTACAAGAAATAATAAAAGAGTAAGACTTAATTAGAGAAGAATAAATTATTTTAGTGATTATAAAGGAAAAATCCATTATTAGAAAATAAGAGAGAAATTAATCAATTTAATATAAGATTAAGTAAAAGGTAATTAAATACTAGTGGATTTAAGGTGTCAAAAGAATGGGAGGCTACATGTGAGAAGTCATGAACATAAAGACTAAAATAAATAGAGAGAAGGGGGAAAAATCATCTCTCTTCTTCTCACCTCATTCGGCATCTACAAAAGATCTACCATGGGAACTCATTCAAGCTTTATCCATGGGAGATATGAGTCAAAATTGAAGACTAAAGAAAAGAGAAATCTAAAAGTGGAATAGAAATTAAAGATTAATAAATTAAAGAATTAAGAGAATACAAGTGAAATTATTTGGAAATGAATTTTTGGTTTCTTTTCAAAGTTTTCCTTTTTAATTCTTTTTGTTTAAATCTATATTTAGCATGAGTTAGAATTGAATGAAATTGAAGAATTGAGCTAAATTGCAGTAAAATTGAGTTAGCTAGGTAATGGATTGTGATGAGTTTCTATGAGGGTTGGTTTTGAATGTTAACTTAAATGTATGTTTTTGATTAAGAGGTTTATGAGTTGAATCTAAATTGCCGAAATTGATTACTTGTACTATTGGAAATTATTTTGCTTAAATAAGAAAATGGCCCTTTGTGTAATTGGTTCAGCATTGATGGATTTCAATTGGTAAATTATGTTAAGAGGTGGTTTGAATTTTTATTATGTGTAACTTAAGACTTGGTAAAGTTTAAACCATATTTGTGGTGATGAAATCTTGAGATATAGCTCATGTTCTATTTGTAAGTCTTCTAGTTGAAGTCAAATTTCTTAAAAGCATTTAATGATCACTATTATTGTTTAAACATAGTGCAAGTTGTTTATTTATTTGCTAGTGAAACCTATTAAAGTAGTTTAAAGATGTCCAAATTAAATGTTTATCTCAACT
Source organism: Excoecaria cochinchinensis (assembly GCA_947683425.1). Classification (NCBI taxonomy): domain Eukaryota; kingdom Viridiplantae; phylum Streptophyta; class Magnoliopsida; order Malpighiales; family Euphorbiaceae; genus Excoecaria; species Excoecaria cochinchinensis. The sequence continues at coordinate 8,661,766 of CANTUQ010000092.1, forward strand.
TACTAAAGTGTTGGTGGCATTAATATTTAAGTGATACTTATGAGCTTGGAAAAAAAATTAGTGTATGCATAGTTGTATGTATAATTAAATAATTAGGAACAATTGTTAGAATTATGGACATTACTCCTATATGCATAGTTATATGTATGATTAAGAACAAAAGCTTGTATATGCATACTGACTCTTTATTATAAGTATGTAAATATGAAAAATATTATGTTCGGCCAAAAGGGGTTTTTGTAGTGAATTTTATGTGCATATGCTCTACTATGTTAATGTTGAATTACTTGACTTGATAATAATATTTATGAGGTAGAAGTAGAAGACCTCACTGAAGACTTCTCCTAGTGGCCTGCAGATGCTTCACGTAAAACTTGACCTTCACACTTCAAACCTACACGAGAGTCAAGCACCCATGCTAAGCGATAACGCTTAGTGGGGATGTAAACAAAGCAAGACTAATACAAGCATTCACGAATTGACATATAACAATATAACAGGTTATGATCGAACAATATACCATGTAACATCACTTACTCAATAGTTCATTAATATGTCAAATATTCAATTATTCATACTATACTATAACAATATTCAAAACTCAATGTCAGCGAAAGACTTCAATATTATAACCATCATACCTTATAACATAGTATTGATATCACTCAAAATGGCATCGCTAACACTACCATTAGTCACTATAAGCATAGTAGTTACATGATATGCCAATGTTTGATAGTTCATGCTTTACATTAACAATATTCGATAGCTCATACTTTCCAATAACAATCACTAATATTCACTGACTGTGGTAAGCTTTGATACATGGCAAGAATGCTATGCAACAAAGCATTAATACTACTCAATATAGCATGGATGACACTAGGATTACTCAATGATGATACAAACTATAACAATCATAGGTTAACACAATATTATTATAAATGCATGCCAATACCATTTCACTGTAGCCTGAATCAATACCAAAGTGGTTACAGGTACACTAAATACTTGAAGTAGTAACACTAGATCACTGGAGACCCATCGGTATCAAACAATAGACAACCGTCAGTATCAAACACTAGATACCCGTTGGTGTTACACTGGCATCTGCAAATCACTAACCCTTTATGAGCATGCTTATCTATCCATGACTAGATTATAGGCTTAATGATTAATTTACTTTATTATTATACATTCACATAGTAATGTTCATTCGCGTAGTATTGTTCATTCACATAGTAATATACTCATATAGTTCATTAGAAAAACATTATTGTGTAAGTCATCACATTGAGCAAACTCACATCATTTCATGCCTTGCACACACATATGGCTTGATAAACATTCTCACATTCCGTTATACATTTTCGTACCACACTTATTCACTAGATTTTAAATATTATGATTCTCACAAAGCATTGCTAATCTCATAGATTTATACCATAGTATAAGTTAACATACACTAGTACAAGTAGGTCTACATCATGCTCATATTTTCTTGTTTAGATTCACACTATAGGTTCAATTTAATGTTGTTAGATTTGACAAACTCATCAACCAAGTATACACTCTAGCATGCTTATTTATAGACTCAATACAATATGATTTAATCATATATGATCAATATCGTATGCCATGTTATGTTTAGTAATTAAAAAGCATGTATACATTTAATTCCTTTATTGCTACTATGCCGTAGCATCATTTTCATATAATTTCAATTGAGAAACATTCATATACTCATTTCAAAATGTTATACATGAGTTGGATAAGCTATAGGAACTTGCAATGATGTTCGGGTGCATTTCGGGAAGAAAAACACACAAAATACACAAAACTGGGGAGCATCATGGTGGAAATGATTTGATTGTGACCATGAGATCCAAATGCATGCAATTCTTCCATCTCTCGGCACTGGTCATAGTGGCAATGAATTGATTGTGACCTTGACATACCAAAATTAGCAAAACAGAAACAAAAACTCACGACTACACCACTACTCTGTTTTTTAGCCTAAACTGACATCTAAACTTCAATTTTAGGCAAAACTTCCTCTTAATAATTATTCTATAGGATGTTAAGTTTTAAATAGAACAAGTTTCAGGTCATTAGGGCTCCTAAAACAATAGATATGAATTAAACAATCTATACTGTTCCAATGAACTTGTTAAAGTAGAGACACCTCTGTTTTGGCAATTTTTAAGGGTCTTAGAGCCAGACTTTATTCATTGTCATTTTGGGAATTTTCTAGGTATAGAAGCCATGGTTCAAATGGAATAATAATCACTTAATTTTGAATTCTAAAACTCCATATATGACCAAAACATTACACGGAGGTCTGGTGAAATATGAGCAGAGTTTTCCCTACAATTAGGGTTCTTACTTGATAACTATCCTATACTTATGGTAATTCAATTAACAGTTCAACACACATCCATTTTACATTTCAACTATATCAACTATCAATTAACACATACAAACACATATAATTTCTCTCAACCACACAAACACATTAAACATGTATAAATTCAAATACAATCCCACACCTCTTGAAGCTCTCCTTCACTTCACAATCATGTAAATTTCTCCTTTCCCTTGTCTTTTTTACTTGGCTCTTCAACTTATAAATCAACATATATACACATTAAAAGCTTAATTCAAAATATAAACTAAAATTCAAATTGAGAAAAAAAATACACTTAATTCAAGCTTACCCTTCTCTAGCTTATCACTTGATCTTCTTAACCAATTCAACTTAAGTCTTTGGAAAACAATGAAGAAGATGGAGGAACTTGAAGGAAACGAAGAAGGATTGAAGACCAAAAGGAAGAAGGTACAGAAATGGATAGAGGACCGAACCAAATGAAAAACATAGTGGATAGATTTTTCCATTATGCATTACTTATGTATGCATGCAATGTAACAACCCAAAAAGGGCCTGGTCGGAATTTGCGTGGTAAGTCGGTAATTAAGGATATTTCAGTAATTTGTGTAAGAGAAAATTTGGATAATAAGGAATTATTTGCTAAGAAATTAATTAATCAAGTAATAAGTTAAGTGAAGGAAATATTATGATGTGCTTATAGTGTATGGTAGTAGGATGTAAGTGGGCTAAGAGATTTTATTGAGTGGTTTTTGTGCATGGTGCCTTGGATGAAAAGTGGCTTTTAAGGAATTATATGGTGTGAGTTAGGTTTGGTGCCTTGGAGATATTTGTGTAAGAAATGCTTGTGTGTGTTTTGTGTATGGTGCATAGAAGGGATAAGTCAAGATTGGTTGTGTGAACCAATAGGAGCATGCCAAGTGGAATTGTTAGGTGAGCATTTAATGAAGAAAAGAAGTGAGGTGAGAGGAGGAGAGAGGAAAGGCTGTTTTGTGAAGCTTCCCGTGGAAGCTACCCATTCCCTCTCTTGCTCACTCTTTCCCATCCTCTCTTCTCTTTCCTTTCTTCATTGGCTGCTCTCCACTTTCCCTTGTGTGTTTCTTTGAGCTTTGAGTAGGATTTCCTGATGTTTTTGAGCTGAGTTCTTGAAGGTAAGTACTTGAGTTTGGGTTGGGGTTCCTTCATCTCCTTCTTGCTCCTTTGATTTCTGGTTTTGAAGAGAGAATTTTATGATTTGATTTAAGTGTGTTTTGGCTGGGTTTTGTGCAAGAAGCGGAAGAGAGAAGAAAGAGCAAGGGAAAAGAGAAAGCGGGTTCTTGAGGGAAAGATTGAAGCTGCAATTTTAGGTTTGGGAGCTGTGTTTGTGGATTATGTTTTTCCCCTAATTCCCCCTTGGATCAATTCTATTTTGTGATTGCATGTCATTAGTAACCTTGAGTGTTTTGTTTGGATGAATGCATGTTTAGATTAAGTATGATTCTGAGTTAATTGCTAGTGATAACATGGTGTTTGCATGTGTATTTGAAGAACATGAGCATTTAAGAAGATTGAATGTTGAGTTTGGTTTTGAGTGAATTCTTGATGAGTAGTGGTTGATTATTGTATAAAAATGTGTTTTTGTGGCTTGAGAATGATGCGGTGATGTACTAAAAGCTTGAGGTAAGTGTCTGTGCATGGTTGACTGAATGTATGAAGGATTGTGTTGTGATGAGAGTAGGAAAGTGCAGATCTGGGCAATTCTGGGTTCTGTCGCGAGCGCGACACTATCGCGATCGTGACAGAATGAAGATTGGTTCCTCGTGGCTGGAGAGCCCTCTGTCGCGACCGTGAAGTTATAGCGAGTGCGACAGAGAGCTCGGTAGTTGAGTCCTCCGCGCGAGCATGCTGCCGAGCGTGCGCGCGAGGAGGAAGGAATTGGTCTCTGTCGCGACCGCGACAGAGCTCGGTTACGTGAGTCTGCCGTGCCTGCTTTATCGCGAGCGCTAGCTCACGATGGGGTGCCCCGTGCTCTGTTGTGAGCGCGACACTGTCACGATCGCAACAGAGGCCCTTCCTGCTTGCCCTGTTTTCTGAATGTGTTTCTCTTGTTCCACTTTGCACGGTTTCTCACTATTGCATGGTACATGATTGAGCTTATGTCTTGCTGACCTTTTTTATACTCGTGTCGTTGTAGTGAATTAATGTGATGTTGGGATTTTGATCTGAGTTTTATGTAGTACGTGTTGTAATTGAGTGTGAGTTGTTGAGCCTGAAGTGTCAAGGTAGTGGATATTTAAGCATGCTTAAGAAGGGTTTGTGAGTACAGCTGTTCTATCAGCCCCGTTTGGGCGAAGCGGTCGACCTCCGAGATGGTCATCTTCCGTGTACTGATAAAATGTTTTGAGACTCCGGTCTCCCGCGCTACCTTCGGGTATTAAAACTGTTTTTTGAGGCTTCGGTCTCCCGCGCCGTCTTCCTGTATCCTCCACCATTGAATTCAGGCTATTGTGTGAAGTGTCTGGTATTGGTCAGTGAAGTGTCTTGATTATCGCGTGACTGTGCTCATGGTAGTTGCTTCGTGCTTTCTGTTCTCAATTTATATCGTGCATAGTGTTTTTTCTATATATATATATATATATATATTTCTGTTCTCTGGTATTTAGTGAATTTTGTATGTTAATGCATGATAATCTTGTATAGTGTTCTATTGTGTTTGTTCCTCCCCACTAAGCGTTATCGCTTAGCACAGGTTCTTGTCCCGTGTAAGTGACAGGTTTTTGGGAGCTTGCTCGTGTTGTGCATCTGCAAGTCGGCCACATAGGAGTAGAGTCTTTATTTTTGTCTCCTCCTGTAATTCTTTTTGTATATGTGTTATTTTGTAATAGTGGATTATGTATTATTTTTTTTGTAAAGGATTTAAGAGGTAATATTTTGGATATTGTAAATAACTCTATATTTTGATTATATGAGATTTATGTTCTGCCTTGGATATTAATGTTAGTGAATGCTTCCGCTCAATGTTTGTCTGAATGTTTCTGAGTGAACGTCGGGTAGCGCGCCCGCTGGCGTCCTTCCAACGTGGGCGGCAGTGGGGGTGTCACATGCAAACATGAGGTGTCAAAACACAAGCTCTTCATTTACAAGATGGTAGCTCTTGCAAGCACACATGGATCCCACTAACTTTGATTAAAGTTAATTAGTCCAACTTAAGTTAATTAATCTCACTTAACACTAATCATGCACAATATCACTTTGGTCACTACACTACTTTAATTTCTTGCAATTAAGTTCCTAAATTCCCATTTTCAATTTAGTCCAAACCGAAAATCACAAATTAACACTCACTTCATTACACTAATTACACTCAATACTTCTAGGGCAGATTTCGGGCCATCACAGAAGTATACTAATTGTATATAGTTAAGGAATTAGAAGTACATACTTATAAATTATGAATCTTTATTAATGTGTGTATAACTTTGTAGTTATAATTTTAAAAGTTGACATAATCTCCCTAATGGACTATTGAGTATGAAGCTCTCGGCTAAATATCTTGTAGTGTTTGATATGTTTATGCCTTGAATTTTTAGAAGTTGAATTGCTTGTATGAAGATATCGATTGGGAGTATGGAAACATGACTAGATTATGAAAGGAAAGATTTGGTTATGATGCCTTTACTTTATCCTAAATTAAATGGTCTTAAAGTACAGTTCTGAAAAATTTAAGTTTATTGAGTTTTCTATATTCTTGATTAATTTATGCTAATTTATTATTTTAGTAATCTTATATTTCTTTTATTAATTGAGTACTGTATTATGGAACAATTTCTGTTAATCGAGTTTTTATGTATTCTAGAATAATTTTTTTTAGTTTTAGATGATTTACTGGAATTTTCTGTCAATAAAATTCCTAGTAATCTAATATAATTTTTGTTAATTCAATTTTCAATAATATGGTATATTTTCTATCGATTTAATTTTAGGTAATTTAATAAATTATGTTAAGTTAGTTCTATTGCAATCTGGTACATTTTTGTATATGAGCTCTTAGGTGATATTGTATAATTCTGTTAGTTGAGTTTTTTGTAAAGTAGTACACGTTCTGTTAAATGAGTCTTCTGTAATCTGGTACATATTTTATTAAATGAGTTTTTTTAATTCGGCACATGTTTTGTTAAATGAGTCTTAGGCAATATGGTACATATTCTGTTAAAAGAGTTTTATGTAATCAGTTACAAGTTCTTCTAAATGAGTTTTTCATGATCTAGTACATTTTTTATGGCATGAGTTTGTACATGATTTAATACAACTCTGTTAAATGGCATGGTAAGTTGGAGATGAAAAAATGAGTAGCAAGCTCAAATGCTGGAATGAGAAAATAGCCTACTAGTGCCTAAGCAATGTCATAGTTGTGACACTAAATTAGTTTCTATTAAAGTAATCTCTATTGATATCTCTAGTATCTAGTGTTCTCATGAATTTATTGGTTGAGATAACGAGGTTTCTAGTGTTTAAAGCCAGCTATTTAGTGTGATACCTAAAATGTTATCTTTTGTATTAGTGAGATACCTAAAATGGTATCTTTTATATTTAGTGTGATACCTAAAATGTATCTTTTGTATAAGTGTGATAGCTAAAATGGTATCTTTTGTATCAGTAAGATACCAGATATAGTATACCCAGTATCAATTTGACACATAAAGTGATATCTTCAGTAGTAATTACTAGCTGAATGTGTTATAATGAAAAATTGTCTCCAACATTTGTATTTCGCAATGTTTGGTATTGTAATGGCCCAAAATGTACCCTAAATGAATTCGTATATATCTACGGAATAATGGTGCCCGAAAATGAATAATTGGATAATCGAAATGGTTAAGTGTAGTTGAGAACGTATGCGGTATTCAATAAAAAGTTATGGGTAATTCGGCAAATTAACACGTGAGGATCTAAATGAGTGAATTAAGAAGAAATGTATGTTAATATGCAAGTTAGAGTAATTAAATTCCAAATGTATAAAGACTAAATAGATGAAGGATCAAATTAGACATTTGCATAAAAATCTAAAATGAACAAGTGAGGAATTGACATTTACCAACTTGGATAACTATGATTTGTTGACCAAATTTGGCCATAATGGCTAGTTGAATTAGGGAGGAAAACCCAGCCATCCCTCTCCTTATTTCAGCCAATTTCTTCCTTGAATCTTTCTCTCTCTCTCTCAAAATATGCTCAAAGGATTGTATAGGAAGCTACATAAATCCTAAGGGCTAAGTGAGACAAAAAGGATTTTCTCATGAAGAAGATAGAAGATGAGGTGATTCAAAAAGGGGACTTTAAAGAGGCTAGTTGGAACACAAGAAAATGTTTGGGAAAATTTGTGATTTATTGTGTTTTTTATGATTAGTTGACTATTTTGAAGTATGTATGAATTGTTTGTGTTGATTGGATTGAGTTGTTGTTGTGGTTTTTTTGAGTTGGCTAATTTAGGGCATGCTGAGTTTTAGGGGGAACTCTGCCCAGGTTTCAGCCTGACCTTTGTTACTTGTTTTGGGTATAAGTGGAGTTGTAGAGCTCTGAATTGCATGATTCGAGTTGGTTTAGAAATATAAGACACATACCTAAATATGTCTAGAAGAACATGGAGCTAATTATTGCTCTAAGGGTCTCAAAATGGGTTAAAATATAAGCATTACTACTTTGGCCGGGTTATAGGAGTAGTTTGGGTTTTTGTGTCATATCTGGAGTTTTAGATGTCCAAATGACCTGAACTTTGTTCCATTAGGAAGTTAACATCTTTGGGAACATTTATTAGGAGGAAAAGTTTCCTAAAAATGAGGTTTACTTGTTGGTTTTGGTGGTACAAGTTAAAAGTTAAAACCTAAATTGTGCAGCTCTATTTTAAAAATAAGAATTAACATGAGTCACAGCTTCCATCAAACCTTAGCCGTGACACATACCTCTGGATAGTATCTTACTAAATTCATAGGAGTCATGGCTAGCACCAAACCATATCAGCCGTGTTTTGTATATTTTATGCATTTTTCTTTCCAAAATAAACCCAAATTTCACTAAAACTTCCCCGAAACTTGTTCCACACTTGTTTAGGACTTCAAAATAAGTTTATAAAAGATTACCATTTGATATTATATGTAATTTAAAATAAGATTATGATTAATAATAAAGGAATTCCAAGGGTTTAGTTACTTGTGAATTGCTTAATGTGGTTCAAAACTACTTGGCATGTTATGTCAAATAATTATGATATTCATGTAACATTGTTACATGATATTTAATGACTTTATGCAAATGTGTAATATGAAATTATATGAAATATGATATGAGAATCTTATTATGGGTTTACAAGTGTATATGATCACTATATAATCATAATAATTATTTGTAAATATGAGAATTTTGATATTGATATGCATATTAGCCTGCTTTAATAGAGTCATGGATAGATAAGCATGCCTATAAAGACCTCTGTTGCTACAGCCTATGTGTTTAAATCCCGTTTGGATCCCTATGCATTCTTAGACCCCGTTTGGGTCCCTATGTGTTTTGGATTATGTTGGATCCTTATGTGTATGTGCCATTAATATGACACTTGTACCCATGGGTACCTATGAGTTTCATTTCCCCATTATCCACCACCTTGGATATGCATGTGATGATTTGACAAGAGAAGAAGTAGTAATCTGGAATATATTAATAAACGAACATACCCATATGTGTAAAATTTGAATACATATTGAGATAAATATTTGTGTAACTTGTTTTACATGAATAATTCTTCAATAAATGCAAAGAACTTATATATTATTAATCATATGGCTTTTGACATTATATGCATAAAATCGTGTACACATACTAACTAGGCATATTATTACAAATGGGAATTTTTGTTAAGTAAATGTGAATGATTAAGAAACAGGGTAAAAGTATATGTTTGCTATATATATATTTGGGTTATGTTTAAATATTATGGATATAATTCATTATATGCAATCTTTTATATGGAAGCTATGGTACTGAAAGCTAATATGTAAATAGGCATTTCATATGTATGTAATGTTATTGATTAATTGTCATAACTTATGTTTAAATGTTAAAACTAGATTATGAATTTAATATTCTACCGTAGTAATAAGACAAGAAATGGGTAAATTAGTATTAGTGTGTGTTTATAAAGTGGTTGATTTTCCATCTTTACTTATAATTATATGTTTGGTCAATGTGAATAGTATAATTATGTTATTGATTATATTAGTTCTTAATAAGTACAGGTACTAAAAGATCTAAGAAATGTAGATATGAACATGAAAGTTAAATTACTATAAATGTAGACAATTAACTTTAAGTAAATAATATTAAACAAGTAAGGGACATTGGGGTATGTAAACATTTAACTAATGTTTTTGTGGAATTGTATAAATTTTAATTAGATAAGTATGTAAGGGAATCAATAACTTTGAATGGTATATAACAAAGGAATAACATGCCAACTGGCACTATGTGAATATAATTATACGTGTGTATCGTGTACACATGTTATAATCATTGAATTGTATGATTGCATATAAACGTTCAATGTTTACTTTACTCATGTTTAAGTATTGTAATTATGAATAATGATATGACACTATTTGTATGTATTGTTGATGACTGCTGTGAGTCGTTGTCCATATCATATTATTCCCCACTAAGCTATAAGCTTAGCACGAGTGTTTCATCCCTGCAGGTAATAAAGATAGTTGCTTTGCTAAGGACATCCTACAACCGTTAGGGCCAACAAGTCTGTAGGAGTTTATTGAATAGTCTTTGTATTATGTAATGTAAATGAAATCTTATAATATGTGTGTAGACACCTGGTCCTAAGGTAGCTCAAATCAGAGTTACCAGATGAGGATACAGATACTTATTTTACAGGTGAAGAGCTGAAACCGCTGGTTTCTGCCATTGAATTTCATAAAGTTTTGAAGTTCTCTTTGACCAAATCCATTTGTGTTTTCATTAGACTTAAAAAGGGTTTTTAATAGCAAAAATCTAATTTTTTGTTGACCGACAACCATCCCTCGCTCACCGATCTAACTCCAAGTGGTTAAATCTTTTAGGGCAATCATGGAAGCATCGGTTATAGCAGCTAAGTACGTCAGACAAGAATAGGGCATTCATGGAAGCAGTGGCTATAGCAACTAAGCACGTCAGATAAAACCAGGTTGTGGGATTACTATCGCAATCAGACCTATCAGAAAACACTTTCCTCAATCATTCGAGAAGAAAGTCAGAAAGCACCCACTGAAAGAGTAAGATTTGGTCTTTAAGCAAATAGGTTCGAGTGTCCCAGATAGACGAGGTAAATTCAGACCAGCGTATGAAAACCCATTTTTTCTTAAAAAGTTGTTATCCAAGGGAGTAGCATTCAGACAGACAGTGATGGAAATGAGTGCGAAGAACTAGCCAGCATCGACAAACCTAAGATATTCCATGGCTAAATACTAAAAATCAAAAGAAGAAAATAAATGCCCCATGGGTTGAAAACCAAAAAAAGGTGGCCTTGCTAAAATTGGGCACCTCATCAGGGTGAAAACCAAAAAATGGCACTCTGGGCAAAAATTAGAGGCTTGAGAGAAAATGTCCATTCAAGAAAATCCAAGAGGGCTGATTAGAAATAGTAGTCTAATGCTTATAAGATCCACTCTGAGATTAGATGTAGTTTTGCATCTATAATGATCATGTATGGAGAAATCATACTGAAATGTACACAATTTTGCAGAAAGATATAAAACAAAAGCAGTTCAAATCATGCACTCATCATTTCCTAGTTCTTTTATAAAAAGAGGGATACTGTTGAGTGTGTGAAATCTAAATGGCTATACTCTGCTTCTGCTCTCATCGACCAGATGCCTAAGCTAACGGGTCCCATTATCTACCGCAGGGCTAAGTACCCTTCTCTTGTATTCACTTATGGAAGCGAGGGTGTAGTTTCTGACCTGCAGTATGATGATTTTTGTAAGCAGCCGTGTCCAGGGGCTATGCTACTCAAGGGTAAAGGCCGATGATAAGATGCTGCCATGGAAAGATAAAGGATGCCTCATGACATCTTGAATCCCCTCGAACTGTCAAATGCAATAGGCAATGATGTCGAAAGTCGTCTCATGAAATCCACACAAGAGAACAGGAAGGAGAGCCAGGGGCAGGGAGTTGACCCTTGTTCGCCGCCTCACACAATCCAACAACACCTTCGTCGGAGGAGGCGAGGGGATATAATCGTCGCTTAGGGGAAGATGTCTCAGCGAATAATTGCCGACTACTATAGAAGGAGGCTCTGACAGTAGCTTTAGTTTTTCTTGTAGCCATGCCTGAAAAAAAAAAGAAAAAAAAAAGAGGCCATTAGAGATGAAATCATAATTGACTCTCTAAGCAAAAGTTAGGCCAAAGGGCAAGGTGAAAACCTGGAAATAGGCAGTTTGTTCTAAAAAAAATGAATTGAATAAAGGCCGTTGGATTGGGTTGGGTCCATTCCAGGCAAAAATTAGGCGCAGGGTTATGTGAAAATTCGGAAAGGACACATTTCTCGCCAAGAAAAGCTAGTGTGAAAATACACAAGGGACGCACTACCTTTAATCAATGACTTTCGGTGCCTAGAGCGATAAGGCTATAGTTCTTCAAATGACCTCCTCTCGGGCAGATGGTGTATAATGCAGGACATGAGTCAGAATCCTAGGGGGAAAAGATGCACACCGGACTGTTCTCCCTGAAGGGGTTATGGGTCAGAATTCTTGAGCCGCGAAGACACTCTTCTAGATCCTTGGGGACATTAGACAATGCCAAGCCGCGCCCTAAATGGACCACCCTTGACCACCCAGGACATGGTCTATCCATTTTTGCATACATCTCATATTTGTATATGGCGTTTTATACATGCATGTGCAATCCCTTGTATATATTCCTGTGCACACAGCTTTGCAGGAAAACTCCAAATGAAGACTGAACGCACGAAAGCAGGTCTAGGACAATTTCAACTCAACAGTAGCACTCACCCGTGCTGGACAAACAAATCAAGATGAAGTCTACACAGGTTCAAATTTCCAAGTCCTCTGAGGAGGCAAAATCTCTATAATACCCCAAAGTGTACCCTAATCGGATTGGAGTGTCAATTGCATAATAGGGTATAAATGTGATTGGAATAAGTGAGTAATTAAGTGTGCAAGGGTATAAGTGAAAGAAAGAAATTTTTAATTAAAGAGTAGAATTATAGTAAGGGATTGAATGGTTATTTGTCAAGGACTGCATGTGAGATTTTAGTGAGTCTAGGAAGTGGAATCCACGTGTGGATCTCACCTTTTGCCAGCCAACTTCCTACATGCAAAGGTAAAGTGATTTGGGAGCAGAATTAGTAGTGGAAGTTTACTGCAATTCAGCCATTCTTTGTTTTTCCTCTAATTCTATATTTCTTCATCTTTCAAGTTTGAGTTTTATTTTCTTCTCATTGGAACCCGAAATTTGGCATTTGAATTGGTTGAGGAGTTAAGTGAAGAAGGTAAGTAAAAGTTGATGGTTATGTGTTTATTTCTACTTTTACCCCTTCTTTGAGTTGGATTTGGATTGATTGAGTAATGGACTAAAAGAGTTTGTGTTTGATTGATTGTGTAAGATTTGGACAAGAGAAGAGCTAAAGGCAAGGAGAAGCTCTAGATAGTGAGAGAGTGTCCAGCAACCTACTTTTGAGGTATATTGATTTTACTTGAGTATGCATGTTGATTAGTTTGATCTTGATGTGTAATTGATGCATGAACATGAGATTTGAGATATTGAGCCTGATTATGTGCCATGTGATGAAACATAATTGAAGTGTTATAAATGCTATGTGATGAGAATGGACATCTAGCATGTGCATAACAAAGAACAAGCAGAACCCTAATTTCAGAGATGTGGATATTTGATGTGTAATTCAAAGATAATGGCATGTACTGAGACTTTGACTATGTCTAATTGTTCATATATGTGTATAGGAATTATAATTTGAATTTGGGGATTTGGTTTGGCCAAGTTGGCTATTTTCAAGCTTTATAAGCTTGATTGTGTTAACCTGTCTTTGAAGCTTATATTGACCCCCGTGACTTGTTTATGGTATAAAATGTGTTTTACAACTCCAAAAGGGGTGAGACAATTTGGATTAGAACCATACGATCTGTGACTATAAATGTTGTAGAAATAGCTCTGTTGATTTGAGGACTCTAAGGTCTTCAAAATTAACCATAACTGTAGTTAAAATTCTGTAGGAGGGCTTCTGGAACCAGTTGTGTTCCTTTGGCCATAACGCCTTCTTTTTAAATCTAATTTACCTGAAACTTGTCCCATTTGAAATTTAAGATCCCAAGGAACAAATGTTAGGAAGGGACCTTGGCCTAAAAATGAGGTGTAGACATCGGTATAGGCTATACAAAATTGTGGGGTGAAGCAGTCCATAGATTCTGCTTCTATTTTGCTTGATTTTAGTATGTCACGGTCACAACCAAAATGGTTGCCACCATGACCAATGTTTGAAGAAGGTAGAATTGAATGTAATTAGACCTCACGGTCAGAACCAAATGGTTGCCACCGTGACCCTTCCCTATTTTGTGTATTTAGGGTGTTTTTTTTCCCGAAATGCACTCGAACTTCACTACGAGTTTCTATAGCTTGTCTAATTCATGTTTAACATTAAGAAATGAGTGTCCTAAGCGTGAAAAATTATGTATTTGTATGTGTATAAATGAGTATGATAAATCATGAATACGAATGCGTATAATCTGGAATGCGAATGAGCATAATCACGAATGCGAATGCGTATAACCATGAATGTGCTAATGCGTATAATAATGATTGTGCTTATGCGTATAACATATACAAGGCAACATGCAATAATATGCATATAGAGTTGTATGTGAATGAGTTTATGATGACATGTATGTATGCATAGTAGGATATGAAGTAAGTTACATGAATAGCATGGGTTTAAGTAAATGTATATGAATGACCAAAACATGCTTTGATATGGAATGATAGTTATAAGCCTAAGATGTTCATGCAAGTGGATAAATAGGCATGCCTATAAAGGGTTAGATGTTTTGCAGCTGCTAGATGTTTGGCATCGACGGATGTCTAGATGTTTGGCATTGATGGATATCTAGATGTTTGGCATCGACGGATGTCTATATGTTTGGTACCGTTTGGTATCTAGATGATTTGAGACTCCGGTCTCTATATGTTTACAGTATCTATATGTACCCGTATCCACTTACGTTATGAGTCAGGCTATTAATTGTTGCTATATGTATATGAGATGTTATATGTAAATGAATTACCGGAAATGCTAATAGAAGTACATGACTATTGTACCAGAGATGCTTATATGAGTTTACAAGAGCACATGAAAAGCTGGTAGTTGTACATGAATATGCTATAAGTATGCTTTTACGCTTATATGTATATAAATGGACATGATATGCAATGACATGATATTATATGTTATATGAGCTGATAGTTAGAGTTAGAAGACTATGAGCATGATATAGGTTACATGAGATTAGTAGATATGTTATAAAGCATGTTGATAAAATGTTTGGTATGTTACAAGTATGGTAAATGCTTATTACTTTATATGCTCTTAATTGATCGGCATATCGACTAGTGATATGCTTTGATGATTATGTTTGTGACTTCGTTAGAAGTCTTTTATATGTGATATCCCCAATAAGCGTTATCGCTTAGCATGGGTGTTTGTCCCGTGTAGGTTAACAGGTTCGGAGGGTTGAACATCTGCAAGGTCATGGCCACTAGGAGTATAAGTTAAAGTCTTTTTGTATATGGCATAGCTTTTTGTATACATAATATAGAAGTTTTGTATAGCTTGGCATATGTAAATGTAAAGCAATTTTGTATAAGATATGTAAACAAAATCTAAGTGTAAAAAGAATTTTTTGTAATGTATAAAGAATAGTATATATTGAGATGTACATGATTATAGAGTTTTATTTAAGAAATGTCCATAGCTTGTATTTAAAAGGTATTCCGATGCGTGTGTTTGTATGTTTTCTATTCCGCTTTTGCATGACTATTTGTATGCGTATAAGTGCGTAGCGACCTAATATCCTCCCAAGGGGTATTGGGGCGCTACAATCTCAAAGTCCTCTAAAGAAGCAGAATCTCAAAGTCCTCTGAGGAGGCAAAATTTGAAAGTTATCTGAGGGGGCAAAATCTCAAAGTCCTCTGAGGAGGCAAAATCTGAAAGTCCTCTGAGGAGGCAAAATCTGAAAGTCCTCTAAGGAGGCAAAATCTCAAAGCCCTGTGAGGAGGCAACCTCTGAGGAGGTAAATTCTCCA